>OY744534.1:27982920-27987920 GCA_963556195.1 Sepiola atlantica
GATCTTTTGATTTATTGTCTGTAATAATTCCTCCTCTTAAATCCCATATTTTAACAGTCAACAATGCATTATCTAATATATGTACTATCTAACTCGCCTACCTAAATATTGAACAAGTGGTTTTTATGGTTTAACGAAGAAAGTTCACATGATCAAGCGAGATGTAGAATTTATATTTCTTAAATGTTAAATGCAGTGTAATTAATGTGAGGAAAGTGATTAGTTGCAATTTGTCTAATTGTCTCAGCAGCAATTCTATTAATCGAATGTCATTGGCTTATCGATCTTCCAAACGATTAATATCACCAATTTTTGATACACAACCAATCAGGCTAAAAGCGTGCACTAAATTAATAACAATATATTAGTTTGTTTAAAAAATGATTTTAAAAGATCAGACATGGTTTAAATACTGACATGAAGTGCTTTAGAGATTTCTCGAATATTTGGTGCGGGTATTGTTTAACAATTGCTTTCAAATGTCTCAAGAGTGTCTGACCGTCCTCAGTATTTGTCAATGCTCTCATTACCTCCGCCAAGGAGGTTATGTTTTCGATGTAGTATGTTCGTTTGTTTGTGTACAGCCTAGCGTCCACATCGCTTGACCAATCATCACCAAACTTGGTCAAAATCTCGGTCATGGTCTAACTTGGAAGTGATTTAATTTGGGGATATCTAGGTTAAAGATCAAAGGCAAGGTCACGGAAAATGTAAAATCACAACCTTTGGCGATAATTTCGGTTCGGTTCATCGTTAAGACTCGTTACTTTGCCCATATGAAGTCAAGCATCTCATGTGACCTGAAGATTTTGACGGAATTTCAATTTCAAATGTTTCCAACTTTGATGCATGGATATGATGCTCTTTGATAGCAGTAACCACCATGGAAAATTCCATCCTGATCAGATAAATAGTTTTTTAGTTATAAATATTTCCATGGCATAACTTCAGGAATACGTCATACAATATGGATGAGTAATATCCAGATAAAACTTTGACCCATCCGTACGATTATTAGGTTGTTATGAGATAGGCAGATCGCTAGATAACGGAAAACACTCGATTGTACTTGAAAAGAAAAATATGAAGACACGAGTAAAAATAAAGAACTAAGGATTAGAAGAAAGAAAAAGGTTAGTTAAAATGTTTATCAACTGTTTATACGAATGTTAACTTTTGTTCTTATTCATGTTTCACGATAAAATGTGAACGCGCTAATAAGTTAAACGCGCATGGTAACGGACAATTTAGATGTTAAGATTAATTAGGTGTAAACAGATATTTTCCCTGAAATGACCCTTTCTTCGAGTAGTATGATTGACAAAAAGAAAACATATAAGAAAAATAAAAAATAGAAACACAAAATAAAAAATAAATTAATATTGAATTGAACTTTAGCTTTTCTAGCCGAATGAGTGAATTTTTTAGCCACTGATGCTTTGAATTATCGATATTTGTGTAGATTTTGTGTACTTTGTATACCAAGAATATGTATGAGTTTGAGAAGAAAAAGATATAGGCATTCGTTGTTGTTGATGATGATGATGATGATGATACTGATGATGACAGTGGCGATGATGATGATGATGATGATGATGACAGTGGCGATTATTATTATTATTATTATTATTATTATTATTATTATTATTATTATTATTATTATTATTATTATTATTTCTTATGTTTTCTCTTTCTTACTGGATATTGATAAATGTTTCCGGTGAACGGATGTGGCGTGAAGCCACATCTTGAAATATCAGATGCTTCGCCAACTTGTTGACAACCGTTTCCAGCTTTCGGAGTGGGTCGTCTTTCTTTCTACAACCTCTGTATTGTCCGGAAACACGCGAAAACATGTCTTCATATTGTTACAAGCTTTATGCGCTGCTAAAAAGCAGCGCTCATCCATAAACAAATAAACAAAAAGAAAACATCACATTTAAAGGAGATAGTGTATAAAAAGACCGTAGATTTGTTCGGCAAACAAAGGGCCAGAACGTGCCGTATTCTTCTTGGTGTCGGCGCTAATGGTATTGCGCCGTTTTAACGAGAACGGAACGTCACACGTGAGAGAAAATGTTCTAAAAGAGAAGGAACAACCCCAAGAAAAAATAATCACGGACAAAAACAAAAAGGGAAAGTTTCTATCTGGATTTCAGATGTCTTCATGATTAAGTTTTTGCCTTAAAAAAATAGACAAACTCCGTCCTTTTTAAGGCAATTACAAACTAATTAAGATAGGCATTCGTTGATGATAACTCTATAATTTTCAGGGCAAACTGTTCTTTTTGGGACAATTTTTCCTTTGGTTGGCCAAGCTATGCCTCAGTCAGTGTGCGGCTCAAACCCTAAACATTAACGTTTTTTAACTCCAGCGATTGAACTAAATTATTATCGCAATTTTACTTTTTTTGGAACAAATAAACTTCTTACGTTTATCATTTTTCCTAGTCCATTTCCCTATTGTCTTTGTGTCTACAAAGTTGTAAGACCGACCGACCTACATACTCGACACCCGTGATATTGTAGAAAAGCTTTTACATACACTCGATCAACTAAAAGTGTCCCCTTTTTCTAGTTTTCAGAAATTTTAGAAAATATGTCAACCACAAAATTACTTTTTTTCACACTGGGTAAGTTAAAATCATCCTGAAGTCAGTTATATAATGATCTAGACGTTATAAACTATTCAAATGACCTAATAAGAATATTAATGTTGTGAAGTTGTCCAACAGTAAATAATAAATAAAGGAAGTCAAGTCGAGGGTTGGTTTAACAAGTGAATTAACAAAGTAAGAAACTGACTTGGCTAGACAGTTACAAGACTGTTCTTTGTCTTCTCTCTGTGTCTCTGGTGACTCGCACTATTTATAGTGACAACCGGTGCAGTTTCTCCGGTGTAAGAACGGCTGGTGTAACAATTAGAATCATAATTTTTTATCCCAATATTTAGTAGGGACATAATATTAATTTATTCTTTGAAAAAATTTGTTGTCCCAATACTTAGTAGGGACATAATATTAATTTATTCTTTGAAAAAAATGTTTGTCCCAATACTTAGTAGGGACATAATATCAATTTATTGTTTGAAAAAAACTTTTTGTCCCAGTAATTAGTTGGGACATAATATTAATTTATTCTTTGAAAAATAATTTTTGTCCCAATACTTAGTAGGGACATAATATTAATTTATTCTTTGAAAAACAATTTTTGTCCCAATACTTAGTAGGTACATAATATTAATTTATTCTTTGAAAAAAAAAAATTGTCCCAATATTTAGTAGGGACATAATATTAATTTATTCTTTGAAAAAAATGTTTTGTCCCAATACTTAGTAGGGACATAATATTAATTTATTCTTTGAAAAAAGATTTTTTTAGCAATTTTTAACTTACTAAGAAAATGCATTGATCTGTGACCAGTGTTGAAATACTGAGATTCGATGTATGTATATCAGCATGGTAGCCTTGAAATTTTTTTTAAGATATAAAAAATATTGGAATACTTATTGAAAAATTCAATTCAATTGTTAACCGCTATTCAGGCGCGTGGTGTTGGGTGTGACTGGCAATATACCAAAAATAACATTCGCCCTTATCAGAGAATAAATGCGTATGCTATACAGGCCTGTATTTTTTTTTAAACATAGTTCACACCAAACAAAAAAGGGAGAAGGTTTGAGAGGTCAACCTTAATTGGGAGCTGCTCAGTGAGATATCTGTTTACATTAGTGTTAAATTTCTGCATGTCAGTATCGTTAGGAAAACAGGGGGTAGGGAGGGAGTTCCAGAGGCCATCAGCACGAGGAAAGAAGCTATTGGAGTAGAAAGCTCTCCGGCATCTGGGGACCTTCACAGTGAATGGATGGAATTTAGCTGATTGTCGAGTTGGTCTAGTGAATTTACGTCGAGGGGGCACCAGAGTAGCCAGTTCATTGGAGCATAATCCATTGAAGTATTTGTAAAACAAGCACAAGGATGCTACATTGCGGCGATGGGACAGGGATTGGAGCTTGGTCGACAGTGAGGGGCCTATTGGGTTGGCGACTCTTTTTTGGACCTTGTCAAGGAGGGAGAGACTAGTAGATGATGCACCAGCCCAGATGTGACAACAAGGATCGCCATGCATAAAACCCATTAATTATAAAGTTTAATTTGTGTGATAATCATAGCGTTGTTGATAAAGCGGAAAACGGAGATTATGTTTCCAAACTTTTGTAGATGAGAATTGATAATTTGTATCATTTGGATTATTCGGATAACTAGTTTCATCTTGATTGTTATATTCGCAACGTTTCGGCCGATGTAACCTTTGGCTTTCTTGTGTGCATCTTCTCGAACTTTGGAACCTAATAATCGAATTTGGGAATCTTTATTACGAACTCTGAAGCATACACGACATCAGCCGTCTCTATACCGGTGAAGCGAATTATCCTTACAAATGTCATTTACGACGTAGCTAGCGTCAAAATAACAAGAACCATCGAAAGCTTAAACGGATAACACGTATAAGAAAGGTAATAATAACATCAATTTCTATTGAACAGTCAAAGCGAAGTTTTTCTGCCACAATGAGAGACTGGGGCCTGAGAGAGGGTGCTGCCTGTGAATGTGGCCACCCAGAATAGACAGTTACGCACGTCATAGAGGAATGCTCACTGTTCAAACCACCCAATGGCGAGCGGGGCATAGCGGACCTTGATGACGAAGCGAGAACCTGGTTTGCCAAGACAGAGCTGCAGCTTTGAGGGAGCTGGCACAAGAAAGAAGAAGAACAACAACAAGAACAAGAACAAGAACAAGAAGCGAAGTAATACTTTTAGAATTAATATCATAGATTTGTGGGGAGAGACAAGAGCCCTTAATAGATTTAATTTTAATTTCAATTAATATTTTATAGTATACAAGCAAGGCTACACGGCGTTGCCCGGGGTCATAAAAATAGAAGGTTAAAAAGTGTGTGTAACATCTTTATATTAAAACTTCTATCTCTCTACTTA
>OY744534.1:27992920-28012920 GCA_963556195.1 Sepiola atlantica
ACTCAAAAAAATCAATTCGAGTTGTCGCGTTCGTGACACCTCGTATCCATTTCAAAGTCAATTGCACGCAGTAAATACACGATTTTACGTTGCATTTTATTATAAATCGAACGGCTATTTTTCTTAATCGATAGTTTTCAAAAGAAATTTCGATATTTTACTAGTCGAGAGCAGACGTTGCCAGAAGGCAAATTGGGAATGGAATTTCTTTACAATGACAAATAGTTTTATGTTGTATTGACAACTGAAAGCAAGTCTACGATTGACACTTGAGGGCAGTGCTTTACAGAGATAAGTTATATGGACAGCTAATCTACAAAAGATCTTTAAGGTAGCAATTGATGTTTGACTTGAAGGAGACAAGGTCTTAAAAGTTCTTATATGCGTCCAATAATCTCTACAAGAGGTTCTGGCCGTCGACCGATCGACGTGTTCGTCATGATTAAGTTTGAAATGTGTGGAGAACTTGATGAGCCAAAACCTAGATCGAGTGGTGGAAATAATCTCGACTTATCTCATCTCTGCCATAGAACCGCCCGTATCTGCCTGGTGTACAGAGCATACATGTGAGAAAGAACAACTGCACGCCGGAATAAGAGTATTTATGCGTATCGACCACGTGATTTGGCATCCGTACACGACGGGCGTAATAAAAGTCGTGAGAAACGTTGTATCACTCGAATGGCTAAAATCATTGAGCGATAGAGATCAGTATTAAAATCGATGTGGTTGGAGAAAAGTATACCATGAAGTTCAAGCGGCGAACCCATTGTTTCCGAGGTCAGTATTGAAAACGGTGTTGTTAGAGAAAAGTCTACTACGTGATAAAGATCAGTGGCAAGCACGTTGTTGCATTTGATACGGTGTCACAGGAGAAAAATATACCATGTAATAAAGTTCCAGTGGTGAGCACGTTGTCTCACTCAGCAGAGACTATCTTTCCTCGGGGTGTTTTTTTTCATTCCTTCAGAGTATGTAATAATAGAAATTAGATCAGTTCTTCTAGACCAAAAAGGGACCCCATGAAAATGGTACCGACTCACCCTCATCACAACCACAACTTTCTCTCACCATAACATCATTATCAGTTTTCCAAATAACAGAACTGCTTCGAAGGAGTTCTATGATTTCCAGCAACTACTATCTACTGTGAGACTATACGATCACGGCAGCATTAGACCAACGATAATATATTACGTTATTCAACCCCACGTCAGCAGTCGGTTTGGTTGCTTCATAGATTCTTAGTACTTTATGTGGTCAATTTCCCGGCTGGCTATGAGTATATCCGCCTCACGATAAGCCATGTTACTCGGGTTACTTCTCGCCCACTTAGCTACTATTTCAAACCTTCCTTTCTCTTTAACGTCACGTGGTTTTGATCCACCAATCATATCCTTTGATGATTTTCACCCCAAACCTTTATCATCTAACATAATCTCTCCCTACGATATAGACGGGTACGTCAACTAGTATATATGACTTTATTTTCGTAGTTTAACGTTGCCATTAATGAAAGTCTAATAAAACTAGAAACGCCATGTGATTACTAGGTCTTGGCCTTTTGGCTAAGATCAAAGTGTAGTATCTGTTCCGATGGATACTGCACCCCATAGACTGGTATTGTCTTGGCCTTCGGGGCTTGATTTACACCGGTCTATGGGTCGGTCCTGTGCAGTTCTAGGCGGTCCACTCTCCCAGGCTTTGCCTCCCCTCTTTGGGGAGGACTAAGTTTATTGCTTACTGCCTGAGGCGCCCCTACCGGGGAATGACGACGGGGCTGCCCAGGCAATTTTTAATGGCCAGAGTGCTCACTTTCTCGGGCGCTGGCTTTTCAAACCCCACTTTCCCGACCCGACCTTGGGTCACATCTTACTTGTGGTAGTAAGATAAAACTGGCCTTGTGCCTAACCTCCTGGGGAGGAGGTAAATAAATACTAGGTCTAGGTTGCTATCTTATCTTGAGGTGAATAAATCACCACGAACGGTCTAGAATGATTATAATAGTTATATATAATTCAATTCTGTAAAAGGATGATCACCGGCTGCTTTTGTTGTATCATAAATTCCTATGCCTTTGCAACTTGTAAAAAAGAAAGAAAAAGTAACTAGACTCTCCCTCTCCCCCTATCTCTCTCACACCACACTCTCTATCTCTCTCTCTCTCTCTCTCTCTATATATATATATATATATATATATATATATATATATATATATAAAATGGTGTTGCAGCAAAATCTGACACTTAACAAAAATAAAACGAAATAGGCAATAAAAACAAAAGTTGTCTATGCAGAGACCCGACAGTTTATTTAGCTACAGTTAGAGTTACGTATTACATTATTTTTCAATGTAACCACCGCCAGCGAAGATGACCATCTCAAGGCGGGCGCAAATGTAGTCACACGCTTTGGCGACCATGTTCGTGTCTGTAGCGGCGAACGTATCCACGATGGCAGCCTTCAGAGAGTCGCCCGTGTTGTGAGCGTGCTTGTTGATCTTAGCTTCGATAAGACCCAGTAGAAATAGTTAAGAGGGTTTCAGTCGGGTGAGGGACCACAAGTCCGGAAACTAGTGGGAAGGAATATTGTTGATCAGCCCCACCTGGGTCATCTTGCCCTTGTGTGCATAACGAAGTCCTGCTGGAAGACGTAAGAGCGTCCGGTGGCGATCCCGTCCATCCAGGGCTTCGTCACACTCTGCAGCACCTCCTGATAGAACTCGGCTGTAACTCTCAGGCCATTCAACTGAAGAACGGATGCATAACGCCCTCCCTCGCTGGAGATGACGCCAAGGAACATGGCGGAGAAGGGAAACTGTGTATACTTGACGACGGAAACCTCCTGGATGCCTTTGCAGATCAACCTGTTGAAATTCTTTTATGCAGAGAAAAATTTCAGCATCCTGGCGAACCTGTGGCTTAGCTCGTTCAGCAGAGCCACCACTTTGACCTTCCTCAACTCTTTTTGAGGGGGAAGTCGAGATGAATATGTGGTAAGACATGTGGTAGGAGGAGTAATGAATGTGTCTACTTGATCGTCTGACAGATCGTCGACTTGTGACAGCTCATGGAAGCGGCGATCTTGGCGTAGCTCTAGCTTCTGGATTTGCTGTAACACCCTATACATATATTTCTCTTTCTTCTTCGCTTTATCTCTTTCTTTGTCTTTTCTACACCAGTCCCAGGGATGAAACTGTCCCACAAACAAAACGCACCTCTTTTATACCTTCTCAGTCTCAGCTGTAAAACGAGAATTTCATGCTTGAATCAGTCGTAGTTTGGACATATGGCGCATGCTCTGTGTCATTACATTTTAGCTTTCTAAACGTTGCCTCTGTTCATATATGGCTATTTTCCGGGGAGACAGACATAAACAGAGGCTGAAGAGAGTCAGGCATAGGAGACCAACGATTGTCCTCTTTGTTTGGATTTGAAACCGATACCACCGATGTTGTCCTGATCTTCTGTAATACACACACACACACACACACACATACATCTATCTATCTATATATATATATATATATATATATATATATATATATATATATATATATATATATATATATATATACAATATGATGCATGTATGCGTACTTATATGATTATTGGAAATGTTTTTATTCAATAGCATATACTCAATTGATCGTGTTGATTTAAAAAATATAAATTAATGAATAAAATGAGGTGGTTTGATTAATCAATATAATTTTTTTTATTAAATGCAGTTAACATAAATTAAATAAATAATTTTGAATAACTCCCAGTTAACAGCAACCAATAAATAAATAGGATTAAACAATATATTCAATTAAATATACACAAGAAAAGCAAACTAAAAAAGCTAAGTTCTGTCTAGATTTGTTAATGCTGTAATATCGTATATGATTTTATGGAAGTGAGGGTATGTTAAAATGTATGTGTCGATATAGTTATAGATTTATTTGTGTAAATCTGCGTGTGGGTGTGCATATTTTCATTTAGAGCTTATATATGTGTGTATGCTTTCGGGGTGTGTGCGGTTATTCGGTAGTGTGTGTGTGTGTGTGTGTGTGTGTGTGTGTGTGTGTGTGTGTCTGTGTCTGTGTGTGTCTGTGTGTGTAGTCATTTTCAAAAGGGTTTTTAATTTAATAGTTAATGTGTATAGAAAAAGTGTATAGGGTTATATATCGTGCTTGTGTACGTATGTTTTTATTTATATATATATATATATATATATATATATATATATATATATTATTTTATGTATTTATGTAACGTGTCTTTGTGTATGTGTGTTCGCTCTGTTTCCTGTGTGTGTGTGTGTGTGTGTGTGTGTGTGTGTGTGTGTGTGTGTGTGTGTGTGTGTGTGTGTGTGTGTGTGTGTGTGTAATTGTACACATTGATAATAGTTAAATTAATGTGTAAGCTTTCAAGGCTGGAGTTTAGACAGAAGTAAATAAATAAAAGGGGGATAGATTTGGTAGTTTAGAATATAGAAAAGAAAGTGACATGTTTTAACACCTTACTCCCTCCCCACCATGAATTTAAATTGGGTGATTGAGTTTTCGTCTGGCCGGCTGCTGCTAATTGGAGAATGTGATTATCTAAAATTTCTGATTCTGACTATTTTGTTGATAGATTGTTTCCATGACTATCTTTTGGCTCCGACGAGGTACAAGTAGTACTGAAACATAATAGCACTTATGTAGGCCATTTTCAATGTTTAAATAAGGTATATTTATAAAGCAGTACTTTGTATGGAGCACTTTTGAAATAATATGAGTTCAATTTATCAATATGTTTAAATGTGCATATTGGTCTTCATTATAGAATGGAAGATATATTTGTGTATGTGTTCGCGTGCGCAGCTTTAACGTTTGTATCTTATCCATCTTACAAGATTCTTAATGATTATTTACCAGGGACGAATCTGTTTTGTACTGCTGTTCATGAATTTGGGCACAGCCTTGGTTTGGCGCATACGTTCTACAGCAGTGACATCATGTACCCATTCGAGAGTGACTGTGAGAACTTCCGTCTCTCCGAAAACGACATCGACACCATCCAACAACTCTACGGTAAGTCAACCACTTTGGTTTGTGTGGTTTCTCTTATTGAACCTTTCTAAACTAGGTAAGGGCGATCCTTTTAAGTCGATGAAACTGTGTTAACCACTCGACCAGAAGAAGGCGAGTAAAGGACTAATGCAACGTCCCTACATTGTCCACCGATACGAAACTAACTCGCTGCTTGTTAAGACAATGCAGAGACTTGAAATTCTTTTCACTTTGTTCAATTGCGGTGCGGGTTCGAATCCTGTTGTGGGATCTACAATTTTTCAACGATGTTAGTATGCTGGAGTTGTATATGTATGTATATATATATATATATATATATATATATATATATATATATAAAGAGAGATAGTTAAGACATAGATAAAATATAACAAAAATATTATTCTAGGTTGACCATCGATTAGTTTATTTTAGATGTCTATGAGAAGAGTTTAAAGCCCTTATATCTGGACATTTCACAGTAATAAATATACAGATCTTCACATTAAAACGACTTGTATGTTACTTCAATTATTATTTGAAAGATTGTGTTGTTGTTGTTTTTTTGTAAATTGTAAATTTTAAATTAAATAGAAAAGTTTTATCAATTTATAATTTAAACAAGGTGTTTCCCTCTGAAAATGTTTATATTTAATTCTTTGGAATGTCCGGATCTAAGAATTTTAAATGTCCGGATATAAGAGTTTTAAATGTCCGGATTTAAGAATTTTAACTTTTCTAGTGAACATCGAAACTAAACTAATATTTTTGTTTATTGATATATTATCATATATGTCTTAACTATATTTATGTTTATGTTATATATTATTATATATGTCTTCACTATATGTATCCTCTATGTGTAATATCGAGCATCTTCAATCGTATTATGACTTTCTTCGATATCTGAGAATGTGCTTCTCCAGATGCTCTTGATATAATAATTCTAACTATAATTATTTTTATTATCACACACACGCCTGCACGCTCTTACACATATACCAATTACAACTGATTTGAGAACACACACACACGTCTGAACACTCATACACATATAGCCTGCTACGAATTACAGCTGATTTGAGAATATGTGGTTGGCCCAAGTTGAAGAAACTGTTCAACGATTTTTTGACACGTTCTGTTGCATGTATGTTCCCTTTCCACTTTCTGTCTGAATCAACAGACGATTTCATTTTTTCTATCTATCTACCTATCTGTATTTCTATTTATCTATCTATCTATCTTTATTCTACCCTTTTTATTATATCTCTCTCTCTTTTTACTTTATTTTATTATATGTTATGTTTTATATTTTATATTTTATATTTTTATATTTTATATTTTGATTTTAACTTTTTGATTCTTAACGGTCCCAAACCACGTGACTTCCTAAATTTTGACATTTTAAATTTCTTTTCTTCTTCTTCCTTTTTTTTTCTCCATTTCATTCTTTCCAAAATATGATCTACGGTTAAGATCGGATTCTAACTCTCCCTGATGAGATCTCAGTTTATAATAACTATTGATCGATAACATCGACATGCCAGTGTCGCAGATTTTGTACATGTCTGTGTAAATAAAAATAATCATATATATATATATATATATATATATACATATATATATATATATATATATATATATATATATATATCCATATATATATATATCCATATATATATATATACGTATATATATACATATATATATATATATATATATATATATATATATATATATATATATATATATATATATATATTATGTAAACTTCAACAAGTATAGGGAACAAATTTTCACAAATTCATTAAAATATAGTTTTTATTCGCAAACAAATGTTTCGGCCTACCTCAATCACATATATACGACCTATACACAAACGGTTCGTAAAAACATTCATCATTTCTTTGGGTGAATTTTGAGCGGACATATTCATCGATGATTAAAATAATTACGATGGATAACGCACATGGCACGAAGATACCACGATTCGTATGTTCGGATGTAAACTCGCCCATTGAATAATATGATCGGAAGAATAAATGAAAACAAAATATTATGTAGAAATAATATATAGAGAAACAAAAATATGTTTTTAATACAGGAATGCTGAATGCATTTTAGTTTTTTTTTCAAGCCAGGAGGGTTAACTTTTTATGAGCACTGATGATTCGTCTTCAAAAAAAATGTGATGATTTATGCATTTTGAGCATTATGTATATCATGAAGAGATCTGTGATTGAGGTAGGTTGAAACAATTGTATGCAAATAAAACTGTTTTTTAGTGAATTTATGAAATTTTCTTCCCTACATTTTTATAGTTTACATAATATAAAAATATTTTCATTTTTGTAACAGTTCTAGTTCTACACTATTGAAATATCATACGAACTTTTGTGTTATAATAAAATTTATGTTTAAAATTTTTAAATTTAAATATAGATGTATACGTGCATACATGCATACATGCACACATCGAGCTCCGGCACTTGACAATGTTTACATTGAGATATAACTGACAGTCTGTGTCATATGATAGCGCAGGAGTAGGAGCGTCGACTGTCAGCTCGACGGTTGAGTTTCAATCCCGGTTTGAGGCACTAACTGGTCTAGCCGTACTGAAGAACTGTGATACAGCGAAACAGTCCGTATGTGGATGACTATATATATATATATATATATATATATATATATATATATATATATAAATCGATACATAAAATATTATATCTCTTTATAACATTTATATGGATACATGAAATAATTATATATATATATATATATATATATATATATATATATATATATATATATATATATATATATATTCTGTATCCACATAAAATTTTATAAGAGGATATAATTTTTTATGTGTCAATTTTCAGTATTTACTTCAACAGTGCTCGATACGTAAGTAGAGCTAGGTAGTAAGTCATGAAAATATATTTATAGATATTAAGCTACACAGAGGCTCCCGGGTTTCATCCCATGGGGGGAATCTTCAGGCTAAAATGCGTGGAGTTAGTTTTGCCGGGTGCTTTATATACACGACTAGCTAGTTAACCAATCAGATTCTTTGTTGTTCTCTTAGCCAATCGTTGGGCTTCTCACGAACAAAGGTTCGGTTAGTTTTACTTCCTATTTCCTATTCTATTGTTTTGTTTTCTATATGATAATTCATCCCGGTTTAAACAAAGAAACCGAGATGAACCATTATTGGTCTTTCCATCGTCTCAGACCATAAAAATAGTCCCTGGTCTACATGGACTATTTTTATGATGAATTTAAAAATTATGCAAAAAAAGAAGAAGCTTCTTTATCTCTTATGCGTTAATCACGAGCTGCAGCCGGGGTCTGCAATGATGGATTTTTGTCTCTACTTGACACGACCACAGGCTCGGTCTTGATGAAGGCCGGTTTTACAGAGATATTTATGCGCGGTGTCTGCCCATTTTATCATCGGCCTTCCTCTCGGTCGCTTCCCGGTGACTTCTAATACAAGTTTCACGTTGTTGTCCATCAGCAAATGTCAAAACCATCTGAGGCGCCATTCCCTCATCTTGCCCTCAATCTGTGCCTATTGTTTTCTCACATTTAGTTTTCCGTTTCACTGTTCTCTGTAATGTGCCCTTCCGTGCTGTCTGTTGTGCTCTCTAATTAGCCTCTCTTTATTTTATATTATTACCAGCAGGGAAACCCGACATTGCTCGGGATTGAATGAGGATCACTACTATGTACTTTTTCACTATGCTCATAACACCATATTACTTTCGTTGTTTTTACTGACCCTCTTCCAGTTTCGCCCCCTAACAGAGTTGGAAAAAGCTGAAATGTTGGAAAACTCTCTGAATTAGTTTCTTATACATATGGTTTAAATTTCATTAAAATCGGACATACGTATTTGAAGTTGCGGATCACTTAGAGTTGGGGATACGTAGAGGGTAACGTAGAGATACGGAACCACTTCCATTGTCTTCCCCGGAAAATTTTATACATATGGTATAAATTTCATCAAAATTAAAATCATTTTAATTTTTAAAAGGGGTTCGGCCCCCATAGCTTCCTTATGTTAGGAGGACATGTAGAGATTTGGGACCACTTTTATTGTCTTCCTCAGAAAATTTTATACAACTCATTCAAATTTAATAAAAATCGGATATATTTACAGTTTAAATGGGGCTATGTCCGCATAGGCCCCTTAAAGATTGACTTGGAGATTCGGAAACACTTTAATTGTCTTCCCCGGTAAATTTTACATAAGAACACACTTTTAGATTGTATGTAGATTATCAAGACTTTCTTTCTATAGGGAACACACAAACATCACACACAGACAATGATATAATTTAATAAAACTGTGAGGTTTCAGGGGAGTATGCCCTCGTATCCCCAATTAAGGGTGCACTTGGAGATTTCGAAATACTTCCACGGTAAATTTTACATAAGAATGCACTTTTAGATTGTATGTAGATTATCTAACCTTTCTTTCTATATGGAACACACAAAGATCACATAAACACACACGCATACTTTGAGTTTTATATATAGAGAGAGAGATTACTATATATATATATATATATATATATATATATATATATATATATATATATATATATATATATATATATATATAAGATTATTATTGATTAGTTGTATTTTATGGCTTTTATTTTTCATGACAGAACTTTTGGCACATATGACGTTCTCGGCTATTCTTGTAAAAAAATTATTTGTTTTTTTTTGTCACATGAAGATAATTCGACGAAGAATCGAAAGTGCTCATGATATTTTTGGGACATTCATTATTTTTTTTTATTTTTACATAAAAAAAAACAATATTAGAAAAAAAAATTTTAATTAAAAAAAGGTATAACCAAGCGGCGGAATTCTGTTATGTTTAACAATTCACATTAAATTTCAGCTTCATTAAATGTGAATTTTCAACAGTGCAACATGTAAAAAGAGCAACAAATAGATTAATACAAAATATGAGAGATTCAAAAAAAGGTCGAGAATTAAATTTATTTATAAATGCTTCAAGACGCGAACTAAAATGGGGACAAGAATAATTCTGGCTCTGAGATAAAAATGAGAAGCGTTGCTTTGCATATTCATCGTTTCGAGTTTCTCGGTATTCTTGTCGTTTCATATGACTTAATTTAATGGGGTCAAGTGAATGGCGCAATATGGCACCAGGTGTTAAAGAATACAGATAGGTAGTTAAGGTATATGCAACCACAGTGATACGAAGAAAGTCAAAAAGGTGAATATATAAAGCAATATTCTGTTGACAAATACAACTAGAATGAATACCGGCACTTGTTTCAACCTGTTCATTTATATATATATATATATATATATATATATATATATATATATATATATATATATATATATTATAATATAAAAGATACTTTGCTTGAACTTTGAATTCTAATAAAATTTGATTGACACCTTATTTTATTACTTCATTTTATATTATAATAATGCTCTATCCAGTATATTGAGCTTCAGTTTTTATTCGGATGTTTCACTAATTATAAGATATTAGTTGACGCTTATATCTTTTGTTGGATTGCTTCATATATATATATATATATATATATATATATATATATATTTGTACAACAAAATTAGTACAACATTCGTACCGTCGGTTTCAAGCACAGAAGGACTTAGCGATGACAACAGAAGCTGAAGAGAGCCGGATGGCTAAGTCTTTCTGTGCTTGAAACCGACGGCGCGAATGTTGTACTAATTTTTCTGTACCAAATTAAATAAATATTACGCTCTTAATTTTTAATTTTTAACTTCAATTCTCAATTAATCGAGCACTCTGCTGGGATTTTTCCTGTTATATTACAAAGGAAAAGCACCCTTTACTAAGGAGTTTAATAACAAGCAGTACTACTAGCTTCATTGCGAGATCCAACACAGTTTGTTGTTGTAGATCACTTTCACTGCTCGATGTAAAATACCCGCCGACTTGGCATTTACAAAGTTAAATTCCTCCTTAATTCTAAGCTAATTTGTGGTGGCCAACGGGAAAACGCTCTTGACTACTAATCAGTGGCGATTTGTGATCGGAGTTCGTGCCCGCCAACCGTTGGAAATTAACTTCCTGCACTGAAGATTGCGTTAGCATGAAACAGTAAAGGGGGCTTTTAAAAATATGTATAAATAAATATTATGTATTACCTAGAGACATCAATGTTTCATGCTTACGCAATCTTCAGTGCAGGAAGTAAATTTCCGACGGTCGGCGGGCGCGAACTCCGATCACAAATCGACACTGATTCGCAGTCAAGATATATATATATATATATATATATATATATATATATATATATATATATATATATATATATATATATATATATATATATATATATATATATATATATATATATATATATATATATATATATATATAATATCTAGAAGCCATACAAACGATGATTTTTAAAAATAAAATATCATTTATTTTAAATTTCGAATTTACTGCATAAAAATAGACATTTTTTTGTTTGTTTTGTGTTTTTACTTCTTGCGGAAAGCATTATGTCTCCAACGATAGTAGACCGCGAGATGTTGTTCGGTTGAAGTTCAATATTGGTATGTTTGGTCGCACGTTAATATTTTCCAATTTCACAATGTTTCAAAACTACATTTCGATATATATATATATATATATATATATATATATATATATCATAAACATAGAGGCAAAATTCCTTCAAAGAAATCATGTGTTAGATACAGATATTTTTATTAAATCAAAATAAAGATTAAAAAAAAAAATTTTCTTCATCTTGACTTTTTTTATCTAATATTTCGCTTGATGAAACAAGCCTCGACAGAGCTTTAGACAAATAAAAGGTATAAACCTTTTTTTTCGTAATAATCCTTCTTTGTCTTGTAGAAGTGTCGTCCGACGTTGTGGACTAACGGTGCAAATATCTGTTTTAAATAGAACTTAAATCGCGCATGGTCGCTGGTGGTCATAAATTTGGGAAAGTTTATTTTTTAAGCACCTTTTGAATTTTAACATAAAGATAGAGGCAAAATACTTTCAAAGAAACCATGTGTTAGATGCAGATATTTTTATTAAATCAAAATAAAGATCAAAATATGTTTTTCTTCATAGGTGTGCGCGCGCTCGCGCGTGTGTGAGAAAGAGAGAGATTGAGAGAGAGAAAGACAAAGAGAAGAAAATAAAATACAGAAAGAAATAAAAATAAAACGAGAGGTTGGTCGGCTTCGTTCTGATCAACAAACGTCTTCAGAAAAAAGTGAAGATTTGAAATTTCTCAAAAACAAAACAGCAAAAACATAGGAAAGAAGACGCGAAATGGTATTTTTTTATTACATGAGTAGCTATTTGAAAAAAAATGTGCGACGCGTGCGAAAAAGGTGTTAATTAGAAACAAAGGGAAGAAAAAAGAGAAGAAAAATAAAAGAGAAAATGGAAACATGGATAAAATGCAGTAAAACAAAGTCGTACTTAACAGGGATCAGAGTTGATAATGAGGTGATGAAGTATATTGCGTTGTTTTTCCTCATGTTTGTTTAAGGAGTAAGAGCTGAGTCGAAGTTTTACGTTAGAGAGAAGGATTAAAGCACTTTCGATGCACTTGCGGCGTGAGGGAGAAGATTCAGTCTTGAGCAGGGTGTAGTTTCAAAGGTCAAAATTGTGTTCCTGTGTATGACGAGTGCATTAGTGGAAGTGTTGTTTATGTTTTATTTATATAATTCTTGGTGTTGGTCGGTATAAAGAAATATTGTTCTCTGTTTTAATGGCTGACGTCATCCTTTTGTTACTTCATCGTTTGTGATATCATGTAGGATCTTCCCGGTGGCTTCTACCTATTTTAGGTGACCACGTCGTCAGTTTGTGACGTCATCACGTTATCTAGACGACTAGTGAGCCTTCGGGTTTTATGTCGTCGAAAAAAAATGATTCCTTCCACCTCTCTCTCTCTTTCTCTATCTATCTCTCTCTCTTTCTCTCTTTCTCTCACTCTCTCTCTCTCTCTATCTATATATCTATCTATTTATCTATTTATCTATCTATCTCTCTGATCTGATGGATGCCCGGTTTTCTCCTGCCTCTGTTTTAATGGTAATGTCGTCCTTTAGTGATGTCATCATTTTGTGACGTCATCATTTTTCTGTTTGCACTGGGGCAAGTGCACACAAACAAGCAACAAGCAAGTTCCAGTGTTTTGATAGATAGATAGATAGATAGATAGATAGATAGATAGATAGATAGATAGATAGGTAGGTAGGTAGGTAGGTAGGTAGGTAGATAGATAGATAGATAGATAGATAGATAGATAGATAGATAGATAGATAGATAGATAGTGTTCAAAAATGCAGATGAATAAACATTCCGAATTTATTCATTCATAGACAGATAGATAGATAGATAGATAGATAGATAGATAGATAGATAGATAGATAGATAGATAGATAGATAGATAGATAGATAGATAGATAGTGTTCAAAAATGCAGATGAATAAACATTCCGAATTTATTCATTCATAGATAGATAGATAGATAGATAGATAGATAGATAGACGGAAATATTTGAACTTTAAGTGCGACATTAATTCCGGTCGTATGAAAAGTCGATATTCGTCAACAGACTTTTGTTTTGCATATTCATCGTTTATGGCTTCTTGATATTCTTGCCGTTGTGCATGCTATAATTAAATAAGTTCAAGTGTCTAGTGATATGGCATCAGGTGTCGAGGTGTATTGACAGGTAATTAGAGAAGAACCAGCCACGATCATATCGAGAAGGTGAAAACGTGAAATGTACGAGGGTCGTTCAAAAGGTTATTTGAACGACCAAACCCGGAAGGAGTCAGATTGACAAGACAATGTCTCACCTTTTTTTTTTTCAACATAGTCCCTTTTTTATTCGCCCCAAACAAGGCATATTGCTACTGGACAATAAACTGTGATATAGGACAGATTTATAGGGGAAACCCTGGGTTGAAACAAATAATTGCATTTAAAGATACGGTTAGAATCATAAAAAGATCTCTCAGTTGGAGTCTCTGAAATAACGGGTAAATGTCTGGCATTCGGTAAGATACTCCACCCATGCAAAAACAAAGAGAAAAGAAAATTGAAATAAGCGTAAAATAAAAAGACATTAAGAACATCTATACTTATTTAGAACATATACACAATCGAATAATCTCACGAAAATACAAATTATTTTTATCATTTTCAAAATGTGTTTCAAAGTCTTACATTTTTCGTCGTTGAGCATGTCATTCATTTATAGCTTAGCAGTAGAATTAATACAGGGTCTATAATATGGTGTGGGAGAGGTAATAAAGGGGTTTTTAATCCATAAAGCTATGTGTAGTGCTTCTGTTGCTGCTCTTCTTATTATTCTTATTCTTATTCTTATTCTTATTCTTATTCTTATTCTTATTCTTATTCTTATTCTTATTCTTATTATTCTTGTTACTTTGAAAACCTAATTTGCTTTTATTGTCCATTGTTCGCTGCGCACGTCATCAACAAAATCCTAACTTGAAGTAAACAATTTAATTTCGATTCGATATTTTTGCGAATATCAATAGTTTTGATTTGGCCTTCCGTTGTTGTTGTTGTTGATGATGATGATCGAATAAGACTTTTGCACAGAGCTCACGGAGATCATGCTTAAAGATTGTCTGGTCTGTATGAAATCCTCCTCATTGGTTGCAACTATTCGTTAGACCTGCAAATTGCAGGTTCTTATCTCGACACCTAAAGAAGCAAGGCTCAGCGGTTGCATACGAAGTCGGGGAATGTTTGGCCCAGAACACACAAAGGAATGGCGGTTGTACATACGCATCAGCAACGTTGCCACCTTTACTCTATTGATATGTGGTTCCACACCTGACACGTCTTTACTTGCTACATGCAGAGGCAGAGACGATCAGAGGACGACGGATCCTGATGCTCTACTACACATAAACACAACTGTAAAAAATGTTTTTTCTTTAAATTGTAATAAGATAATTAAAAATTACTCTTTTTATCATTAAATGCTTTATTAGAATAAAAATAATCATACATTGCTCCTATCACCAAATTAATAATAATTAAAGTTTTTGTTATATTTTTTTTTTAATCTTCTTCTCTCTTGTCTTGATCCATCCACTCATGACTGTCAGAAACTCCCATCCTGAGATACCAGTATCTTTTTGGTCCCCCGATTTTATAAATCGGGGGACTTATGTTTTGAGGCATGTCCGTCCGTCCGTCCGTCCGTCCGTCCGTCCGTCCGGATTTTTCTCCGCAACCATCCATTGAATTTCTCTGAAATTTTGCATGGAGTTGTAACTTTGGTCAGGTTAGAAAGTGACATTCTCCGATTTTTTTTTAAATCTAGTTAGCCCCCCAGGGGGTCAAAAGGCCCTGAAATGGCAAAAAATGACATTTTTTTGCCTCATAACTTTTCATCCATCCATTCAATTTCTCTTAAACTTGGCCAAAATGTGAAGGCAATTGTTCCTAATAGAAAATAAGTATCGCTGACCTTGGAAAATATATGGTTCGCGGCCCCAGGGGTCAAAAGACCCCAAAATGGCAAAAAATGACCATTTTCTCCCATAACGTTTGATCCATCCATTCAATTTTTCTGAAACTTGGCCAAAATGTAGAGGCAATTGTTCTGGATATAAAATGAGCATCCCTGACCTCAGAAAAATGTTGGTTCGCGCCCCCAGGGGGTCAAAGGGGGGTCAAAAATGCCCCAAATTGCCCAAATTTATTGCATTTTACACTCGCCACATCGAGTCACATACAGAGGGGGACCACGCACGCGCGGCTTGTTCCAGAATAGTCTCGGTCGTAATATGAGGCTTTCCAGTTCGTCGCTTGACCTCTGGGGACCACAGAAGCACTTTTCCAGTAGGTGCATCGTCGAAATACATGTCCAGCCAGCGCCAAATGTCGATGTTGAACAATTGCAGATATGCATGGAAGACAAATAAATCTAAACTACTCATAATATGTGATTTTTCTTTTACTTACATTCTAGACAAAACAGCGCTATCTCGGCAACATGGGGGTGCT
Organism: Sepiola atlantica; assembly: GCA_963556195.1. Taxonomy (NCBI): domain Eukaryota; kingdom Metazoa; phylum Mollusca; class Cephalopoda; order Sepiida; family Sepiolidae; genus Sepiola; species Sepiola atlantica. Next base: position 28,009,048 of record OY744534.1, read on the forward strand.
GTATGTGTATTTGATAAGTTTAGTTGTATTTACATAAACGATCAATTATCAGTATTAACCGTAATGTAAATTTACGAATTTTAATAAGTATTTGCTAAATAAAAAATAAACCTTATTTCTTGTATGGAGTTAAAAAAATAAATAATAAATAAAATATTCTAACTTTCTATTTGTTGGTTCTAACGTCATGGGTCCTGTATTTAATTTAGATTTACAATTGATATAGTTTGGGGCTTACATTAGATGAGATTTCCACGATAATCCAAAAGTTCTGAAATATAATGGCCGAACGGATCAAACGCTGCACGTCTACAACCGACACTGCCTCGAACAAATATTTGCTCTCGCAGATACATCTCCATCCACAAAATTGACGTGGACGCTAGAGATGTTCCGAATTCACGGTATTTGCCTCCTTCCCACCGCGGGAAGATGTGACACAAGGTCTAAAGGTCGGGGTTAAAGGCCAGCGTACAAGAAGTGGTGCACTCTGGCCCCGCCAAAAAATGCTTGAGCAACCCCGTCGTAATTCCCCGGTTACCGATAAACTAACACCTTTTTCAAAGAGACAATGTAAAGCCTGGAAAGGTGAAGCTCCGAGGACTGATCATAACAATACCTCAGCCGGACAGAGCAGGACCAGCTGATGCCAGAGCGGCTCGCCTTCCATCGGGATGAGTGTCGAGGACGTATCCTCGATGTATGGAGTGCAAAAAAGGATTTTGGCACTAATTCAGCATTCCGAGTTTATTCACGAACACCCACTTCATCCAGCTTTTAAGGAGCTCGAAATTAGGAATTATTTTAACCCAGAAGTTGACAGTTCGAATCAGCTTCACTGTATCTCACTTTTTAATATTTTATTTTTATTTTATTTGTTGTTAGTACATTACACCTTGTGTTCCGTTCGAGGCTTTTATGTACAACACAGGTGATTCTTTGTTGTTTATTTCGGAGAGATCGGCTTTGTCCATTACAGGAAATAGATTCAGAATATTTATGTTTCTTTCACTAGGAAAGCCTGATAATTCAACTACGACGACCCAATCGGTACAAGAATCAACCGTCACAGCGAAACTGACAACTCCGGAAACAACACCAACCTCAACAACTTTTCCAACGACCTCATCTTTAGCGCCGATGACCACAACAGAAAAGCCCTCCACTTCTACTTACCAAACGACAACCGCGGAGTCGTCTCCTACCACATTACCGAGTATAACCACCACAAATGAAACGACGGTCACAACCCGGAGACCGAGTAAAGTTTTCCCGGAATTATGTGAGGGGCACGTTCGTGCCATTGTCTACGGAGCTGATGGGAACCTGTACGTCTTCCTCGGTAAGTCCTGTTCAAGTTTTTAAACCAACATATCTAATCTACACTGCTCTCAGGTGAAGTCCTCGTATTTCCCTATGTCTTAATTGGTCGATATCAAAAGATCAATACTACAAGATCAAATACCAAAAGATTCAACACCATAAAATCTATATCAAAAGTCTAATACCACAATGTCTATATCCAAATATCAAATACCACATGGTCGATATCCAAAGGTCAAACATCACAATGTCAAACATTACAAGATCAATGTCAAACAAATATGGTCGATTTCACAAGCGCATACCTAACACATCATTTAATATAGTTAATATAATAAAATACACTTTGGCAGAAGGCCGAAGATTGGAGGTTCAACTACTGTCTAAGTTTGAAGCTTAACTAGACTCATTCCTGATTCATAGCTTTCAACCGGAGTGTGCTCATCAGTAGATGCGACATAAAAACTAACTTGCAGCAACACTGGAAAATAAGACGCTCAAAAGAGTCCGTCCTTGTGCTAGGTTATTCCACCTAGAATAGATATGAAATCAATATGATAACTGTTGGTTAAAGAAAAAGAACTCTAAAGGATTTTTTTTAATTAACCTTTTTATGTTTCGAACTTTTTTAGATGAGGATTGATCATCTGTATTTTTTGTATCATTTGGACAACTTCTCTCATTTCGAATGTTATTCTTATAACGTTTCAGCCGATGTAACTTTCGATCTTCTTCGGGTGCATCTTGTCGAACTCGGGAATCTTTATGTCGAACTCGGGAATCTGTACGGAATTTCGATTGCGTAACGGCTAAAGTGATAGGAAATTATCAGTTTTAAGTAACCGTCTTTTGGAGGTTGAAGTTTGAATCGTGTACAGGCGATATCAAGAATATAATTAAAAATTACTTTAGATTATGGTTATGGCTGACGGAACGGGACTAACATAAAGATCCCCAAGTTCTACAAGATGTAACTGAAGAAGGTGGGAGGTTACATCGGCCAAAACGTTGTGAAAAGATCTGAGATGAGAACAGTAGTCTGCTATTTATCCACGTCCCACACAGTAGAATGTGACACAAGGTCGGAAAGTGGGTATGCACTCCAGAGGAGGAGTGCTAGCGGCGTCTTAAAAATATTGCCTGGGCAGAGTGCCTCAGACATTAAGTATTAAACTTAATCCTCCCCAAAGAGGGGAGGCAAAGCCTGGGAACGTTACTTCCCAGATCTGCACAGGACAGACCCATTGACCGGCACCGGCATAAATCCAGGCCCGAAGACCCGGACAATACCAGTATGGAGTGCAGTATCCATCGGAACAGATACTACACTTTGATCTTAGCCAAATGGCCAAGAACGCGACCGCGGATTGAACCCTGGTCTCCCGGACAAATCACAAACACTCTTACCATTATGCCTAATAGGTCAGTCACTCGGAAATAATTTACTAAAAACAATGAATCCGTTTTCCTTGGCTATTTTATTCTGACGGCATTCCTCCGATGAATGTTAATTGAAATTAGATCAATTTAATAAAAGAGTCCGCCCATGTGCTAGATTGTCTCAACATGTTCAACTGATTATTATTTAGCACTTATACCACACGGACCTGTTGCGTAACGGATAAAAGTGCTTAGTGTAAGTTCAATTCTCAGTGCGGGCGATACTATGAATATAATTACGAATTCTACCCGGTCATGTCTGACGGAGCTAGTGCAAGCAACCCGCGTGAATTAAATAAAGGTTTGGTAGTTTTGGTAGTTTTGTTTTACGGCATATCAACCCTTTTTGGGTTATTTAATGCCGAATCTGGTCTTGTTTTCTTCTCTTTTTTGTTTCTTTCCCCTTTTAATATCTGTTTCTATTTAACCCATAGTTGGGACCCTAACAGGTACTACCACTCCGGGTCAGGGTGGACCTGGGAGCAATGGTAATTAAGAGGAGGCTCCACATTCCCCAAAGTCCGTAAGCCGGATCTCACCATCGGATGTAGTTTAAGGTCATATCCAGGACCGGGAGTAGGGTAGGAAAAATAAAAATAAAAAAGGGGAGGGAGAAAGGGAGAGGGGCTGTTGTTTTTGTTTTTGGTTTTGTAGAACATAATTAAGTTTTACAAACAAAAAAAACAAAAAAACGTCAATGTAGGTGAATTTCGTCTCAGGGAGCCACAGGGCAGCCTGATCTGGTATCACCATTAAATAACGGTTCCGTTCAAAATTCCGTACAGATTTCTGAGTTCGGCATAAAGATTCCCGAGTTCGACAAGATGCGCCTGAAGAAGGTCGAAGGTTACATCAGCTGAAACATTGTGAGAATAATATCCAAGATGAAAACAGTAGTCCAAATAATACAAATAATACAAATTATCAATCATCATCTCAAAAATTCTTAAATACATTATTTTTATTCGGACTATTGTCCACGTCGACGTGTGAAGGAGAAGCGTGCTCACCAGTCAATGGGGAGTAAAACACCAATAGTTGATAGAGCGACACACTGGAAAATAAGACGTTTGAAAGAATCCGTCTATAACCTAACAGGTTGTTCCATTG
>OY744534.1:28017920-28412920 GCA_963556195.1 Sepiola atlantica
ACAAAGACAATGATTTCCCTGGCGCGCCAAAGTACATCAGGGCTGCATTTTACGATGATGGAATAACTTATCTACTTGACAGTAAGTTGAAGAAAAACGCAAATACAGGGTGACCCCCCCCCCCCCCAAAAAAAAAATGCCACCATGGTATCATTAATTAAATTCACAATTTACAGGGTGGGCAAAAATAAGGGTCCTATTTTTAAAAATTCATAACTTTTTTATTTATTGATTTTTTTATTTTATTTTTTTAGAATAAGTAAAGGACCCCTTCCGAAGCAAACATGAGCCGTATTAGCCCTAAGGAACGTACCCTCATTTAGAAAACATTATTTTTGCTTAAAAAACTCAAAACAGTGTAAAAACAATACTTTAGTTTTTGTAAGTTTTAAGAAGTGTTTTTCGGCTAAAATTTGTTTTGTTTATTTCAAAAAATCTCGGAAGGGTCAGTCTAAAGTTTGGTGAGTTTAACTTTTATTTTGTGGAAGTTATTCAAATTCAAGTTATTCAAATTTAAAGATAGGACCCTTATTTTGGCCCACCCTGTACAAATAAACTTATCTGATTGTTGGTCCTTGTCGCTATTCAATGATATGAGAGACGACACTTTGGTGATCGTCTTATCAGTAGGGGTGAGCCTGACTGGGCTTCACATTCATCGAAACATAACTTTTATCCGTGAGGTTATCTCAAAGATAATATCACAGCCAACATCAGGGCGGTGCCTAGTTATTGATCATTTTAGACATCGTATCCAGTTGTGCTTATTGTTGAACAGCGATAAAAAAGACTGTTGGGCACTCATGACTGAAACATGGTGAACAAGTCAGGCATAGACTGAAGGTTATTTGTAACAAACATGGATTACAGAAAAAGTTGTGAATTTTATTAACGATTTCATGGGTGGCATTGGAGGAGGAGGTCGTCTATCTAACATATATATATATATGTAAAAATAAAAATGGAATAAAGAATAAGCAATTCAACTAACAAAAATAAACTAAAAAACTCATGTTGTAAAGTTCTGCCGAGATATTTCGGTCGTTAAGATACGACCATTTTCGTTCGGTTGGTAAACTTTATTTCAAAACGGAAAAGTTTTCAAATTTATACAAAGAATGCGATTGGAAGAAAAACATTGTTTCTTTTGTCTCATATATATATATATATATATATATATATATATATATATATATATATATATACATACGCATATATATGTATATATATACATATAATATTTATTAAAACCTACAGATGCTAGCGTTTTTAAGCTTATTGCTCTCAACAGTGAAGGAAAGTAACAATTTCAGACGGTCGGGAGGCGCGAACCCGGTTCACAGAGTCAGCTTAGAATCTACAAGGAGTCGCCATATCCACTCGGCCACGAGAAACTGGCACGTAATTAAGAGAAATTAAGATCTGTATGTATCTAGAAGCGGGCACAGATAGAAGACTATATATATATATATATATATATATATATATATATATATATATATATATATACATACATACATACATACATACACACACACACACACACACACACACACACACACATACATACATACATATATATATATATATATATATATATATATATATATATATATATATATATATATATATATATATATATATATATATATATGAAGCAATCCAACAAAAGATATAAGCGTCAACTAATATCTTATAATTAGTGAAACATCCGGATAAAAACTTAAGGATACTTTGCTTGAATTTTGAATTCTAATAAAATTTGATTGACACCTTATTTTATTACTTCATTTTATATTATAATATATATATATATATCTCTAGATATATTTAGCTTTACTTTATTATATAGATGAATAAGTCACATTGCGAGGATAGAACTATTTTACAGAAGAAACTGGTGTTGCGTTCTCAACTTGTGTTATACACATGGACGGCAGCACCGGGGGGGGGGCAGGGGGCTCAAGCCCCCTCACTTTTTGACTTGGGCCCCCCCCCACTTTACGGTCATCAATAATTAAGTTGATATGCATGTGTTTAACCGGGCCCCCCCACTTTTTAGGAGAACCCCCCCCCCCCCGACACACTTTCATAACTGTCCCGCCGGACCTGATACATACAGAAACCAAGTTGCCATAATAATAAACATTAAAGTCCACAAATTGTTATTCATACCTTGGTTGATGGATAGTCTTTTTGTACACGCTTCTGTGTAATCCTTCCAAACTAGCAGCTTGCCATCCTGTGATTAAAGCTTCTTATTTACACTTTCAAAAAGACTAACTTGACTCAAAACTGATGGAAGACAGTGGTCATTTATTCAATGTGATCTTCGTTCCAAACCACTGACCAGTGAGAGGGAGACAAAGAATGAGATCGAAATTACTGATTAATTATTCTTGTCAGCCCATGTCATTTTTCTCGCGTGCTTCTCAACGGACCGTGTTATCTATCGCCCTCTCTTTTTGAGCCATTATAACGGCATATCTATTTCTAATACATTTCCACCACTAATAATCAGCAGCTAATAGCGCAGCGGTTCATATTTCGTGTTAATTCTCAACTCACAAAATGATATACTAGAAAAACTATTCGCTCAATATCTATTGATTTAAAAAAATGTTTTTTTGGTATTTTGTTTCAGATGAGATGTACACAACATATCTTTACAACTGGGAGCGATCAAGTTTTGAGTCTTTGACACAGTCCTATTCAGTTGGCACTCCGAAATACCTGCAGAATTTACCCTGGGATATTTCCATTGACGCCGCTTGGGTCCGAGATGATCATCACCTAAATCTGTTTGCGGAAGAAGAATTGTACGTCATCGATACAGCGGGTAACATAATAGAGAAATACAACAATAAAATCTTTTTCGGATGTAAAGTAAGTAAAAATATTAAAATTTATATTTTATTTTGTAGATACAAGCTGACACAACTAGATGCTCGTAATTTTTTTTTACCTGTGGGGAGGTAGACATATGATGGGGAGGTAGAGATGCGATGCGACTGAACGTAAAATGTTACTAGCTTGTATAAGCTACTCTCATTCTTTCTTGGCCTTTTGGCTAAGATCAAAGTGTAGTATCTGTTCCGATAGATACTGCACCCCATAGACTGGTATTGTCTTGGCCTTCGGGGCTTGATTTACGCCGGTCTATGGGTCTGTCCTGTGCAGTTCTAGGAGGTCCACCCTCCCAGGCTTCGCCTCCCCTCTTTGGGGAGGAGTAAGTTTATTGCTTACTGCCTGAGACGCCTCTACCGGGGAATGCCGACGGGGCTGCTCAGGCAATTTTTAATGGCCAGAGTGATCACCTTCTCGGGCGCTGGCTTTTCAAACCCCACTTTCCCGATCCGACCTTGGATCACATCTTACTTGTGGGAGTAAGATAAAACTGGCCTTGTGCCTAACTCCTGGAGAGGAGTAAATAAATACTCTCATTCTTCGTTCGTTTGTTTGGCTTCTTCCTTTTTCGTTGATCCAAAAAAAATTTAAAAACAGGATTTCACAGGTGACTAGTCAGTATTACAAAACAAACAATCTTTTAAGCCACTCCTTTTTGCGAGGATCATTTCCACCAATCTTAAACAGCAACGCAATTGAATGAGGACCAAAATCCAGGGACACCACTCTCATTTAAGAAGAAAAATACGTCCGTGAGAGATTATTTATTTTTAATCCCTACATTTCAAGCGACAAATTCCTAGTTATATTGCTGACTTGACCAAATTGCCAGTTGAAAGAATTCCCAAATTAACCTTAGGAGTCACGTGATCTTAGTTGTGCAAACCTCAGAACGCCCATCACTCCTTAAACTCATCACCCCTTAAACCCCATCATCCCTTAAACCCATCACCCCATCACCCCCTTAAACCTCATCACCCTTTAAACCCCATCACCCCCTAAACCCATAAACCCATCACCCCCTAAACCCATCAATAATTAGTATATTTATTTTCCTTCTTATAAGATTACCTCTTTTTGTTCTTACTTTTGTATGTATGTTTTCTTGGTACGACAGGTCGTGGACGTACAAGATGGACACGGCGGGCACAAGCACTGGTACCGTGGACACAAACATTCGCCCCGCCGACACAAACACTCGCCCCGTAAGGGAAAACATTCTCACAAACATCGGAAAGGAAGTCACAAGCACCGAAAAGGAAGTCACAAGCACCGAAAAGGAAGTCACAAGCATCGGAAAGGAAGTCACAAGAAAGACAAACACCGAGGAAGGGGTCGTCATTAGAAAGTGAATCGCTTGAACTGATGGATCAGAAGAAAAATTGGTATTATTGTAGATGAACACTCTCCGTTAACTTTCCCCCCCCCCCCTCCCAAATTACGTGTGAATAACTTAATAAACTTGGCATAAAGAAGGAAAAAAACAATTATTTTAGAATTTAGTGTTGGTGGATTAGTTTTGCATATAAATTTAACTTAATCTCCAATTTCTGCGCCATTCTAGTGTTTTAGGACAGTTAATTTTTTTTTCCTAGGGCAGATAAATTCTTTGCGTTTTTTTAGGAGATTACGTGTGGTTTCATGACCTTGTCACTCGGACTTTGGGTTAGTGATAAAACCGTTCAGTTAACTATCTTAGAAAGTTAGAATGGCCATGAAATGGGGGATCATTTTACGTAAAATTTATAAACTTTTAATTCTAAAATAATTGATTTGGTTTGTTGGTGTTCTTCTTTTTATCTTCTTTACGCCAAGATTTTCAGTGGTCACACGTAATCGCCTAAAAAAAGTAAAATCTCATTTTGGGAGAGGAGAGCTGTTGTGTCTACAAATTTACCGAAAAATCTGTTGTTCTGTCCAGGTTGGCCAAAGTAGCGAATTGGTAAAATTGCAGTATACAGTGAAGAAGTTGTAAACAAACAAAAAAAACAAATAACTTATACCAAACGCAGTATGATTTAATTATCTACCAACCTCTATACTTTTAACGTCCTGAAACTGTAAAAAACAAATTCAGAATTTGTTTTCGATGACCTTACGATACACAAAAACCAAAATGACTGACCTTACTTCAGTTAAACTCATGCTGAAAAAAGCAATAGTAAAAAAATTACTAACCCTAAATCCAAGTGGCAAGATCTGCCCCACTCTCCGAATGCATACAAAATAAACTCGTAAAATCACACTTAATCACCTTAGTTTAGCGAAGTGAAGCCATTACTTCAGACGCGATGTTGTTTTTTGTGTTTTCATAAGACACAAGATCATAAAAATGAAATTCTGAAATTTAAAAAATCCACAAAAACAGTCTCCCCACGTGAAAGGTATACAGTTTGATAGAGAATTTCATTCTACTGCGTTTGTTATAAATTATTTATGTTTCGAAATTTTTAAGATGAGGATTGATAATTCAGATTATTCGGATTATTCAGACACTGTTCTCATCTGGGATGTTATTCTCACAACGTTTCGGCCGATGTAACTGCCGACCTTTTTCAGGTGTGTCTTGTCGAACTCGGGAATCTGTATGGAATTTAGAACGCAACCCTTTATTAGATCCAGGGGGTACCTGCCTCACATCTTAGGATCGTCCGTACTGAGGATTGACCATTCAACCTCCACTTATAACTGATTATTACTTAGCACTTTTATCCGTTGTCACGCTTACTGGTGATACTAAGAATACAATTACGAATTACTTGAGACTTCTACCCGATCATGAGCATGCTATCTCCGTTGGTTAAATAAAAGATTCCGTTTGAAATTCCTGAGGTTGACATCAAGATTCCCGAGTTCGACATAACGCATTTGGGGAAGATCGAGGGTTACATCGGCCGAAACGTTGTGGGAATAACATCCAAAATGAGAACAGTAATAATCCAAATAATACCAAATATAAATTATTTGTTGTTTTTATTTTTTTACTATTTCTCCACTGTTAACTATATTGCAATTTTACCGGCGAATTAGTGTAGATTTAACCCAATTTGTTTTATAATAATCTTTACGGATAGAAATTTTAATTTTTCAATTAATTCTAATTTCAGTCACCCAAATTATTTACAATGAAATGGATTTCTGCATTACTCCGAAACATTTTTACTTACACATGAAACGCCGAAATGAAAACTCGCTCGAAAAGATATAGTCGCCATCTTTATAAACCAGTCCAAGGACGATAACTCAATTTCATCGTATTTTAGTTAAAGGATAAGGAATCATTTTTGAACGGGTTAAATACAAAAGTAAAGAAAAACATTATTTGACAATTTTGGGGGATTAAAACGTTTTCAACCAAAAAAAATAGTAAAATAATGTTTTTCTCTTTTTTTTTTCAAAAACACAGTTCCCTGTCCTTTAAGTAAAATATTATAAACTGGATTTATTGTCCTTTGACTGGTTTATACAGAGACGACTATATTTTTATGAGTGAGTTTTTATTTCAATATTTCACATGTACGGTGAAACTTGCTATAACTTACTATTTTTCTTTTTCTTTTTTTTTTACTAAAACATGTTTTTAGTAAAAAAAAAAAAAAAAAATGGTTATTTGGGAGTAGTGCCAAAACCCATTTCACTCTAAATAAATTACGTGACTGAAATAGGAATCGACCCATTTTTCATTACAGCATTTTTATACATTTGTATTAACGAAGGTTTTTAATCACTTTCTTGCTTTAATAGTTTACGATGAACCATAAAAAGACGTTATATTTTTTGTAAAATGTGACATTGAACATTTTTGTAAAATAAATAAATAAATGAACACAGGCATACCCTTAATGACAATAAAAGTGTAAAAATCTGGGAATTTCCTTGCTTTTGTACATTTAGTGTATATGAATTTTCATCTTAACCCTATTAAGGGCATAGGATTTCAGTATACTGGCATTTTTCATGGAATTAATTTACACTTGTTTGCAATACTATTAATTTAGCACCAAATTTCCAAGTCTATCTGTTTAATGTTACTTGGCACAGCTTGAGTAGGTGTTGTTCGTACCAATGGAGGATACGTCTCTGACAATCAGTCCGACAGTGGCTTTGTTGCTATCGGACTGAGGTATAGTTCTGTTTCGTTCCAGGAGGTCCCCCTTCCCAGACTTTACCTTCTCTCTGAATAGGGTTTAGTTTATTGCTAATCGCCTGAAGAGCCCCTACCAGGGCCTACGGAGCTGCTCAAGCATTTTTTGTAGGCCAGAATCCACTTCACCTAGGTAAAAAAATATACATGTTTAATGTTTTACATCAAAACAGGATCATTTTAAATCACTAAGACTCTCTATGTATTTGAAATGTGGCTTAAATACTAGTCTTAAAACACTTAAACAATAGTCATTGTGCATTTCATTTGCTATAAAAGTAATTCATAAACAATAATTTCCCATTTTTCTTTTAATTCTGATTTTATGCTACAAATTGTTGTTGTTGTTGGTGGTGTTGGCGGTGGTGGTGGTGGTGGTGTTGGCGTTGTTGTTGATGGTGTTGGTGGTGGTGATGGTGGTGTTGTTGTTGGTGGTGTTGGTGTTGTTGTTGGTGTTGGTGGTGTTGGCGTTGTTGTTGGTGTTGGTGGTGTTGGCGTTGTTGTTGGTGGTGTTGGTGGTGATGATGGTGGTGGTGTTGGTGGTGGTGGTGTTGGCGTTGTTGTTGGTGTTGGTGGTGTTGGCGTTGTTGTTGGTGGTGTTGGTGGTGGTGATGGTGGTGTTGGTGTTGGTGGTGTTGGTGTTGGTGTTGGTGTTGGTGGCGTTGGCGTTGTTGGTGTTGGTGGTGGTGATGGTGGTGTTGTTGTTGGTGGTGTTGGCGTTGGCGTTGTTGGTGTTGGTGGTGGTGATGGTGGTGTTGTTGTTGGTGGTGTTGGTGTTGTTGTTGGTGGCGTTGGTGGTGTTGGTGTTGTTGTTGGTGGTGTTGGTGTTGTTGGTGTTGTTGTTGGTGGTGTTAGTGTTGTTGGTGTTGTTGTTACGCTTACGAAGATTGTGTCTTAGGATCGTCTGGTCCGCATGAAGTCCTCCTCGTTGATCGCAGCTATTCGTTAACCTGCAAAATTGCAGAGTTTTTACCCCTGACACCAAGAACAGTATGACTCAGCCGTTGCATGCAAAGTCGGGTACGGTTTGGCCTAGAACACACAAAGGCGCGCGAACAACATTGTCACTCTCACTCCATTGATTTGCAGTTCTGCACCTGACACTTCTTTGCTTACCACATGTAGAGACAGAGACGACCTGAGGACGACTGATCCTGATGCCTACTCCTCCTGGATTTTCATCAGAGCCCTGTTAGCCGGGTAGCTCTGAAACTACTATGTTGCCACTCTCCCTACCATGGGGAGGAAGGGTCGGACTCTGTGGGGGTGCTACAAGAGGGGATTAACAGAAACAAAAATTTTGGTAAACGAAATTATATCCACAATAGTTATCAGATTGGTCAGCAGGGAAGAACATTTGATTCTTTAACTGGTTCATCACAGAAAGAAAACGTGTCTTCAATGAGAGAAAAAGCTTCTCAAATAGTAAATTTTCTGAATTTTGAGATGAGGATTGATAATTTGTATAATTTGAGGACGCATGGCGCAGTAGATATAGTACTAAGTATAATTCAGATCTAGGTGATAGTCATCTGAAAGTTGAAGGTTCAATCCTCGCTACGGGCGATACAAAAAATTGTAAATTACTGAAGACTTCTCCCAGTCATGGCTGAAGGAACAAGAGCATGCTACCCCCATGGATTAAATAAAGGGTTCTGTTTGAAATTCCGTCCAGATTCCCGAGTTCAACAGAAATATTCCCGAGTTCGAAAAGATACGCCTGAAGAAGGCCGGGAGGGGAGTTACAGTGGCCGAAATGTTGTGAGGATAAGACTCAAGATGAGAACAGTAGTCCGAATAACCCAAATTATACAAGATTCTCAAAGCATTACATTTTCTCAGAATTATTAAATTCTTATTTCTTTTTAATATTCTAAAGTTACAAAGTTAGAGAAAACACAAAAAAATGGCAAAATATAGATCACGATGAACATAAATGTCTAAATAATGCATGCAGTTTTGTGCATCTGTAGAAACAGACAGAATCAATGGCAGACACCTGCAATGTTATCATGTAAATCAAAAGTTTAAAAAACAACTTGTTTTACTTACAACCAAAATTGGACTATTTTAAAACGCCTCATCATTTTTTAAATAATCCAATTTTTGTCATAACTATCATATTTTTGTCATAACTATCATATTTTTGTCATAACTATCATATTTTTGCCATAACTATCATATTTTTGCCATAACTATCATATTTTTGTCATAACTATCATATTTTTGTCATAACTATCATATTTTTGCCATAACTATCATATTTTTGTCATAACTATCATATTTTTGTCATAACTATCATATTTTTGCCATAACTATCATATTTTTGCCATAACTATCATATTTTTGTCATAACTATCATATTTTTGTCATAACTATCATATTTTTGCCATAACTATCATATTTTTGTCATAACTATCATATTTTTGTCATAACTATCATATTTTTGCCATAACTATCATATTTTTGCCATAACTATCATATTTTTGTCATAACTATCATATTTTTGTCATAACTATCATATTTTTGCCATAACTATCATATTTTTGTCATAACTATCATATTTTTGCCATAACTATCATATTTTTGCCATAACTATCATATTTTTGTTATAACTATCATATTTTTGCCATAACTATCATATTTTTGTCATAACTATCATATTTTTGTCATAACTATCATATTTTTGCCATAACTATCATATTTTTGTCATAACTATCATATTTTTGTCATAACTATCATATTTTTGCCATAACTATCATATTTTTGCCATAACTATCATATTTTTGTTATAACTATCATATTTTTGTCATAACTATCATATTTTTGCCATAACTATCATATTTTTGTCATAACTATCATATTTTTGCCATAACTATCATATTTTTGCCATAACTATCATATTTTTGTTATAACTATCATATTTTTGTCATAACTATCATATTTTTGCCATAACTATCATATTTTTGCCATAACTATCATATTTTTGTCATAACTATCATATTTTTGTCATAACTATCATATTTTTGCCATAACTATCATATTTTTGTCATAACTATCATATTTTTGTCATAACTATCATATTTTTGCCATAACTATCATATTTTTGCCATAACTATCATATTTTTGTCATAACTATCATATTTTTGTCATAACTATCATATTTTTGCCATAACTATCATATTTTTGTCATAACTATCATATTTTTGTCATAACTATCATATTTTTGCCATAACTATCATATTTTTGCCATAACTATCATATTTTTGTCATAACTATCATATTTTTGTCATAACTATCACATGTTGTACAGAATGGTCTGAAAGTCCTGTTACCCCTAGCAAAAAATAACTATAAAGGCGAAACAAGTAAAACATCAATAAAAAACACATTTCTGGATTCAGTTTATTCACAAAGAAAGAATGCTAGGACAATAGAAAAGCAAGTAATACACTAATCGAAAAGAAGATTATGTCCTGGATTCAGTTTATTAACTTTCATTGAGAAGGTCTTTATGAACACTATCATTTTTGTGGCACAAAATAATGCAGTGCAATCATTATCTGATATTTTACGACCGTGTGCTTTTATTGTTGTTTCTCTATTGTTGTTACTTGTGCACATTTTGGTAGGAATAAAAAGGCTCTCAGACCACCCTGTAGGTTTTGGTAACGGTAACAAGACTTTTGAACCACGTTGCCGTTTTTGATGGAGGTAAAAAGACTTTTAACCATTTTGCTCTTTTGAGGGAGGTAACAAGACTTTTAGACTTAATGGAATGATGCAGATAAAAAGTTAAGTAGGTAGTTACAATAGTTGTAACATATGTTACCTGGTACCTGGAGTGGCATTCATCTGGTGCGGGTTTAGCCAATTTCCTCTGAACTAAGAAATTTCTAGGAAATTTTAAATTTACAAGCAGTCCCCAATTGCATGTATACCCAAGTCAGGGGAGATGAAGACATTAGTTTTGCAGTTGTTTTTTGCAAACAGGTGTTAACGTCCCCTCATATGTAGCACCTGTTATTCCAAAATGGCCGCTCTGTACTTTTTTATTGAAGGTAACAAGACTTTTGAACCACATTGCACATTTTGGTGAAGGTAGCAAGACCTCTGGGTCACTTTGCACTTTTTGGTGGAGGTAGCAAGACCTCTGGGTCACTTTGCACTTTTTGGTGGAGGTAGCAAGACCTCTGGGTCACTTTGCACTTTTTGGTGGAGGTAACAAAACTTTTGAACCACCTTGCACATTTTGGTGAAGATAGAAAGACCTCTGGGTCACTTTGCACTTTTTGGTGGAGGTAACAAAACTTTTGGACCACTTTGCACTTTTTGGTGGAGGTAACAAAACTTTTGGACTACTTTGCACTTTTTGGTGGAGGTAACAAAACTTTTGAAACACCTTGCACATTTTGATGAAGGTAGCAAGACCTCTGGGTCATTTTGCACTTTTTGGTGGAGGTAACAAAACTTTTGGACCACTTTGCACATTTTGGTGAAGGTAGCAAGACCTCTGGTCCACCTTGCACTTTTTGGTGAAGATAAAACTTTTGGACCAACTTGCAACATTTTAGTGGAGGTAAGAAGACTTTCAGAACACCCTGAACTTTTGGTGATGGTAACAAACATTTTTGGTCACTTATCGAATTTAATAACACACTTATATAGAAAATTAGTGAAGCACTTAACAGAATGATGAGTATGTAAGATACAGCTGTAGCAATATATGTGTTAGATCGAAATTATATTCAATCTAAAGATATTTCTATCAAGGGAGATAACTCTTTTGTGATTATTAATTAGCTTTCCTTGTCAAGATATGGAATGATGATTTATCTGCCCTTGTGAAATACATGACATTATGGCATGGAATTCAAACATAGCCGTTACCGATCACGGTCTAGAAACACATATTAAATCCACTATCATCATAGTTTAAATCATTTATTGCATTATGTTTTAAATAAATCATTTTAAATTGCTATTTCCTAAGTATCGTTTTTATCAGTTCATTTTTACATTTTTTGTGTCTCACCATTCAATCACCGACATCACAACAATATGGATTGAGAATTTTTAAAAGAAAAGACAAGATTTCTCAGAATGTTTATAAAAAAAAGTTTATTTTTTAAAAACTCACAAAAAATTCTGAAATTAAAAAAAATAAGACTGAGAAATAAGAATTGGTTAGTTAAAAAAATATTTTCCCTCCAAAGCAAAAAGAAAATCATGAGTTTCTTCAGATCAAGCTATAATGGAGATATGGTGCCTGTCTATTTGCACACAAAACTTGAAATGGTAAAATGTTTAAAAACATGAAAGTAATAATGAGAGAGTGCTCGATATCAGTGATAGAGCATATTCAGATACATGTTTAAACTTTGATCTATATATTATTTTTTAATTGCTTATGTGAAAATTTTATTTTAAAAAATGATAACATTTAAATACATAAAAAGCAACAAGAATATTTTATTTTTACTAAAAGTTTATTAAATTTAAGCAAGCAATATTGATCCAGTTACAAATTTATAAAATACTGCTGCCTCGTCGTTTCTACGGCTTTCATAACATTACAAATTTTCTAGGAATATTTATTTCACGGAATAAGTATTCTTTGTCATTTTAATTACATGCAAATTACAAACAAATGATTTTAATTAAATGTATTATATTCAAACTTGAAGGGATAGATTATCTATTTTTGATTTCTTCTCATTAAAAACTTATTAAAATAATGGATCGATATTTTTGAATGTGTAATACTAATGATTTTAATGTTTTTAATCAACTTAAAAATCCACATAGATACTGATTTTAATTGCTTTTTAATGAAATTTAAAATTCACATAGATGCTGATGTATAGTGATTTTCATGGATTTTTAATCAAATTATAAATTCACATTAATTTTAATCTAGTTATTTTAATGTGTTTTTACTAAAAATTTATCATTTAATGGATGTTTACTCAAATTAAAATTTCGCAGGAATACTTTGATGGATTTTAATCAAATTAAATATACACATGAATACTGGGGCATTCATTCAATTAAACATTTGTAGGAATAATAGATTTCATAATTTTCATGATTTCTTTATTAAGAAATTTATACATATAATGATATTCATTAAAAAAACAAAAACAGAATCGTCCTTGACCGAGAAATTACTGGAAAAAGGAAAGAGAGAAACAAGCGACAATAAACATTGTGGGGAAATTAACACAGCTGAAAAATAACTGGATGAAGGCAGAGATGATAATGGAAAATCATGCAAGATGGTGAATAAGTTGGTGATTCGACTTTTCTGAGTAAAGAGTATAAAATGAAATGAAAAAAAAATGAATGAAAAAAAAATGAATGAAAAAAAATGAAATGGAAAAAAAAATGAAATGAAAAAAAAATATATGAAAAAAAAATGAATGAAAAAAATATATGAAAAAAAAATGAAATGAAAAAAAATGAAATGAAAAAAAAATGAATGAAAAAAAAATGAAATGAAAAAATTGAAATGAAAAAAATGAAATGAAAAAAAATATATGAAAAAAACCCTTATACAGATGGTTTATTAGAATAAATTGTAAAAATAAATTCTCTATGAAAGAATCGAAATCGTTGTTAAAATCAAATTAAACATTCACCTGAATACTGATATATATTGATTTTTATGGATTTGTAATCAATTTAGATATTCACTCGAATGTGTGTGGATTTTAATGAATTTTAATCAAATTAAATATTCACATGAAAAACTAAGGACAAATTGGTGGAAATCAGCTTTTTCCGGTTTCAAACTGCTGATTAGCAGAAATCACATCCCTAATTTATTAACTAAACTTGTTTTTTAATGACTTTTTTTAAGTGTATAAATGTTGGAGGAAATTAGTTCTTGCCTGTTTAGTAAAAAAAAAAGGTCAAAAACTGTTATACATGATGCTATATCTGCCACACGGTCAATACCAGATAGCCCGTCTAGTTTGATTCTAAAAAATGTTCTTGCTTAATGAATCATGCTGATACCCTTTATCCCCCGCCCCCCCACAAAAAAAAAAGAAACAACCTTAATTATTTTTATTATTAGAAAAATGAAGTCACACATAAAAAAGAAAGGGCAGAGTTTACTGCTCCAATATACCAAGGCCCTTTTCTACTTTAGGCTGGCAAAGAAGGGAACTAATTTATCTCAACTTATTTTTAGATTTTTATTTTGTCAAAAATTGACTTTTATTTACAAAAATAATCAAAAACCCTTTTTATTTGTTTTGAAATGGAAATAAGGAAAACATTTTTATTGGCTAAAAACAAATAAAAACAGGCTCTTTTTTACTTTAACTCATTAATAAGAAATGCTTACTTCATTTCCATTTCAAAACATTTTGTTTTTAATATCTGTTGTCTTTGTAAATAAAAATCAATTGTGCAAATAAATCGTTGTTAAACTAAATTGTTGACAAAAAAAACTAAAAATAAGTTGAGGTAAGTTATCTCCCTTACTTTGCCAGTCTAAAGTAAAAAAAATGGCCGCTATCCCAAATGTTGTAAAAAGGCAAAACGGGAGTTTTACAAAACTCTGGTTCTTCCCACACCCTGAATGCCCTTCAGTTGATCCGAAACAAGACTGCAGACGATACGTCGATAACCACGTCTACTGGGTTTCAATGGTACTGACTTGACCAGCTTTCCATTTGGCGGGAGGTAGCGCTCTCTGCAAAGTAAATACAAATCAATAAATAACAGCATCTTGATTCAAATTGGGGGTAAACAGACGTAAATTAATGTTAGAAATCTAATTTCATGTTAATGAAACTTTGGAAGAATTACATAGAATGATAAAATCAATAATCTATATAATAAAAGTGAATGTACGTGTGTCCGGCTAGCTTTAATAATTATGTATGCAAATTTATTGTTATGAGCAAAGAAGGAGAGGCTTAATCTATTAAGATTAAGCCTGTCCTTCTTTGCTCATAACAATCTTTGCTGATAATACAAAAAAAAAGAAATAATTTCTTTCACTTTTACTATTAAAGACAATGTTTCCTTTATTTTTAAAATATTAAGAACAAAAAGGAATATTTTTGCGTTATACACCAAAAATATTCTCTTGTTCTTAATATTTTAGACCTTCACATCAAGTCAAACTTGTAATAGAATATGATCTCCATGCTTCTAATATGAAGACGACACGATGGTTTGTAGTCTTCATATATTTGTGGACTCTGAATAGTAAATCAATATTATTTTTTATTAAAATTCTACGAGCTTATTTTCCGTAATACTTGGTATATACTCATATTTTTTACTGATAAGTAAGTATATCCATAAGTTTTCCTGTATTTTATTTTGAACTGCCATATTTAACTTGAGTCTCAATATAAATAAGAACCAAATATCGTAAGTAAACAAAATGAATCTGAAACGTTTGAAGTAAAAGAGACAATAAACCAAATATGAGGATGATCAAAAGAGAAAATAAAGAATGCAATTCCAGAGTTGTTTTCCAATATGTGTATCTATCTGTTTGTCAAACGACCTGATACCAAACTTCAGCAGCAATACTTGAAGTATTAATATTGTTTGTAAAGACTATTGGGGGGGGGGGGGGGCTTTTGGCTAAGATCAAAGTAAGGAGAAATCCTTTTAAACTGAGGCAATGTTTACCTTTGTCTCAATACAAAGTGTCCCTTTTTGTGGAGCTGGCTTTTTTCCGCATTGAAAACTGATCTTGTGCCTAACTCTGCCCTCGTGGGGAAGCAAGTAAATAGGGGCTGAACCTAAATGTCAATTTATGCATAAATAATCCTGTCAACTTTAAGCGGATGCTATGTTTGTCCCTTAATGAGGGATACACTAGAATTCCCGCTAACAAAAAACTCCTATCAATTCAAGTAATAACAATACATATAAAAGAAGAAAACGGGGGGGGAGGCGTACCTGATTACTGTTGGGGGCACAATACGTGCCCCTTCGATATTCAAGACAATGTTGGTGAGATTCAGAGACAAAGGATTCGTGAAAGAAATAACCATTTGCTCTTCGTCAGTTTTATGCATTTCTTTCGGACACTGAAATAAAAAAAATGAAACAATATATAAATGAGTTGATAAAAACACAGACATTTTATTTGGCATTATTTCAAAATTAATTCAACATACAAAAGAATTTTGCACCACTTTTATGTCCCCTTACAAAGATTAAAATCAGCTTAAATCGTTATTCCAATTTTGATCAAAATCTTTTAAATGATTTTGATTCAAGAAAAATGTCTAAAATTTTGGGCTAAAAAAAAATTGAAATTCAGAGAACCTTTCTTAATTGCTGTTTAATAAGACTAGATCTAATTTCATGTAAATCAGAAATATTTGAATTTTCAAATGGGAGGCTGTGCCCATATTATGCCCCCTAAAATCCTTGAAAATACGCCAAAGAAACTGAAATTTGGGGAATATTTATTAATTGATGTCTTATATCCATTGTTAAAATTTCATCAACATTGGAGATATCTAAATTTACACAAAGAGTTTCCCTTTGCATAAAACTAAATTAAACTAAATATAGCCCACATTACCCACACTTACATCTAGCAGCAATGTTCTAAAATTCATAATGATCAGTTAACTAGTTTAAGATTATACATCACACGAGCATATATATATATATATATATAATCACGTTGACACACGGGTTCCCATTAGATCACCGAAGTTAAGCAACGTTGAGACTGGCAAGTACTAAATGGGTGACCATTTGGGAACACCAGGTGCTGTATGTGGCCTGGGGAGGACATGGGCACTACCAGGTTCTATCATGCCCACAGAAAAGTTAGGACAGATAGAGTATCTGCCTAGCTGCCCGAGGACGTTATGGGAATTTTTAATATATATATATATATATATATATATATACCTAAGACCGTATAAGTAGAGATATGCATTCTTCCATCAATTTTATATTATAGTATGACATCAATTTCCTATAATGGTCGGTCACTTTTGCATTTAAATATTCGGTGCTTGTGCATATCAACCCTGACATGTTAGATCGCTCTTAAAAATAAAATAGCTAAGGAAATGTATAACATTTGTTATGTACTTACGTGGTAGATGAAAAAAAGACTGTACACCAAAAATTATGCAAATTCATCCAGTATTTATTCAATTATAAATAAAAAACGATTTTATCACTTGGTAGATATTTCCACCATTTTGTATCTTAGAGTGGTCAAGGACGATAACTCATATTTTCACGATTCGGGGTTTGGGGTCTCCATTGTTTACAAAAATGTCAAAATGTATGTAAAATCATTTTTTTTCTTTTTTCTTATAATTTAATAACTACTGGATGAATTTGTGTAATTTTTTCTACACAGTCTTATTTTCAGCTAACACAGTAGTACATAATAAAGTTTATACATTCTTTAAATATTTCAATGTCAGGGTTGATATGCACAAGCACCAAATATTCTACCATCAATGTTCGGTATTTCTATAGAAGTAGCCCCGTCTCTAAACCGGCATTCAAACCGTTTTATTCTTATGTACTTTCTTGGGGGGGGGGGGGGGGGGGGATAAGAGGGTTATTTTTGACTGGGGGGGGTTTTCAACGTGAACTTAGGTAAGGTTAAGAAAGAATTTAGGGAGGGGGCTTGCCACTCGGACTTAAGGTTAGTAGTAGAGTTATGGTAGGTTGGGGGTACTTGGACAGGGTTAGTGGTAGGGTTATTGGAGGGTTTTTTTTTTAGAGGGAGATTTCCACTCGGAATTAGGGTTAGCGAAAACTCCATTAAACCAAAACCAAAAATAAACATTCCATTGGAAGACGGGGAGGGGGGGGGGGGGTTCTATAAAATAACCCAATGTTTTATATAAATAAAATACGATGTCTGTATATCCGAAGGGCTCTCCATACTAAATTTGATGTGATTTTGCAGCTACTAAACAATAAATAATAATTATGTTTAATAAATAATAATTATGTGCTTGGCTAAGATCAAAGTGTAGTATCTGTTCCGATGGATAGTGCACCCTATAGATTGGTAGTGTCTTGGCCTTCGGGGCTTGATTTACGCCGGTCTATGGGTCTGTCCTGTGCAGTTCTAGGAGGTCTATCCTCCCAGGCTTCGCCTCCCCTCTTTGGGGAGGAGTAAGTTTATTGCTTACTGCCTGAGGCGCCCCTACTGGGGAATGCCGACGGGGCTGCCCAGGCAATTTTTAAACCCCACTTTCCCGACCCGACCTTGGGTCACATCTTACTTGTGGGAGTAAGATAAAAACTGGCCTTGTGCCTAACTCCTGGAGAGGAGTAATTCAATACTAAACAATAAATAATTGTGTGCTAAAGTTTTTATTTTGTTGTTGAGAAAGACGCTTATTTAGTGTGGTCCTAATCTCTCTACAAACAAAATATCAACCCTTTCTACATAAACTCGAAAACACACAGCAGAAAACGATCATAAAGTTATTAATTTATAGAAATAAATAAAACGCAATCAAGGGAAGTAATTCAGGTATAAATTAGCAGAGTTATCTCCCCTTACCGGTAGAAAATATTTTTTTAAATGTGCGTTATTATATGCCAACAGATTTAGCCACCTTGCTTGGGTATCAAATATATTGAACATTTCTATATTAATATAATTATGAGACAATTTCACGTGTGTGTATTTCTCGTGTCAACGTAACTTGAATAATTACTAGGTACGTACAAAATCAATGGCCGATCCCCAAAATGTAAAAACATTTTGATCTTCCCTTCACTTAAAAATTCACTAAAATTCAGGAAATCAACTAATTTTAATGAAATTTTCAATATTTATTAATCAACAATCACGGAATATAATAAAACCAATATTTCTTTTTAAATCTTAGTGAAAATGTTTTATTTTTAATAAACCTTTATAAAAGTTATATTTTTATATATTAATTTTTAAAAATGCATGAAATGTTTTGTTTTTCATGAAAATAAACCATTGTAGATGTTAACAATTAAAAAAAAAAAATTTAAATGATTTCGTATATATTACGAAAAAGGCCCCTAATACCGTGTTAATAAAATCACTATAATTCGAAGAAAAATTAATTTTTTGAATTAGCGATATTATTATTGAATAAAGCATTGTTTAATCAATATTTTCACCAAAAAAATAATAATTGCAAAAAATATTTCATGTGATTTTAATGATTAGAGTTTCTGGGAAAAGAAAAAATGTGACATAATTATATTTCCCTTTCATACATAAACGTGTCATCATCAGCGCAATAAATTTTTTTTATAATCTTGAAAATACACCCAAAAATTAAAAATTTTGACACCCAGGAGATAATGAAAAAAAGAATTTTTAAAATTGAATAATTTCTACTAACGATTCACTTGGATTGGTATGGTGGCCCTGTTTTGTAATAAACCGGTGGGATTAACCCTCCATACCACTCACTTTTACACCGCCCTCAAAATTTTATTTTTTAGAGATTCAACAATTTTGTTAATTTCACAATTTATCGTCAATTATTTGGAAATATTTGTATTTGTTTTGTCCTTTTTTCATTAATAAATATTTTAAAACTTGTAAACAATTATTTATTAATAAATAAATGACATTTTCTTTCAAAATTGAATTCTATTTATTAATTAATAATTGTTTTAACTTTTTATTTTTAATGAATAAATTGTCAGTGTAGTCATTGACTTTAATTTACTTTTTCCACATAAAATAAAAAAAATACACTTTATTTTTAAAAGAATCAATGTAATTTATCGTTACGACACGTTAAGAATAAATTGAATAACTAAGGTTTTTAAACATCATGTAAAAAAAATTGATAAAATTGACGCAGTTCGTAACATAAAACTAATTTTTAACATTTAAAAAAGTTTTATTTCAAATTCTAAGGAAAAAGATTGGTAAACAGACGTCATCAATAATTTCAAAGTATTACTGAATTAAAAACTAATACAAAGTTAAATATGAATCTTTTTAGTTAAAAATAAAATAAATAATATCTTAATTGCATACATTCACAAATATTTTAATTAAATAAGCATTTCCTTTTTTATTACAACAAAATAAGGGTACTTAAATTAATTAAATTTCTTTATAACCTTAAAAAGAAAGAGAAATTAATGGATAATAATTTTTCAACTTCTATAGACTATTGCAAAACCATTTTTATATACAAAGTTAAAACTTATAAACATAAATATTATGACATTTTTATCTTTTATATATTTTGCATAGCGATAGTCAATTGGTAAACAAAGATGTTTACCGATTAACTGAATGCCGGATTTTACTAAACTGACTTTTGGGGGGATAATTTTGCTAATTCGGTGCTTGTGCATATCAAACGTAAGATCTTTTTTTTTTAATTCAGTATCTTATGACTTTAATTTAATAATTATCTTTGAAATAGTTCCCTTGTATTTATCTTTCAAGGGACTTTTACAAGTAATTTCTTCAAAGTTCAAAATTCACTGAATTTTTGGGGTTTTTTAATTATAATTTCTTTTTCACATGTAAATATAGATATTTTTCCATTTAGAGATTAAGTTTAGGCTTTTATCTTTCAAACACAATCAAAGTTTATACGGAAACTAATTAAATCATTAATGATAAGCGCTTTTTAATAAGCATAGTCCATACAAGAGACGGCCATTTTTGCACGTACCTAATAATTACACATTAGATTATTATTTTTTTTGCATTTACAATTAATCTGATATATTTATCGAAATCTATAATGTAACAGGATAAAATATGAAGAAATTTTTAAATTGAATTGAAAAATAATTTAATTACGGAATTTAATGCACTATAATACATTTTTTTGTTTCTTCGCAAACAAGTCAACTATTTTAATCTTTTGTTAATAGTTGTACAAAAAGGAATTAATTATTCGTTATGCAGTTAAACAGACACAACAAATAACGATGTTATTTAAATAGACACAACAAATAACGATGTTATTTAAATAGACATGAAAAATAACGATGTTATTTAAATAGACACTACAAATAATGATGTTATTTAAATAGACATAACAAATAACGATGTTATTTAAACAGACACAACAAATAACGATGTTATTTAAATAGACACGAAAAATAACGATGTTATTTAAATAGACACAACAAATAACGATGTTATTTAAATAGACATGAAAAATAACGATGTTATTTAAATAGACACAACAAATAATGATGTTATTTAAATAGACATAACAAATAACGATGTTATTTAAACAGACACAACAAATAACGATGTTATTTAAATAGACATGAAAAAAACGATGTTATTTAAATAGACACAACAAATAACGATGTTATTTAAATAGACATGAAAAATAACGATGTTATTTAAATAGACACAACAAATAACGATGTTATTTAAATAGACACAACAAATAACCGTGTTATTTAAATAGACATAACAAATAACGATGTTATTTAAATAGACACAACAAATAATGATGTTATTTAAATAGACACAACAAATAATGATGTTATTTAAATAGACACAACAAATAATGATATTATTTAAATAGACACAACAAATAACGATGTTATTTAAATAGACACAACAAATAATGATGTTATTTAAATAGACACAACAAATAACCGTGTTATTTAAATAGACATAACAAATAACGATGTTATTTAAATAGACATAACAAATAACCGTGTTATTTAAATAGACATAACAAATAACGATGTTATTTAAATAGACATAACAAATAACGATGTTATTTAAATAGACATAACAAATAACGATGTTATTTAAATAGACATAACAAATAACGATGTTATTTAAATAGACAACAAATAACGATGTTATTTAAATAGACATAACAAATAACAATGTTATTTAAATAGACACAACAAATAACGATGTTATTTAAATAGACATAACAAATAACAATGTTATTTAAATAGACACAACAAATAACGATGTTATTTAAATAGACACAACAAATAACGATGTTATTTAAATAGACACGAAAAATAACGATGTTATTTAAACAGACATAACAAATAATGATATTATTTAAATAGACACGAAAAATAACAATGTTATTTAAATAGACAACAAATAACCGTGTTATTTAAATAGACATAACAAATAACGATGTTATTTAAATAGACACAACAAATAACGATGTTATTTAAATAGACATAACAAATAAGATGTTATTTAAATAGACAACAAATAACGATGTTATTTAAATAGACACAACAAATAACGATGTTATTTAAATAGACATAACAAATAACGATGTTACTTAAATAGACACAACAAATAACGATGTTATTTAAATAGACAACAAATAACCGTGTTATTTAAATAGACATAACAAATAACGATGTTATTTAAATAGACACAACAAATAACGATGTTATTTAAATAGACACAACAAATAACGATGTTATTTAAATAGACATAACAAATAACGATGTTACTTAAATAGACACAACAAATAACTATGTTATTTAAATAGACACAACAAATAACGATGTTATTTAAATAGACACAACTAATAACTATGTTATTTAAATAGACACAACAAATAACGATGTTATTTAAATAGACACAACAAATAACGATGTTATTTAAATAGACACAACAAATAACGATGTTATTTAAATAGACATAACAAATAACGATGTTACTTAAATAGACACAACAAATAACGATGTTATTTAAATAGACACAACTAATAACTATGTTATTTAAACAGACACAACAAATAACGATGTTATTTAAATAGACACGAAAAATAACGATGTTATTTAAATAGACACAACAAATAACGATGTTATTTAAATAGACATGAAAAAAACGATGTTATTTAAATAGACACAACAAATAACGATGTTATTTAAATAGACATGAAAAATAACGATGTTATTTAAATAGACACAACAAATAACGATGTTATTTAAATAGACACAACAAATAACCGTGTTATTTAAATAGACATAACAAATAACGATGTTATTTAAATAGACACAACAAATAATTATGTTATTTAAATAGACACAACAAATAATGATGTTATTTAAATAGACACAACAAATAATGATATTATTTAAATAGACACAACAAATAACGATGTTATTTAAATAGACACAACAAATAATGATGTTATTTAAATAGACACAACAAATAACCGTGTTATTTAAATAGACATAACAAATAACGATGTTATTTAAATAGACATAACAAATAACCGTGTTATTTAAATAGACATAACAAATAACGATGTTATTTAAATAGACATAACAAATAACGATGTTATTTAAATAGACATAACAAATAACGATGTTATTTAAATAGACATAACAAATAACGATGTTATTTAAATAGACAACAAATAACGATGTTATTTAAATAGACATAACAAATAACAATGTTATTTAAATAGACACAACAAATAACGATGTTATTTAAATAGACATAACAAATAACAATGTTATTTAAATAGACACAACAAATAACGATGTTATTTAAATAGACACAACAAATAACGATGTTATTTAAATAGACACGAAAAATAACGATGTTATTTAAACAGACATAACAAATAATGATATTATTTAAATAGACACGAAAAATAACAATGTTATTTAAATAGACAACAAATAACCGTGTTATTTAAATAGACATAACAAATAACGATGTTATTTAAATAGACACAACAAATAACGATGTTATTTAAATAAACACAACAAATAACGATGTTATTTAAATAGACACAACAAATAACTATGTTATTTAAATAGACACAACAAATAACGATGTTATTTAAATAGACACAACAAATAACTATGTTATTTAAATAGACACAACAAATAACGATGTTATTTAAATAGACACAACAAATAACTATGTTATTTAAATAGACACAACAAATAATGATGTTATTTAAATAGACACAACAAATAATGATGTTATTTAAATAGACACAACAAATAACGATGTTATTTAAATAGACAACAAATAACGATGTTATTTAAATAGACACGAAAAATAACAATGTTATTTAAATAGACAACAAATAACCGTGTTATTTAAATAGACATAACAAATAACAATGTTTTTTAAATCGACACAACAAATAACGATGTTATTTAAATAGACATAACAAATAACGATGTTATTTAAATAGACAACAAATAACGATGTTATTTCAATAGACACAACAAATAACAATGTTATTTAAATAGACACAACAAATAATGATGTTATTTAAATAGACATGAAAAATAACGACGTTATTTAAATAGACACAACAAATAACGATGTTATTTAAATAGACACGAAAAATAACAATGTTATTTAAACAGACATAACAAATAATGATATTATTTAAATAGACACGAAAAATAACGATGTTATTTAAATAGACACAACAAATAACAATGTTATTTAAATAGACACAATAAATAACGATGTTATTTAAATAGACACAACAAATAACGATGCTATGTCTATTTAAACAAACATTCTGGAAATAAACAAGTTTGTTTTTGTTTTTTTTTGGTTTTAAAGCAAATGTTAACAACTGAAAAGTCTGTCGTAATGTTCGTACCGTAACATCCAATTCTGGCATCTTCAACGTGAATTTCTCCACAGACAAGAAACATTGTTCAGTTTCGATTACTTTGCAATTTATGAAGACAGAGAACGCTGCATCGATGCTAAGATGATTCTCATATTCTTTAAATTCAACCGGAAATTGGAATTCAAATTCTGCAAAAATCAGAACAAACTTTATTACATGTCATATGTGACGGTTTGTAATATCGGATACAAATTAACATTTATATTTTGTCCGGAATTCGTTTCGGCTCGGAGTATGTTTCCTGAGTTCTGTAGTGATATCTACAGTGGACAAACAAGATAAAGTAATTAGCAAAAGAAATACGAACACATGGATATAATTACAATAAGTAATGTACTGCTAAAATGCAACAGGAATAGAATTCAATGAAAATAAAGATAAAAGGATTCTTTTCACAGAGCTCGAACATCTTCCGTAACATTTAATACATATTTACATTTGCCAACAGTTCAAAGTCAATATTCACTTATCTGTTTACATATCTTTTTAACCGACACCATATCTTTCTTACTCAATCATATCCTTTTTGTTTTCTTTGTATCTTTCATCTTTTTCTCCGATCTCTCTTCTTCGACATTTCTCTCCCAAAGCTCAAACTCGACTATCTCTTCTCCGCATCTTTTTTTCTTCACAAAATTGCCCTTCAAAACCTTTTTCTCTACTCCTCTTCAAACCTTTTTCTCTACTCCTCTTCAAACCTTTTTCTCTACTCCTCTTCAAACCTTTTTCTCTACTTCTCTTCAAACCTTTTTCTCTACTCCTCTTCAAACCCTTTTCTCTACTCCTCTTCAAACCTTTTTCTCTACTCCTCTTCAAACCTTTTTCTCTACTCCTCTTCAAACCTTTTTCTCTACTCCTCTTCAAACCTTTTTCTCTACTCCTCTTCAAACCTTTTTCTCTACTCCTCTTCAAACCTTTTTCTCTACTCCTCTTCAAACCTTTTTCTCTACTCCTCTTCAAACCCAATCGCTCAATATTTGTTTATGTCGTGAGTAACATATGTTCGCTCACCGTGTCTCACATAAATACAATTTGAGAGTTGCTTCTGATGATACATTTAAAACTAAAGATATTTTGTCTATTGTATGAAGATCACTGAAGTTAAGCAACATTGAGTCTGGCCAGTACCAGATGGGGGACCATTTTTGGGAATAGCAGACGCTGTATGTGGGAGGACGGCAAAACTCCCTGGCAAAAAAAATACGACCCTGAAGATAATTTTAACGAGTACTTCAGTATAACCTGCAGAAGATCTGTTCTCAATCATGAGGCGAAGCTCTCTGGAGCAAGTAAGCTTTAGTTAGTTTTTTTAGTCTGTATCAAAACCAAATGAAATGATTGGTTGAATGGTTATAAATATTTTATCAATTGTTTGTTTGTTGGTATTTAACGACCTTTCAACAATTATAAGGTCATCTCCGGTCAAACAGTTATTTTTATTTTTTTTTCAGAATCAGACAGTTTTTACAATGTTTCTTTTTTGTGGAGGTTTTTTTAGAGTGTTGAATTTGACTATTTATGATGTGTGAATGATTTTGTTTGACTTCTAGATTTTGGTATTTTTTTTTGTGTTTCTTTTAGGTTGTTTAACCAATAATATCTTATTTAGGTCATTTTTTTTGGTGCTTATGCTGATGAGCGGCCGTATGAAAAAATATATTTTTATAAAAACAATATTATATACTTATTCAGCGTTATCTTCTTACTCACTGTAAAAAAAGTAGAAAAAATTATCCGCTAGAACTTTAATTACAAGTATTTTTCCATTCTGCGTATCATAACAGCGACTCATTCACTAAGACTCCATCTTGTTTTTTAAGAAGATTCCAAGGGCAGATAACTGAAATCTTCTTAAGAAACAAGATGGAGGCTTAGTGAACGAGTCGCTGTTATGATACGCAGAATGGAAAAAATACTTGTAATTAAAGTTCTAGTGGATAATGTTTTCTACTTTTTTGTACAGTGAGTAAGAATATAACACTGAATAAGTATATAATATTGTTTTTATAAAAAAATGATTTTTAATATGGCCGCTCATCAGCATAAGCACCTTTCTTTTTTCAAACTGCTTGCTTAGTAAAAAGATAATTAACATTTCTGTGAAGGTGAATTGGTATTTCTTATCAGATGTTTTTTTGTTAATACTAGATTTTTTTTAGAATTAAATATGCTTGTACAAATTAGTTTCTTTAAGAAAAAACTTTATTTTCAAATAATGTTTTATATTTGTTACTTTGCTATTTTAATTTAACATTTTTAATATTTTAATTTAACATTTTTAATATTTAATATGTTTTCAGTCAGATGCTGTTTTAAAGATATAAAAAAAACTCTAATGAAACCTCAGAGTATTAAAGTGTCTAGACTCGAAAATTGGAATGTAATATTGAGATTGCTATTTATACAAAGAAGAGCAATAATTAAAAGAAAGAGTGAAAGATTGCCAATTTTTTTCAACTCGCTCTTAAATAGTTGATTTTGATTTTTTTTTTTTAACATAGTTCACCCCAAACAAGGCAGGACGCCACTGTAGACGTAAGGGGCTACTGAGAAAAAAGAGGAGAGAAGGTTGGAGGGGGGGTCAACCTAAATCGGGATCTGCGCAGCGAGATGTCTGTTTACATTAGTTTTAAACTTCTGCATGCCTGTACTGTCGGGGAAACAGGGGGCATGGAGGGAGTTCCAAAGGCCAGCAGCATGAGGAAAGAAGCTATTTGAGTAGAAGGATCTCCGACATCTGGGGACCTCCACAGTGAATGAATGAGATTTAGTTGATTGTCGAGTTTGTCTAATGAATTTATGTCGAGGGGGCAACAGAGTAGCCAATTCATCGGAGCATAATCCATTGAAGTATTTGTAAAACAAGCACAAGGATGCTACATTGCGGCGATGGGACAGAGGCTGGAGCTTGGTTGACAGTGAGGGACCTATTAGGTTGGTGATTCTTTTTTGGACCTTGTCAAGGAGGGAGAGACTAGTAGATGATGCACCAGCCCAGATGTGACAACAATACCCCATGCATGGGCGGATGGTGGCTTTGTAGAGATACAGGATAATGTCAGGTGTGAGGAGTTTACTAACACGGTAGAGGGAGCCAACCTTCTTTGCAGCAGCCTTGGCAATGTCTTCAATGTATTTGTTCCAATTCATGCATTTTTATTGTTGTTGTTGTTTTTTTGCTGATCGAAGTATCTCTCCACCATTTGGCTCGTCATCTCTAGGGCGTTTATGTAGCGTGCCTGAACGCCTCCGGCGCGAAGGTCATGGAAATTGGGTCAGGATCGATAAAAGTACAGAAAATAGTCATCAATATCAAGAGTGCGTGGAGAAAAGGGTCGACAAGTAATCACACAATGCAAAGTTGGTTTAATAAATTCTGTTGTCGTGCTAACAAGAATGTTGAAGGTGAAGAAAGTAGAAGACAGCCAAGCACTATTGAGAAGGAATTGTTGAACAAAATCCAAGTTAATGAAATTTCACATTCTATATATCGACATTCTACATAAAGCATGTGGAGCTTACTTGCTCATTACCGTGCATAATGAATTACGTCACAAAAGGCAAATGATGTAAATAAAGGGGGAATACTGAGGTAAGGTGAGTTAAGTTATTGCTTAGCGGCAGATCAACCCTAAGGGTCATTTCATGCCATGAAATGTGGAAGGAAATATCCTTCATTTGAATCGTATTAGTTAAGAGCTTTGTTATTTTTAATTGTTTGAAATTAAACGCATCTTCTTGCCCCTGTTTTAGGGCTTAAATTTCAATTTTTGTTTTGTTTCTTTTGTATTGAGTTTTAAATGAATTTTAAAAGGTTTATTTTCTTTAGAAAATATAATATTTTAAATGGTGTCACTTTTCCAAATAATGTTTTTAAGTTTTGTTCGTTAAAAAATTTCTTACAGGTTTTTCCAAATACTGAGAGAAGTAGTGGGAGGAGGGGAATGACATAAAAGTGTAAGAGAAAATGTCTAAGGCACTTAATGTCAGTATTTCAATGATATCCAACCATTTGAAGCAAATTGGTGAGGTGAAAAATATCAATATATAAAATATCAATATATTAATAAAATATATAGGTCCCGCATTAATGTTTATTTCTGAAATTGGTCAATATTTTCCTAACCTAACAATACTGAATCCAAGGTCGTCGCCATCAGTTTAACATTCATTTTACATGCTAGCATATGTTGGAAGGCTTTTAGAAATTGTGTTGCAAACTAACCTATCTCTGGTCAGGTCTTTATTTATCCTTCTTTCTCTCAAATCCTTCCTTCTCACTTCCTCTTATATTTTCCTTGGGCTTCCCCTAGAAACTGACCCTCCATTGTTCTAAATCTACTAACTCAAGAACTCTCATCCATTCTTTCAATGTGACCATACCAACAAAGTCTCCTGTCCTGCACACATTTGTGTGTCGACGGGGCGATATCAGAAATCCCTATACTATCCAGATTTAATCTTCCTCTGAGGTCATCAGATCTAAGCCTATCTTTAAAATTCGCCTTACACATCCATCGTATCATTCTCACTGGCCAGGTTTCACTTCCATACGTCATCACACTTCATACACATACCTGATATACTCTTCCCTTGGTCGACAGTGGTAACGCTCTGCTGGTTAGTAATGGCATTAAATTCAAAATAAATTAAATAAAGCTAGTATTGAATCCAAAATTTGAATACCGACCAACTGATTAACCATTAATGTTCATGTGATCAAATGAATGGTAAATTTTTGATCACTTGCAACAAAAACATAGAAATGAAAGGCCGGACTTACCTTTTTCTGGCAAGAGTTTAACCATCTCTTCTTTTGCTTTGACCTTCTGCTTTGAAATTCCTGTATAGAAAGTCGTCATCAACGTCAATTTCACCTTGATCATCCTGGTTGATTCAGAGTATGATTTCATCTTCAGTTTCACATCAAATCTCTCTCCGATTTCTGCCGTCTTAGGAGGCACAAATGTGAAGACGACATCCTTAAGAATATCCTGGTCATAGATGTCTTCTTCCACTCGAGAGCTGAACCGGTTCACAAATTTCACAACCTCTCTTTCTTTCTCCGACCCTGCAAAGTGAGTTTTCAAAAATAAATAAAAAATCACAAAAAATAATAATTTTCATAAATCCACTTTATTAAAACTTTGATTTTCTGATTATCTTTGAAATAATTCTAGAAAAGAGATAGTAGAAAAGGTCAGAAAGGAATTGAAAGATTTAGGATTCGTCGACGATGACAACGACGACGGGACGATATCAGAGAGAAAATGCATGATCAACAATCTTATGCTGGAATTCATCGCTGAAGGGGACACCATTCCACACAGCTTCTCTGAAAGTCCTCAAGCTAAACATCCACGTTCCGAGCAAGGCAATGAATCTCTACATGACGCATCAAGACGCGAAACTCTGCCTTACCAGTTGGAAGACCCAGATTTTGCCAAGAACTTTGTCAACCACAATTGCCCTTTTATTGGGCTTTCCAGCTCGCCTGACTGCAACCCCCTCGACTTCTTTGTGTTTAACATAGTGCAATGAGAGACCAACAGATCCAGCTGCGATACACAGGACAAGCAGAAGGCCAGGATCACAAGATACTTCAGGGGTCTAAGTCGGGGGAGAGTGATGAAAACCTGTGGTCAGTTTCAAGGCTACCTTTAGTCTGTCATCAAAGCCAAAGGCAGGTTCATTGAGTGAAATCGACAGAACAAGCCATGAGGACAAACAGACTCAAGTTTGATGAATAAATCTAAAAAAAATGAAACAGCTGTGTTATTTTTTGCCTAGACATCTTGCAAACAAATCTCATCCTCACCCTGTAAATCTCATCTACATCAAAAACATACAAATCTTCTCTTTATATGTATAGATTTGTAAAACTGCTATTTGGGTCTGTCTCTGAAAATCTGACTGACTTCTCTTTATATGTATAGATTTGTAAAAGAAGTCAGTCAGATTTTCAGAGACAGACCCAAATAGCAGTTCATCTGACATATCTATATTTCATTTTGGCTAGCCTATTTTTTTTTCATTAGTTTTCCCCGTTATCATATTGGCACGCATATATTTTATTTCAGTTCAGTTTTTGTGTTTTAATACTTATTCCTGCTAAGAAAGCTGTTAGAGTGTAGACAAACTTTAGAGGCGCCGGTGTCAGTCAGCATAAAATAGCACAATATCGTAATACTTAATAAAACAGGTTCATTTTAATAAATCATCTTTAAAGATTTTTTTTAATTGACATTTATCAAAGGAGTAACATTAGAATTTAAATTAAATATAGCAGCAAATTGGTTTATCACCGAGTGCATGAGGTGCCCTCACAGAGAAATGCTGATGGGTCCATTTACAGCTATTTTTGCACTCATCCAGAATGCTCCCTTTTGGGGAAAGCTGAACTTCCCACTTTAAACCGACCCTTTGTGATAATTTGACTGACCCCAGCAACTTGCCAGCTCAACCGAGCAATTGCTAAATTACTCTGTTCACCTTGTATCATTTTTTTTTAGTAAACCTTCTCCTCTATACTTAATACTTGTTAGAGTTTTCCCCTATTATTTTCTCTGTTAACACTGATACTCAGGTTACAGCATGACCACAGATTTGAACTCGGCTTTTCCGATCGCATAGTCTTTTTTTTTTAAATACCTATTCCGGTCAAGAAAGCTGTAAGGGTGGAGACAGACTTTTGAGGCGCCGATGTCGGTCAGCACAAAACTAACCACTACCGTAATAACTAATAAAAACAGTTTCATTTTAGTAAATTATCTTCTAAGATCATCTTCAAACTAACATTTATCAGAGGAGTAATGTTAGATTTAAATTGAACAGCAAAAATATTTATTCAATGAAATCTTTACAATATTTGTAAATAAATCATAGATTAAAATATTTCTTCTGTTTACACAACAAAGATTGTAAAGAAGAAATGTAAATCGCCTCCGTACCTTTAAATGAAAACGTTGATTAAGCATAACTGAAGAATTTAAAACAATGTCTTCTTTGTATTCAATTCTAGCATTACTCTCCTGATGAATGTTAATCTAAACAACATCTTAGGAAACACTTTACTAAAAATTAACTATCTTTTATTAGCTTTTTAAAACATTTCAACTACAGTAAATTAAAATTAAAATAATTTTTCAACAGGGAAACACTTCTAAAATCATGTATATTAATAAGGAGTTCCCCAACCTGGGGGTCATGCCAGTTCCAAAAAACGATAGAATATTTTAAAAAACTAAGTTGAATAAAAAATAAACTTACAAAAAGAATTGTAAAGAAAAATCCACATACCTTCAGGATATTTATAAAGCCAAGTAATATCATTTCGTTTGTCACTTCCAACTGCTTTGGTACTAATAAATTTGCCAATAGAACTCTTCTTAATATCCTGGATGACCATATCTTTATCTTTGTTTTGCTAAAATTAAAACCAGAAAAATTGACATGCAATTATCCAAGTAGTTGTATAGCTAGCCAATCAATCAGATGTGATCTGAGCATTCCACCTACGTTGCTTCAATGGTTGAGTTATATTTTCAGGTATGTGAGTATTGATTTACTCCTCTCCAGGAGTTAGGCACAAGACCAGTTTTTATCCTACTCCCACAAGTAAGATGTGACCCAAGGTCGGGTCGGGAAAGTGGGGTTTGAAAAGCCAGCGCCCGAGAGGTGAGCACTCTGGCCATTTAAAAATTGCCTGGACAGCCCCGTCGGCATTCTCCGGTAGGGGAGCCTCAGACAGTAAGCAATAAACTTTCTCCTCCCCAAAGAGGGGAGGCAAAGCCTGGGAGGGTGGACCTACTAGAACTGCACAGGACAAACCCATTGATCGGCGTAAATCAAGCCCCGAAGGACAAGACAATACCAGTATGGGGTACAGTATCCATCGGAACAGATACTTTTCAGGGATGTGAGTATCCAATAGCAAAAGAAATCTGAAATCGAGATGAATTTCCGAACCTGGAAACCCCATCCCTTCCTCCTGTAGGCATGTGTTTGTGTGGAGAGAGCAGCACAAAAAAGTAACTTTTTTTCATAAATAACTCCAATCACTTTCAATTAGGAAAATCAAAATTAAGAGTGTACATGTGAGGAGGAGACATAAAATTCTACGATGATGAAGCAAAAGTCATCTAACTCCCCTAACCCCTTCATGAATCGTTTGAAGTCTTAACAGTCACAGCAAAATTAGCATTTTCGGTTTTCAGAGAGAACTGTTATGAGAAGGAAAAAGAAGGTAAGGCAAGACAAGACGGAGAGAAGAAGAGGAAAAAGAAAAAAAAGGAAAAGAGAAATAAAAGTAGATAGAGAGAGAGGGAGAGAAATTAAATCCAGCCAAGTAGTGACAAAAAAATAAGGAGGTAAAGTTCTAGCAATTTGGCAGAAATTAGCCTTTTCTTATTTTAATAATCAGCTTTTCTTATTTTAATGATAAGCTTTTTCTTATTTTAATAATCAGACTTTTCTTATTTTAACAATCAGCCTTTTCTTATTTTAACAATCAGCCTTTTCTTATTTTAACAATCAGCCTTTTCTTATTTTAATAATCAGCTTTTCTTATTTTAATAATCAGCTTTTCTTATTTTAATAATCAGCCTTTTCTTATTTTAACAATCAGCCTTTCTTATTTTAAAAATCAGCTTTTCTTATTTTAAAAATCAGCTTTTCTTATTTTAATAATAAGCTTTTCTTATTTTAATAATCAGCTTTTCTTATTTTAATAATCAGCTTTTTTATTTTAATAATCAGCTTTTCTTATTTTAAAAATCAGCTTTTCTTATTTTAATAATCAGCTTTTCTTATTTTAATAATCAGCTTTTCTTATTTTAAAAATCAGCTTTTTCTTATTTTAATAATAAGCTTTTTCTTAATTTATCAATCAGCTTTTCTTATTTTAATAATCAAAGCTGATTATTAAAATAAGAAAAGCTGATTTATAAATTAAGAAAAAGCTTATTATTAAAATAAGAAAAAGCTGATATTTTAATAATTAGCTTTTCTTATTTTAAAAATCAGCTTTTCTTATTTTAATAATCAGCCTTTTCTTATTTTAAAAATCAGCTTTTCTTATTTTAAAAATCAGTTTTTCTTATTTTAAAAATCAGTTTTTCTTATTTTAATAATCAGCTTTTCTTATTTAAATAATCAGCTTTTCTTATTTTAATAATCAGCTTTTCTTATTTTAAAAATCAGCTTTTCTTATTTTAATAATCAGCTTTTTTTATTTTAATAATCAGCTTTTCTTATTTTAACAATCAGCCTTTTCTTATTTTAATAATCATCTTTTCTTATTTTAATAATCAGCTTTTCTTATTTTAATAATCAGCCTTTTCTTATTTTAACAATCAGCCTTTCTTATTTTAAAAATCAGCTTTTCTTATTTTAATAATAAGCTTTTTCTTAATTTATAAATCAGCTTTTCTTATTTTAATAATCAAAGCTGATTATTAAAATAAGAAAAGCTGATTTATAAATTAAGAAAAAGCTTATTATTAAAATAAGAAAAAGCTGATATTTTAATAATAAGCTTTTCTTATTTTAATAATCAGCTTTTCTTATTTTAATAATCAGCCTTTTCTTATTTTAATAATCAGCTTTTCTTATTTTAATAATCAGTTTTTCTTATTTTAATAATCAGCTTTTCTTATTTTAATAATCAGCTTTTCTTATTTTAATAATCAGCTTTTCTTATTTTAATAATCAGCTTTTTTTATTTTAATAATCAGCTTTTCTTATTTTAATAATCAGCTTTTCTTATTTTAATAATCAGCTTTTCTTATTTTAATAATCAGCCTTTTCTTATTTTAATAATCAGCTTTTCTTATTTTAACAATCAGCCTTTCTTATTTTAAAAATCAGCTTTTCTTATTTTAATAATCAGCTTTCCTTATTTTAATAATTAGCTTTTCTTATTTTAATAATCAGCTTTTCTTATTTTAAAAATCAGCTTTACTTATTTTCAAAATCAGCTTTTGTTATTTTAATAATAAGCTTTTGTTATTTTAATAATAAGCTTTTCTTATTTTAATAATCAGCTTTTCTTATTTTAATAATCAGCTTTTCTTATTTTAATAATCAGCTTTTCTTATTTTAATAATCAGCTTTTCTTATTTTGAAAATCAGCTTTTATTATTTTAATAATAAGCTTTTCTTATTTTAAAAATCAGCTTTTCTTATTTTAAAAATCAGCTTTTCTTATTTTAATAATCAGCTTTTCTTATTTTAAAAATCAGCTTTTCTTATTTTAATAATCAGCCTTTTCTTATTTTAAAAATCAGCTTTTCTTATCTTAAAAATCAGTTTTTCTTATTTTAATAATCAGCTTTTCTTATTTTAATAATCAGCTTTTCTTATTTTAATAATCAGTTTTTCTTATTTTAATAATCAGCTTTTCTTATTTTAAAAATCAGCTTTTCTTATTTTAATAATCAGCTTTTCTTATTTTAAAAATCAGCTTTTCTTATTTTAAAAATCAGCTTTTTCTTATTTTAATAATAAGCTTTTTCTTAATTTATAAATCAGCTTTTCTTATTTTAATAATCAAAGCTGATTATTAAAATAAGAAAAGCTGATTTATAAATTAAGAAAAAACTTATTATTAAAATAAGAAAAAGCTGATATTTTAATAATTAGCTTTTCTTATTTTAAAAATCAGCTTTTCTTATTTTAATAATCAGCCTTTTCTTATTTTAAAAATCAGCTTTTCTTATTTTAAAAATCAGTTTTTCTTATTTTAATAATCAGCTTTTCTTATTTTAATAATCAGCTTTTCTTATTTTAATAATCAGCTTTTCTTATTTTAATAATCAGCTTTCTTATTTTAACAATCAGCCTTTTCTTATTTTAATAATCAGCTTTTCTTATTTTAATAATAAGCTTTTCTTATTTTAATAATCAGCTTTTCTTATTTTAACAATCAGCCTTTCTTATTTTAAAAATCAGCTTTTCTTATTTTAAAAATCAGCTTTTCTTATTTTAAAAATCAGCTTTCCTTATTTTAATAATCAGCTTTTCTTATTTTAATAATCAGCTTTTCTGATTTTAAAAATCAGCTTTACTTATTTTAAAAATCAGCTTTTGTTATTTTAATAATAAGCTTTTCTTATTTTAATAATCAGATTTTCTTATTTTAATAATAAGCTTTTCTTATTTTAATAATCAGCTTTTTTATTTTAATAATCAGCTTTTCTTATTTTAAAAATCAGCTTTTCTTATTTTAATAATCAGCTTTTCTTATTTTAATAATCAGCTTTTCTTATTTTAATAATCAGCTTTTCTTATTTTAAAAATCAGCTTTTTCTTATATTAATAATAAGCTTTTTCTTAATTTATAAATCAGCTTTTCTTATTTTAATAATCAAAGCTGATTATTAAAATAAAAAAAGCTGATTTATAAATTAAGAAAAAGCTTATTATTAAAATAAAAAAAAGCTGATATTTTAATAATTAGCTTTTCTTATTTTCAAAATCAGCTTTTCTTATTTTAATAATCAGCTTTTCTTATTTTAAAAATCAGCTTTTCTTATTTTTATAATCAGCTTTTTTTATTTTAATAATACGCGTTTCTTATTTAAATAATCAGCTTTTTTTATTTTAATAATCAGCTTTTCTTATTTTAACAATCAGCTTTTTTTATTTTAACAATCAGCTTTTCTTATTTTAATAATCAGCTTTTTTTATTTTAATAATCAGTTTTTCTTATTTTAATAATTAGCTTTTCTTATTTTAATAATCAGCTTTTCTTATTTTAATAATCAGCTTTTCTTATTTTAATAATCAGCCTTTTCTTATTTTAACAATCAGCCTTACTTATTTTAAAAATCAGCTTTTCTTATTTTAATAATAAGCTTTTTCTTAATTTATAAATCAGCTTTTCTTATTTTAATAATCAAAGCTGATTATTAAAATAAGTAAAGCTGATTTATAAATTAAGAAAAAGCTTATTATTAAAATAAGAAAAAGCTGATATTTTAATAATTAGCTTTTCTTATTTTAAAAATCAGCTTTTCTTATTTTAATAATCAGCCTTTTCTTATTTTAAAAATCAGCTTTTCTTATTTTAAAAATCAGTTTTTCTTATTTTAATAATCAGCTTTTCTTATTTTAATAATCAGCTTTTCTTATTTTAATAATCAGCTTTTTTTATTTTAATAATCAGCTTTTCTTATTTTAACAATCAGCCTTTTCTTATTTTAATAATCAGCTTTTCTTATTTTAATAATCAGCTTTTCTTATTTTAATAATCAGCCTTTTCTTATTTTAACAATCAGCCTTTCTTATTTTAAAAATCAGCTTTTCTTATTTTAAAAATCAGCTTTTCTTATTTTAAAAATCAGCTTTCCTTATTTTAATAATCAGCTTTTCTTATTTTAATAATCAGCTTTTCTTATTTTAAAAATCAGCTTTACTTATTTTAAAAATCAGCTTTTCTTATTTTAAAAATCAGCTTTTCTTATTTTAAAAATCAGCTTTTCTTATTTTAAAAATCAGCTTTTCTTATTTTAATAATCAGCTTTTCTTATTTTAATAATCAGCTTTTTTATTTTAATAATCAGCTTTTTTATTTTAATAATCAGCTTTTTTATTTTAATAATCAGCTTTTCTTATTTTAATAATCAGCTTTTCTTATTTTAATAATCAGCATTTTCTTATTTTAATAATCAGCATTTTCTTATTTTAATAATCAGCTTTTCTTATTTTAACAATCAGCATTTTCTTATTTTAATAATCAGCTTTTCTTATTTTAAAAATCAGCTTTTCTTATTTTAAAAATCAGCTTTTCTTATTTTAATAATCAGCTTTTTTATTTTAATAATCAGCTTTTTTTATTTTAATAATCAGCTTTTCTTATTTTAATAATCAGCTTTTCTTATTTTAACAATCAGCTTTTTGCTATTTAAAGAAAATCGGATTTCGACCAAAAAGCAGAGAGCTCATATCCATAACATTTATTTAGCAATTTCAGCAGAAATGCGCTTTTTCTGCATTAAAAAAAAAACAGAATTCTGCTAAAAAGCGAACTCACATCCCTTAATTTATTTAACAAAAATAAACAACCAATATACAATTTGTTTTCATACTACTGTACGATTTCACCCAGTGTTAGGGTTAATAAAGGACATGTTTTATCTCAACAGCCACTCCAAACTTAGAGTTAGTGTTGGAATTAATGAAGGGTATGGGTATTTTTGTGTTTTCTATTATTATTTTATCTCATAGATGTCATTTGTATTAGTCGTTTTGTTGTAGAACTACTGGTATAAGAAACGTATGCAAAGCGATAATGTTATAGGATGCTAATTGGATAAGCCAACATATCATAGTTCAATTTCACTTGGGTACCATGAAGGGAAATTGCACCAA
Organism: Sepiola atlantica; assembly: GCA_963556195.1. Classification (NCBI taxonomy): domain Eukaryota; kingdom Metazoa; phylum Mollusca; class Cephalopoda; order Sepiida; family Sepiolidae; genus Sepiola; species Sepiola atlantica. Next base: position 28,055,961 of record OY744534.1, read on the forward strand.
AATAACAAAATTATAAATTCAAAAGATTTTTTTATTAAATAATTACCTTCCAGTAGACACGGTCACCATTAACTTCAGCAAAAATAAATGGGATGTCGTAGAGAAGATAGACGTGGCCTTCTTTGATGGCTTTTAATGGAGCCGGTCCACAACGCATTACACCTGAACAAAACAAAGATGAAAAGGATGAAAAAACGAAAAGACAATCGATGAATAACAAATAAATGTTCAATTTTATTGATGTTGTCTCGCTTCTTATTTGTATTTTATTTAAATTAAAAAATCTAATGAAATTATTTTTGCAATAAAACTGTATTGTGGTTGGTGTGATAAGATGCTTGCCGAAGATTGTAGATAGCCATTTTGGAGTAGCGTCTGTATTCATCTGACTGAACTGGCTTGAAATGAAGAAGAAGAAAAGAGTCACCAGAGTTCTATATAAAAATACTAACATTTTCTCTACAATTAAATCAACTTTTTTGAACAGTTTCATCAACACATGAACACAAGAATGTAAGGCAAGTTGGTTCGGCAGGTCAGTTTTAGCTATAAAAAGAAAATTGAATTCCCGCGAGTTCCATCTCATCGTCATTCCATGTCGACATGTCAAGGGACGAGAAGAGCTTTTTAGTGTCAGGTCTCCAGTGTCTCTTCTGGAACTGGTTGTATTTTAGCGCCAAACTTAGGTTGGGCAGAAATTAGGGAAGTTGAGTATGTACAGAAGTGTTCGAATTGCCCGATGTTTTAACATGCCTGTTTTAGCCAACCAAACCATAAACTAATCACTACGCAAGAGATTGTGTGTAAATACAAAAGAAAGTAGATCTCAGTCATGTGACTGCTGCAAAACTATGTGAAAAGAGCGCAGTAGGTTTAATGTTTAATATTTTGCCACGAATAATCGGTTGTCAGTTGGAAAAAAAAGGAAAGAAAAAATAAGTGGAAGACAGAATGAAAGAAAAGAAAGAAAGAAAAGAAAGGATGAAATGAACAGATGAAGGAAAAGAAAGAATTAACAAAAAAGAATGAACAAACAAGATTAAATTAAAAGAAATAAATAAAAGAAAGTAAAGAAAGAATTGAAAGAAAAAGAAAAGAAATAAAGAAAAGTAAGAAAGGAAAAATGAATGAAAAAAGAAAAAAATTAAATAAAGAAAAAAGAAAAAGCAAAAATCAAAATAAAGAATGAAAGAAAAGAATGGAAAATAAATGAAAGAATAAAAAAAGAAAGGAAAAAAAAGAAAAAAAAATGTATGAAAAAAGAAAAGACAATGAAATAAAGATGGAAAAGAAAAAGAAATGAAAAAGACAAAAGAAAAGAATGAAAGAAAAGAATGAAAGAAAAGAATGAAAAAGTATAAAAGAAAAAAATGAAATAAAGAAAAGAAAAGGAAAAATGAATGAAAAAGAAAAGAAAGAATGAAATAAAAAGTAAAGAAAGAAATGAAAAAAAAACAAAAGAATGAAGAAAAGAATGAAAAAAGAATGAAGAAATAAATGTAAAAAGAATGAAAAAAGAATGAAGAAATAAATGTAAAAAGAATGAAAAAGGAGATTGAAAAGAAATAATAAAAAGCACATCAAAAAGAATGAAGGCAATATTTCAAGTTGTTAATTTAAAATTTAAAAACTGTTCTTTCTCATTTGCGATGTTTTTCGAAAAGTTTTCACCCACCTCCACTGCTTTCCTGGGGGGTCGCATCATGCGCCTGCCATCCATCATAACCAGCCGGCAAATCGGGACGTTTCAACCACGATTCATTCCAAACATGGAAATTCCTAGGAGAAAAAGAAAGAAAGAAAAAAGTGATGAAGATTAGTTCATATTCATCTGATGCTGTTCTTACATACAAATTAGTCTTTCTCATTTTGTCAGTCAATGCCTGACGCTGCACAATCTTTCCATTTGTATGGAAAAATATTGATTCAGTTTCTGGTATACAAGTGAAACTGAAAAAAAAAAATATTGACTCACCAAACTGAATCATCCAAATATGACATCGGCTCTCCATCTTCATCGAAGTGAAAGTCAATGGTCATACTGCTGTCAGTGTCATGAGCGGACTGGAAATTGGTGACAGATCGTGTTGGTATTCCAAGAGCACGAAGCACTAAAACAAAAGGGAAATAATACAAAAATAAGAACAAGTAAAGCACGAGTTATCTGCCCCTGCGATCACGGCTACTTGAATAATGTAAATCATTAATCACAACTTTTTTGAAAAAACTAATTTATGTATTTACTGGTATTTGTGAAAAAATGCAATTTTTGCCAAGTTTGGTGGAGGGGGGGGGGTGAGGGGGGTAGTTCTTCCTACCAGAGTTTTCGTGGAGTCACTATCCATACTCTACTAAAACTATGTACTTTACTAGAAGAATACCCGTCCCAGGACAGGTAAAATTAATTTCTTCGAACAGAACAGTGTTGCATCATTTTTATGTCTTCTTATGAAGATTAAAATCAAGATATAGTGATACTAAACCTTATGACTAGAATCTTTATTCCAATTGTTTTATCAAAATCCATTAAATGTTTTGATTCTATAAAATGTCTAAAATTTAAGGCTTAAGTTTCAAGAGTTTAAGGAAGAAACTGAAATTCAGGAAATCTTGCTTAATTACTGTCTATGGATAAAATTTAATGCAAATCTGAAATATTTGAATTTTCATATGAGAGGTTTAAGCTTAATAGGTCTTAAGAAATTGAAATTCAGAGAATCTTGCTTAATTGGTGTCTCATCAAATTCAATACAAATTTGAAATATTTGCATTTTTAAATGGAAGGTTGTGCCCATATTATGTCCCCTAAAAACCCTTTAAAATACTCCAAAGAAACTAAAATTTGGGGAATACTTATTAATTGATGTCTAATATCTATTGTTAAACTTTCACAAAAATCGGAGGTATCTGGATTTTCATGAAGGGGTCCACCCCCTTTTTACAAAACTAAATTAAACTAAATATAGCCCACATTACGACCCCTTGTAATTAAAAGAACAACTCGTCATCTCTCTCTTAGCTATCTATGTATAGCTCTCACTCTATGTTGATTCAACCACTCTCTAATATTTTTACGGTCTCATCCTCGAGTGGCTTTTGGCCTTGATAAGTGGTGACTAGTTAGTAAAAAAAAAAATGGCTGACATTCAGAGAAAGAGTGACATCCTTTTCCCAACATTGACTCTTAATTGCTTTATTTTGCTATCTAATTTACATGGTGTGTTCGTGCACACCCGGTGCCTTCGACATCAATCTGTATAATTTACTGTTAATAATAATATTCTTTTTGAAATTATAAATGTCTGTCAGGGTGAATTTCGTAAGAAGAAATGACTCTTTCTTCTTCTGTAAAAATAATTGTCATTATCAGTCAAATGTTCTTTAAATAAATGAAACGAATGTGTCTTCTTTATTTATTCAAAATTGTAGAATGTAATCCTTTTTAAAATAATAAATATTTTCTGTCTTCTTACCGTACAAATAATTGTCAGCTAAATATTCATCAAATCGTTAAAACGAATGTCATTTTTTGGAAATGTATTTATTTAAAATTGCATTGTTTTAGTCGACGGACGACATAATTTGATTTTGGAATAATTCATTTTAAAATGGGTAAAGTCGGAATATTTTACCTTAGCAGCATCAGATTAATCACCATCTTCGCTGATTGGATGATATCATTTTATTTATAATGTGTGTGAAACGTGATAACGTACATACAAACATGAAATGCCTTAGCGTATTATTATATAGATAACTAGCTGACCCGTGCACGGGAAAGTTGAATAACTTAAAAAATTCTTTGCCAAATCTGTAACTATTGAATTATTTGAAGCTTATCATTGACCAACACGAACACAGACGCCACAATGTTAATGTAAAACAGCAGATGATACAATTAATGCAATACATGCAGTAATACCACTCTTGCCATGATTAGTTGTTGCAATCTTGTCATTGAAATGCACACGCATGTTTATAGATAATGTTACAGTGTTGATGTACTTACACAAATATGACAATTTAATGCAATCATTGGGTTCATCAGCGGGACTTCCACGTTGAACAATAGAAAATGTTTGTCAGAAGTCTGATTTTTCTTTAGTTATGCAATAGCATCCTGAACAATTGATGCTTGCTTATGCGGTTGGTATCCCAAAGGCGTTTTGGATGAGACAATACACATGTAGTGAACATGATGCCAAACAAATGTTTCAAATATTCAGATGTAAATGCTTCTTGTAAAGTAGCATCCCAGGCATTACCATCCTGTAGTAGTCCATGTGCACCACATGCATTCCGAACTTGACCCGTGATAGTATTGAGGTCTTTGAAGCTATGTGGACCTCTAACAGGGTATAGAAGCAGTCTCAAATAAAGAAACAGAAAGTATCAGTATTTTTTAGTATATCCTAGTTTAGTCACGTTTCTTTAGTAAATCCTAGTTTAGTCACGTTTCTTTAGTAAATCCTAGTTTAGTCACGTTTCTTTAGTAAATCCTAGTTTAGTCACGTTTCTTTAGTAAATCCTAGTTTAGTCACGTTTCTTTAGTAAATCCTAGTTTAGTCACGTTTCTTTAGTAAATCCTAGTTTAGTCACGTTTCTTTAGTAAATCCTAGTTTAGTCACGTTTCTTTAGTAAATCCTAGTTTAGTCACGTTTCTTTAGTAAATCCTAGTTTAGTCACGTTTCTTTAGTAAATCCTAGTTTAGTCACGTTTCTTTAGTAAATCCTAGATTAATCACATAAATTTTTATGACTTGATATACGTATGTATTCTGAAATACCTGACGTTTCGCTGTTAGTGTCGGCGATTAATTAACTTGGTTAAAGAGAATATTGTTCCTTGAACGTGTCTTCCGGTTATGAATTTATAAAGAGGGTACTTATGCAGTTTACGAACTGGGCTGAAATAATAATGTTATAATTTAGAAACCCATTCTTAACTTGGGGGAGGTGGAGGGGTTGATTAACTATTCTGTACTTTTGTATAACAATTTAATAAACAAAAGATATTGTAAAAATTGAATTTAACTTGAAAATCCTATCTAAACTTTAGTCCGGTCCATAAACTGCATAAGCACCATAAAAAGGCAAATAACGTATTGTATAATATATCTGATGTTATTTGTTACTTTTCAAAATAGAAATAACGTTAAAGTGTAGTGTCTGTTAATCTTTTCTCTCCTCGGACAGTGAAGGAGAAATCCTTCTCGACTGCGGCAATTTTTATTTTTGTCCCAATCCGGAATGTCCCTGTTTGTGGAGATGGATTTTTCACCACATTAAAAACCGACCTTGTGTCTAACTCTGCCCTCGTGGAGAGACAACTCAGAACCACATCAATGGTAAAAGTGCAGAATAGTTAACAGTTAAGAAATCGTTAAAAAAGTAAGAAAATGTCTTGTATCAATCAGTTGATATTGAAATAAAGGTCGGTTTTTAATTCGGGAAAATCCACCTCTCCACAAGAAGGAGCGCTTTAGATTGAGACAAAAGTAAAAATTGCTGCAGTCTAGAAGGATTTCTCCTACGAATGGGTTTCTAAATAATACTATTATTTCAGCACTTTCTGTAAACTACAAAGGTACCGAGAAAAGATTAAGTACAGTATATAAGCTACTGCAGTTTAAAATAAATTCTATTTTGAAAAGTAACAATTAAAAAAATTAAAAACTGAAAAGTAAAAAAATGTTTAAATCAAGGTAACAAATTCACAAAATAAAAATAAAAATAAACCTCTCTTTATTTTTAAACGGTTGTGATTGATTGTTTAATTTTAGTCACGTGTGCAAATTCTTTATTGTGCTTGGTGGCAGCGAGAGGCGGCGATAAACAGTGCCACTCCATTTTTTGTTAAGGGTTCATATTGTGTTTTTTTTTTTTACAAGTAATATTGAAGGAAGTTTTAAAATATGTTAATTTTTAGGTTTTTATATATTAGTTAAAAAGTATCTAACAAAATAAATAGTAAATGTTATCATGTTTGATTGAAAATTGAATAGTTTCGTTCACCTTTCACGTGAAGAAAGAATAAATAACTTCTTTCAAATTCGGTAAATAAATATCCTATTGTTAAGGCATAAATAAAAATATTAAAAGTGTGAATATTGTCTTATGAAAAGAAGTCTATTAAAAAATATTTCGGCGAAAAGGGTAAAACTAAATTGAAAAGTTCACCGTCCAAAAATGTAAAAATCTCTGAACAGATATGTAACAGTTTATGAATTAAAGAGGAATAAATAGCTGTAATGGCATCAATTAGACTTGAAACAACCCAGAATCAGCAAATACCAAAAGGGCAGATTTGGGTTGACACCGTTTTTGTTTTTTTTTACTTTCGGTTGATATATAAAAAAAAAAAAACAATGCACGCACACTTCAAACATTTTTTCTTTTTAATTAAAAAAAAGTTTTATTTACAAAAGTTTGATTTATAAAGAAAAATAAATTTTTAATTTTAAAAAAAGTTACGTATTGTTTTGTTTTTTGTTTTGTAAATAAAACTTTTTTTTAAATTAAAAATGTGCATATAACATTAACGTTTTAATGTAGGAAAAATCCATCTCCCCCAAAAAGGGGCACTCTAGATTGGAACAAAAATAAAAATTGCCTCAGTTTAGAAGAATTTCTCCTTCACTAACTTCTCTTGTTCTCTGTAGATATCTTTTCTTCAATATATATATTGTTCACCTAACCCGGTGTTCCATGTCTTCATTTCGGCCCCTAAACAGGGTCACAACAAATTGGAATCTTATCCTCGTCGCCAATTTGTTGTGACCCTGTTTAGGGGCCGAAATGAAGACACGGAACATAGAACACAGGGTTAGGTGAACAATATATATTGAAGAAAAGATATGTACAGAGAACAAGAGAAGTGGTATATCAGTCCTGACTGTCAGAGTAGACTGGAGTTCAATCCAATTACGAGAAGTCTAAATGCTTCCAGTATTTTATTAGGAATGGATGAGTCCAACTGTTTGTCATATAGGTACGGCACCATAACACTAACCGAGAATAGGAAAAATGAAGTTTAGCATAAGAACAGATACTACACTTTGCTTCTTGCAAAAAGGTGAAGGACCGTTTTGAAAAAGGTATTTTCTGTGTACGTTTTTAATACAATCGAATATTTATTTAAATATTTTTTGTAAAACATACTGACAAGCACATTTTGTTATACACACATTTTTAATTAACGTTGGTATTTGCTGATTCTGGGGTGCCTCGACTCTAATTGATCCCTGTAATGGTAGCGACCCTACAGATCATGGGTACGTCTAGTATATATATATATATATATATATATATATATATATATATATATATATATATATATATATATCAAAACACAAATTGTACTTTACTTTTTATAATTGAAAAAAAGGGATAAGTAATTTTGAAATAAGAAAGCACAAGTTCGAATACTTAAAAACTGACATAAATATGAATAACATTTAGAAATTATTGAAAGTCAAAGACAATTTTTTTTTTCCAAATAAATATTTATTTTAAAAACTCGAATTTTCGATGCAAGGGACCCTATAAGTAAGACATTTTTCTTTTTTCTCTCTATTTCGTTTCTTAATGATAGGAATTCGTTCAGTGGAATTAAAGGTCAAAGTTCAAATGTCAACATGTGATATTATGCTGGCAGTGTGTGCTGAAATAATGAACAACAAGTTTTTAAAATAAATCATTTATTTTTGAAAAAAAAAATCACATTATCTATTTGGCTTTAAAAATTTTTTTAAATGTTATTCAAATGTCAAACAATGTTTAAAAAGTGGGACTATATTTTTTTATTATCTCAACTTTCCGAGAAATGTATTTACCAATTCTTCAATAAGTTGAACATAAAGTATTCTATTTCCTGTCCTAATTTAAAAGTGTCATTTCTAAGAATGGGTGTAACGTTTAACATCCTTCTACTTTTCTTCCACTTAACTACTCGATTGCTGCTGTTAATCTTATTCAGTGACTTGTTAAAAAAATATATCACTCTATGAGCAAAATAAATTCAATTGGTTAATAGATCAGGAATGTGAGTATTTATTTATTCCTCTCCAGGAGTTAGGCACAAGGCCAGTTTTTATCTTACTCCCACAAGTAAGATGTGACCCAAGGTAGGGTCAGGAATGTGAGTAGCCAATAGAAAAAAAAAACTGAATTTAAGATGAATTTCCAAACCTGGGAGAGCACGTACGTACGTGCATGTGTGTATACAACGGTTAATGGTTTGTGTCAGGTGGATGGTGAGACAAACCCTTTGAAGATTGCGGATCATAGTTGGATCTGAGCAGAATTTGATTACTTAAGAGGATGGTTAAACAATAATTTGTTAACGTTGGACTTGAAAACAACCATGCTGTAGTAAGCTGGGAAGCAGCCCAATGGTATGGCGTTCCAGAAAGGGAAAGTTCTTGGAAAGGAACTTTGCTCATAAAAGTTTTGTTTAGCTCCAGGTAGACAGAAGAAGAAAGGAAAAGTTTTTACAGTGGTTGTAGCTGGACGAGTTCTTGCAATGAATGTTTTACAGAGAGGAAACCAGAGATTGGAATTCAGTCAAGCACGATAGAGTAGAGAACGACTAGCAACGTCTCTTCTGGTCCTTATTGATGGTGGTTCTTACTCCCAATATCAATGATGTCACCAGAAAAACTCGAAATGATTTCTTTACATTAAAAAAGAAATTAAATACATTAGAATTAAATTTTATAAGGTGAAAAAAAACAGGACTTAATGGGAAGTAACTCTTTGTTTGGATTAAAGATGGCGCCACTTTATGAATGTTAACACAAATTTGTTTTGTAAATGTGCTACCTATATAAAAAAAAAATGCTTTGCGTTTTTCTTTGGGGCTTTTCTGGATGCTGTTCTAGCCTTTTCTTCTGGTGAATCATCAAATTCAAGTTATGTCTGTATACCTAATTTGTCGGGGGGGGGGGGTTAAACAACTGTAAAGAATTGGACCTCTTCACTGATAAATAAAGATATTGGCACGGGTTTGTAAAGCCAGTGCACTAGGAGAAGTAAACTCTGGCCTACAAAAAATGCCTGAGCAGCCTCATTGGCATTCTTCAGTAGGGGCACCTGAGCCAATTAGCAGTAAAGAGAGAAGATAAAGCCTGGGACTACACAGAACCATACCTCAGCCACTGTCGGACTAATTGTCGAAAGTGATAACTGTTGAACGTTGCATGTTGAGAAATGATATGAGAATGATACGGTTGATTGTGTACTGTGATTCTTAAAGACAGGCTTAGATTTGATGACCTCAGAAGAAGATTAAATCTGGACAGTAGAGGAAGATATGTGAAGACTTCGATGGTATGGCCACGTTGAAAGAATGAATTAGAGTTCTTAGGTTAGTAGATGTAGAACAGTTGAGGTAGTAGGTGCAGTTAACAGGGAAAGGCCAAAATAAACATGGGAGGAAGTGATTATGATGGACTTGAGAGAAAGAGGGATAAATAAAAACCTGGTCAGAGATAGATTAATTTGGAAGTCAATTTCTAAAAGCTGTCCAATACATGCCAGCATGTGAAACGGACATTAAACTATTGCTTACAGGAGTAACAGGTTGTAACAGGTTATAACAGCTGTACTAACATAGGAACAAGGGTAGGCATAAACATAGAAAAAATATGACTTACAGGTTGTCATGACGCCAGAGAAGACCCAGCACTGACCAAACTGGACGGATGCCTTGGTCTCCATATACTCTTTAAGGATAGCAACGCTCCCAATCCAAGACGACGGAGTTGTACAATTCTTTGGATAAACGGAAGTCCATCTTCCTTCCAATATTCCATTATCATCGCAACTATTGATCTGATTTTAAAACAATGAAAACAGGAAAAAGTCAATAAAGTAAAAAACAAAATAGAAATTAAAAAGAAATATATTTTAAACTAAAAGGGAAAATAAAACATAAGAAAATATTTTTGGGCCCAAAATAAAAACAAAGAAAAAACGATTATTATTATTATATTATTTTCATTTTTTGTCTACTTGTCTCATGCTGAGGTTAGACATTTCATGAATGACTTCTAACTTCTATCGGTTGCCCATTACGTTTGTGCTGCCTGCCACGATCAGGTTGTCATAAACTGATCACCCCCCCCCCCCCCGTCTTAAGCGGCCGATCAGATGGCTTTGTACCATCGTGAGACACACTTTCTCATAAAGTCTTGTAAAGTGAGACCGGCAATTTTCTCCATCCGATGCACTGCAGTCAGGATTGTGTCATTTCGTCGTCAACCACGTCTCGCAGCCGTAGATATGGTCAACAATAAAACATCAAAACAATTAAAAAAAAAAGAAAAATATAAAATTAAATCAAAACAGGAAAAATCGTAAAAGAAAAAAGAAAATTGGAAAAGAAATAAAAACTTTAAATAAAAAAAATTAAAAGTCTAATCAATCTATATAGAAAGTTGCAATTGTCGTCTGTTTGTTCACAGACAGACCATCAAAACCATATGGGAATAGGAGTATTTATTTATCTCCTCTCCAGGAGGTTAGGCACAAGGCCAGTTTTATCTTACTCCCACAAGTAAGATGTGACCCAAGGTCGGGTCGGGAAAGTGGGGTTTGAAAAGCCAGCGCCCGAGAGGTGAGCACTTTGGTCATTAAAAATTGTCTGGGTAGCCCCGTCGGCATTCCCCGGTAGGGGCGCCTCAGGCAGTAAGCAATAAACTTACTCCTCCCCAAAGAGGGGAGGCACCTGGGAGGGTGGACCTCTTAGAACTGCACAGGACTGACCCATAGACCGGCGTAAATCAAGCCCCGAAGGCCAAGACAATACCAGTTTATGAGGTGTAGTATCCATCGGAACAGATATTGCACGTTGATCTTAGCCAAAAGGCCCAATGGCAAAAAAAAAAATGGAATTGAGATGAATTTCCGAACCTGGGGGCCACGACTCTCTGTGTGTTTGTGTTGAGAGAGGGCAGCACAATAAAACAACAACTTTTCTCCTAAATAAATCTAATTAGTTTCAACTAAGTCAAAATTAAGAGAAAGCCACATAGGGCGTATGTGAAAGGAAAAAACAGGAAGTCAGTCTTTAATGAAACAAAAGTCATCTAACTCCCCTAACCCCTTCATGTATTACTTGAAGTCTTAGCCTTCACAGCCAAATTAATATTTTCAGTTTTTAGAGTGAGATTGCCATAAGAGGGAAAATCAGTTTTTTCTTATTAAAAAAAAAAGCAGAGAACTCATTAATATGAGAAGTTCTAGCGATTTAAAAAAAAAGTGAAATTTTGCTAAAAAACGAACTCACATCCCTGATATAGATATTCTGAAACTAGATTCTCCAGTGTATTTGGATAAGTATATTTCATTTTGATCAAAACACTTGACATCCATAAAAAGGAAATAGGATTTTTTACTTTATTTAATAACTTGATAACAGCTGGTGCAGCAACCACTAATCTCTCCCTCTTAAACAGGATACAAAAAAAAAGAGTCTCTAAACTCATCGGTCCCGCACTGCCTACCGAGCTCCAGCGCCTGTCGCATCATCGCAATGTTGCATCCCTTTGCTTGTTTTACAAGTACTTCCACAGAATGTGCTCCGATGAACTTACTACACTTGCACAAGTGCAGTAAGTTCGCCACGTAAATATGCCCGAACCACCCAATTAGCAGGAAAATCCAACATCTTCACTATAGAGAGCCTCAGATACTGGAAAACTTTCTATCTAATAGCTTCTTTCCTCAGACCACTTGAGTATGAATATGGTCTGTGTGCGTTTACTGCACAGGCCGTGATCGTCCGCTTGTTGTGCCAGTCCAAAGTCATTGCTCGATTCTGACACTGGTCGCAGTGTCAATTGCATGGTCTAAGTTAAGTGCTACAGCAGAAAAATAAAATCACAATTCCAGTCTAAAACAAGTAACACAGGTTTACTTTTTTTTTTTTTTTTTTTTTTTTTTTTTACATGGTTCACCCCAAACAAGGCAGGACGCCACTGTAAACGTAAGGGGCTACTGAGAAAAAGGAAAAGGGGGGAAGGATTGGTGGTTCAGCTTAAATTGGGATCTGAGCAGCGAGATGTCTGTTTACATTAGTTTTAAATTTCTGCATGTCAGTACTGTCGGGGAAACAGGGTGGAGGGAGGGAGTTCCAGAGACCAGCAGCACGAGGAAAGAAGCTATTTGAGTAGAATGCTCTCCGGCATCTGGGGACCTCCACAGTGAATGAATGAGATTTAGTAGAATGTCGAGTTAGTCTAGTGAATTTACGTCGAGGGGGCACCAGAGCAGCACACTCATCGGAGCATAATCCATTGAAGTATTTGTAAAACAAACACAAGGATGCTACATTGCGGCGATGGGACAGGGGCTGGAGCTTAGCTGACAGTGAGGGACCTATTAGGTTTACTACTCTTTTTTGGACTTTGTCAAGGAGAGAGAGACTAGTAGATGATGCACCAGCCCAGATGTGGCAACAATACTCCATGCATGGGCGAATGGTGGCTTTGTAGAGATACAGGATAATGTCAGGTGTAAGGAGTCCACTAGCATGGTAGAGGGAGCCAATCTTCTTTGCGGCAGCCTTGGCAATGTCTTCAATGTATGTCTTCCAATTCATGTTACCTGTGAAGGTTAGGCCAAGGAGTTTGAATGATGAACTCTCAGGTAGGGTGTTATTTGCCATGGCAATCAGACGTTACAATGATACTCATTTACTTCTACTGAACGAATTCTTAGGCCGACCTAATCAAAACACAATCCGACCGAACACAAACAGACAATCTGCTTTTGAGGGATAACGAAAACCAACTGACTGCCCTCTGCTAGAATATATATATATATATATATATATATATATATATATATATACAGTGTAACCCGGATATAAGAGAGCTGTCAGGACCGGAGAATAAGTCTCTTATATCCGGGTATGGTCTATTTTGTTTATGTAAGTTGGAAACACAATATATAACGCTTTTTACACACAGAACACTAGTTTATTTAACAGTTATAGACATAAAAAAACACAGACCAAAATACTTTTCAATCAGTTTTCACAAATAATTCAGTCAAAAATTACTTTTTCTTAAAAAAGGCAGTCATTTTTGATTGTACAGAAATCTCTTTGTTAAACCCGGATATAAGAGAGCTGTTGGGACCAGAGAATAAGTCTCTTATATCCGGGTTCGCCTTCTAACAACAACAAAAAAAGAAACCTTTTTTATGAATATTTTACATAGCTATAGTGAAGGTCATAGAAAGCCTCACCAATGAGGTGAGAAAATTTAGCAACGTCTTTTGACATCACACTATCACTCAAAACAAACTCTCTTATATTAGTATCTTATAGCCGGGTTTCTCTTATATCCGGGTCTAATTTATAGACATTAACACAGGCTGTAATTTGGGACCAGAGACAATGTCTCTTATATTCGGGTTTCTCTTATATCCGGTGCTCTTATATCCGGGTTACACTATATATATATATAGATATAGATATGCCGGGGGACCACACCAGAAAGATCACCCAGATATCGACTTGAAAAGGCTAATCTGCTGCCAATCTACGGACATCAAAAACCTAATGCCTAGGTGGTGCCGTATCTGGCCGGCCATTATTTTAAAAAAAAACTCAAGTAAGAAACATTGTATCTGTAGAAACATTACTTTTTTAGTGGCTTCATCTCTCAGCATGAAGCCCCGTTTAAAGAGACACTAACTTTTCTAAGCAGAAATCCAATCCAAACAAGACATATTTCCCATTTCTTAGCTGGTTTCACTTAGTTAAATGTTTCTCACTCGTAGTAAGTCTGTTATTTGCATGCATTACAACTATGCAACCCACTAAACATGCCGCCTAGTTTACGTTTACATGAGATCATGTTAGTTCTCGGTCCTTCACAGGAATAACAAACAGTTCCATTCTTGTTTCGAAATTTCTAAGATAATTGATAATTTGGATTTTTTGTGTTATTCGGACTACTGTTCTCATTTTCGATGTTATTATCACAATGTTTCGACCAATGTTACCTCCGACGTTCTTCATGTGCATCTCGTCAAACTCGGGAAAAACATGTTGTGCAACAGATAGAAGTGCTAAGTAATAATCAGTTTTAATTGACTGTCTTCTGGAGGTTGATGGTTCAATCCTCAGTACGGGAGGCGATACTAAGAATACAATTACAAATTACTTAAGACTTCTACGCGGTTATGGTTGACTGAACGAAGCCAAGCTACCGCGTGAATTAAATTAAAATTTCTGTTCGAAATTCTGTACACATTCCCTAGTTCGAGAAACAGCGCCTGAAGAAGATCGGAGGTTACATCGGCTAAAACGTTGTGGGAATAACATCTAAGATGAGAACAGTCATCTAAATGATCCAAATAATACAAACGATTCTTTCTTTTTTACTTTTGTTCATCCTAAACAAGGCCACTGAACATAAGGAGCTACTGTAATAGAGGACAGATTTATATGGTGGGAGCAATCTAAGTGGGGAGCTGTGCAGCAAGATTTTTGTTCACATTACATTTAAATTTCTACATGTTGGTACGGTCGGAGAAACAAGGAGCAGGGAGAGAATTCCAAAACAAGCGATAGGATGAAAGAAGTTATTAGAGTAGAAAATTTTCCAGTATTTAGGGACCTCTACAGTGAAAGGGTGGAATTTTTCTGCTAGTTGTGTGGGTCGATGATATTTTTATTGGGTGTAGTAAATTCATCGGAGCACATTCCATGGAAGTACTTGTAATTTAGGTACTCCTCCATGACGCATAGACACATTGGAAATATTGTGGTTCTTAAGTTAATAAATTTAGCAGTGATATTAATGACAAGCAACAAGCTACTCAAACTTGTTATAACAGAGTTAGTTCCAAAATCCAACTCCCTGCTATTGGGGCTGAAGTTGCCCAGGCCAGTGTTGAAACCACTTACAGTGGATTGATAAATAGATATACACATCTACACATCTCAGTTGAGGAAAACGAGGAAAAGGCAGGCTGGGGTGACTTGACCTCAAGCAAGAGTACATCAGAATCAGCATAAATGATTGAATTTCAGGGAGAAATTCACTTCATACTTCTATGACTAAATGATGAAGAAGAAGAAGAAGAAGAAGAAGAAGAAGAAGAAGAAGAAGAAGAAGAAGAAGAAGAAGAAGAAGAAGAAGAAGAAGAAATTGAAAACTATTTTCTTTTATTTAATCATGTTTTTACTTCATTATTATGTGGGGATGAAATAAAAATAAAAATACAACATTTTAATAAAAAAATAAGTGATAACAAATTGCTGCCAACTCTGGGATTCCTTCACACTTTATTGAAGAGAGAACAAAGATTCCTTTCAGTTTTTCATTCCCTTCCCATCCCATCTCCATCTTATTTCTACTTGCCTCCCAAAAATGCTGTGTTCTCCATCTTTCCTTCACCAGGGCCATCCTAATTCAGGCAGGAAGAGGAGGGTGAGGTGAGGACACATAAGATGACCTACTTTCACTGTAAAAAGATATATCACCCTCTAATCCTATTCTTTAGCCGGTCCCTAATAAAGAAACAGGGTAGGTATCCAATGTGCCCTCTATATAGAGGAGAAAGACCTAGCAATACTAAGGGATACATTAAAAAGTATCTTTCTATGATGACAACCTGCTCAAGCAATTAATAACAGCCCACCCACCACCACCTGGCAACATTAAAGTGTATCATCAGAATAAGAATGACACAGGACTTTTGCCCCCCCCCCTCTAAGGGGGGGGGGGCAATGAATTCAAATCTTAATGTTTGAGAGAAATTCTCCATCATCACATATCCCTCCTACTTTCTTTAGTTTCTTTGTTGTTGTTGTTGTTTTATTGATGTCCTCTTGTGAGTTTTTTTTTTATAAGATTTGCTTTCATTTTACATACACTGGAACAGCTTGACTAGATGTCACGATTGCCAGATGGCCTTTTTAAGGGCAAATTTGGCCCTTTTTGAAGCAGTTTGGCTTTCAAAAAATGTATTTAGTTTTTTCTTTTTTAATTTGGCTTAAATTTGGCCTTTTCATATATTTTTATGCTGTTATCTATTTGATAGCAATTATTATTAAAGAAAATGTTATGAATTAAGTATTTCTGGAGCAGTTTGAACTTCCAAAATTATATTGGCCTTTTCTTAATTTTGACTTTTTTTCAAATATTTTACATTGTTGCGAGCAGCAACTCTCAATTCAACAAAAGCTTTTTTTAATTTTGACTTTTTTTTTACCCTATTTTAAATTGTTCAGAGTAGTAACTCTGAATTCAACAAAAGCTTTTTTTTAAATTTTGACTTTTTTTGTTCAACTACTTTACATTGTTTACAGTAGTAACTCTCAATTCAACAAAAGCTTTTTTTAATTTTGACTTTTTTTGTTCAACTATTTTACATTGTTTACAGTAGTAACTCTCAATTCAACAAAAGCTTTTTTTAATTTTGACTTTTTTTGTTCAACTATTTTAAATTGTTCAGAGTAGTAACTCTGAATTCAACAAAAGCTTTTTTTAATTTTGACTTTTTTTTGTTCAACTATTTTACATTGTTTACAGTAGTAACTCTCAATTATACAAAAGCTTTTTTAATTTTGACTTTTTTTTGTTCAACTATTTTACATTGTTTACAGTAGTAACTCTCAATTCAACAAAAGCTTTTTTTAATTTTGACTTTTTTTTTCAACTATTTTACATTGTTAACAGCAGTAACTCTCAATTCAACAAAAGCTTTTTCTAATTTTGACTTTTTTTTGTTCAACTATTTTACATTGTTCCGAGCAGTAACTCTCAATTCAAAAAAGTTTTTTTTAATTTTGACATTTTTTTGTTCAACTATTTTACATTGTTTACAGCAGTAACTCTCAATTCAACAAAAGCTTTTTTTAATTTTGACTTATTTTGTTCAACTATCTTACATTGTTTACAGTAGTAACTCTCAATTCAACAAAAGCTTTTTTTAATTTTGACTTTTTTTTGTTCAACTATTTTACATTGTTTACAGCAGTAACTCTCAATTCAACAAAAGCTTTTTTTAATTTTGACTTTTTTTGTTCAACTATCTTACATTGTTCCGAATAGTAACTCTCAATTCAACAAAAGCTTTTTTTAATTTTGACTTTTTTTTGTTCAACTATTTTACATTGTTTACAGTAGTAACTCTCAATTCAACAAAAGCTTTTTTTAATTTTGACTTTTTTTTGTTCAACTATTTTACATTGTTTACAGCAGTAACTCTCAATTCAACAAAAGCTTTTTTTAATTTTGACTTTTTTTTGTTCAACTATCTTACATTGTTTACAGTAGTAAGTCTCAATTCAACAAAAGCTTTTTTTAATTTTGACTTTTTTTTGTTCAACTATTTTACATTGTTCCGAGCAGTAACTCTCAATTCAACAAAAGCTTTTTTTAATTTTGACTTTTTTTTGTTCAACTATTTTACATTGTTTACAGTAGTAACTCTCAATTCAACAAAAGCTTTTTTTAATTTTGACTTTTTTTTGTTCAACTATTTTACATTGTTTACAGTAGTAACTCTCAATTCAACAAAAGCTTTTTTTAATTTTGACTTTTTTTTGTTCAACTATTTTACATTGTTTACAGTAGTAACTCTCAATTCAACAAAAGCTTTTTTTAATTTTAACTTTTTTTTGTTCAACTATTTTACATTGTTTACAGTAGTAACTCTCAATTCAACAAAAGCTTTTTTTAATTTTGACTTTTTTTTGTTCAACTATTTTACATTGTTTACAGCAGTAACTCTCAATTCAACAAAAGCTTTTTTTAATTTTGACTTTTTTTGTTCAACTATCTTACATTGTTCCGAATAGTAACTCTCAATTCAACAAAAGCTTTTTTTAATTTTGACTTTTTTTTGTTCAACTATTTTACATTGTTTACAGCAGTAACTCTCAATTCAACAAAATTTTTTTTTTATTTAGACTTTTTTTGTTCAACTATCTTACATTGTTTACAGTAGTAACTCTCAATTCAACAAAAGCTTTTTTTAATTTTGACTTTTTTTTGTTCAACTATTTTTCATTGTTCCGAGCAGTAACTCTCAATTCAACAAAAGCTTTTTTTAATTTTGACTTTTTTTTGTTCAACTATTTTACATTGTTTACAGTAGTAACTCTCAATTCAACAAAAGCTTTTTTTAATTTTGACTTTTTTTTGTTCAACTATTTTACATTGTTTACAGTAGTAACTCTCAATTCAACAAAAGCTTTTTTTAATTTTGACTTTTTTTTGTTCAACTATTTTACATTGTTTACAGTAGTAACTCTCAATTCAACAAAAGCTTTTTTTAATTTTGACTTTTTTTTGTTCAACTATTTTACATTGTTTACAGTAGTAACTCTCAATTCAACAAAAGCTTTTTTTAATTTTGACTTTTTTTTGTTCAACTATTTTACATTGTTTACAGTAGTAACTCTCAATTCAACAAAAGCTTTTTTTAATTTTGACTTTTTTTTGTTCAACTATTTTACATTGTTTACAGTAGTAACTCTCAATTCAACAAAAGCTTTTTTTAATTTTGACTTTTTTTTGTTCAACTATTTTACATTGTTTACAGTAGTAACTCTCAATTCAACAAAAGCTTTTTTTAATTTTGACTTTTTTTTGTTCAACTATTTTACATTGTTTACAGCAGTAACTCTCAATTCAACAAAAGCTTTTTTTAATTTTGACTTTTTTTGTTCAACTATCTTACATTGTTCCGAATAGTAACTCTCAATTCAACAAAAGCTTTTTTTAATTTTGACTTTTTTTTGTTCAACTATTTTACATTGTTTACAGTAGTAACTCTCAATTCAACAAAAGCTTTTTTTAATTTTGACTTTTTTTTGTTCAACTATTTTACATTGTTCCGAGCAGTAACTTTCAATTCAACAAAAGCTTTTTTTAATTTTGACTTTTTTTTGTTCAACTATTTTACATTGTTTACAGCAGTAACTCTCAATTCAACAAAAGCTCAAAGCAGTAGTTTCCTTCAACCAATAAAAGCACAAAAAATATTCAGACCCGAAAACTTGCGTGTACTATAAAAACCCAAGTACACAGTTTTCTTTCTCTTTGTTACGGTATTTTTGATCTCTACGCACATGAGCACGTCCTTAAAAGCTAATTTCGACCACTGGCTGAAGTTGCTCAACGGATGATGAATGAGAGAATTTCACAGACTACTACCAACAGCGCCATTATATACATAGACGCTGTTAAACGAATGCATGCAAACAGTTCATACACACATGCAAATGCACATGGCACCAGCCGAAATGAATATACTCTGTCACTAACAAAACAAACATATGCTAATATACACACATATCTTCATGCCTATTCATGTAGACACATATAAATGCTGATAAGACTCAGCTAATGTCTTTCAATCATAGGTGTGTCCCTTTTCTTCCTGAGATTCTCATGGATGGCTCTGCTCTTGAGGAGAAATCGAATTATAAAGAATTATTTGATAGTAACTTCTTGGTCTTTCTCTCTCATCAAATCTTTCTTGGAGTTCATACATTAGATCGATTGCTCTTTCTGCTTCTCGTAAAGTCAGTTCTCTCTACCACTCCAAACACTTTCTCACACCTAAGACTATTCTCTATCTCTACAAATCTACAATCAGACCATGTATGGAGTACTGTTGTCATATTTGGGCGGGTGGATCTCTGTCCTATTTGAGGGTTATTGATAAGGTGCAGAAACGTATCTGTAATTTGATTGTTACGGAATATTTAACTACTGATAAAAACAAACATGGCACCATCCAAGTTGACAGACAGGATCTTCCACAAACGCATGCCTTCAAATATCTCTGACACTCAGTGATGACGACAATATCCTCAGTGAATGTGACATGGCTCAAGTGATGCACCACTACTGGTATCCTCTGTGACTGCAAAATCTACCAAACTGTTGTGAGAGGCGTCCCTTTGTACAGCTCTGAGTGGTTACTGACGAGGAAGACGGAGTGAAGATTCGCCGTTATGGAAACAAAAATGCTCCTCTGGATGTCTGTAATTACATTGCTTGACCACGTCGGCAATGGGGATATCCGAAAGCGCTATGGCATCACACTGATTGAGAGCAAAATAAAGACTAACAGCTTTATTTACTAAACAAGATTAAATAAGACGCTTCGAAACTGCAGCCAAAAGTAGACGCTTACAGATGTGCATATGCTGTAAATGCAACAATTACACGTACCAATATAAACAAAAAATAAATAAATAACAACAATACTCTCTTTAAAAAAAATTTTTCCCAAAAATAAAATAAAACACACACAGAGTTTGACCAACATAGTAAAACATAAGATCTTTGTCGTGAAATTAGCACTGTCATTAGTTTTATTTGAAAATAAAGGTAAACAAACACAATTCAAGACAACAAGTAGAAGTGGTCGCGAAGTCTCGAAGATACCTTATATCCAACATTTATATGTAAATAATCAAATATTAATATCACATGGGCAGCTTCATTTCCGAGTTTTTTTCTTCACCACACTAATCCATTCCTGATGAAAAGCGTAAGGCATTTGAAATATTGAATTATCATAATAGTAAAAAATTATCTTTTAAAATAACATTGTTTTATGTTTCAACTATCACCCACTGATCAGAATAAATATATATATATACATATTAAAAAAAAAATGATATATATATCTATAGAGAGAGAGGAGTAGAAAGAGAGAGAGAGAGAGAAAGAGATTATTTGATGCCGTGACCAGGAGTTGTACAGAAATAATTAAGAATGATTGCTGTTTTGCTTTTCTAACTGCATGTTATGGTTTTGAAATGTTCTTTCTGTTTTTATCATATGTACGCATCCTCACGTTTAATTAGGAATCAGTATTTTAAGTTTGATCACATTTAGCATTTTTAGATGCCTCTCTTAGAGACTCTGTCCCTCCATGAGTCAGTCTAGTCTGTTCTCCTGTGACAATGTTGAGCATCCCTATGAAAGAAGGAGCCAAAATACACACTAGTATTAATTAGAAGTGGGCCTACGAAGGTCAGCGATCAGAGTATCACGCTAGTGTGAATTAACAGAGAAAGACATAGATGTCTTCATTGAACGAGAGGCCGATAATGGCAGAGGACGGCATCGAAAAGTCTATAATCTGACACTCGATTGTTGCCGTGTATCGAGGTGGCAGACCAATGCATAGAACATATGTGGTCGAAGAGTTGTTGTTTTTGATAAACGAACACCAATATTGTGAAGTTGGCGCCACTGTGTCTGGCTTCATTGGAGAGAATGTCACTCTCCGTAGCCAGACGAAAGACAGGTGTGATTTGGACTGATAAAGCCACCCAAGCTACTCGCCAATAAGTTGATTTTGGTGGACTTAGGTTAAGAGAACTTACGGCCATGAGTGGAATTACATTTTCTTGGTTATTTACGGACCGAGAAATCCAAACACAATAGAGACAGGGATGGGGTAGACACATTTCTTTTCTTCTTTGTTCTCTGACTAAATTCTATTGGGAAGAGGGTGGACGTAGGTTAAGAGAACTTACGGCCACTGGTGGAGTTACATTTTCTTGCTTATCAGTAAGCGGTGAAGGATGGGGGATCGATTGAGAATACCAATGAGGTAAGAGAATGATGAAGACATTTCTTTTTTTTGTTCGCTGACTGAGTGCTGTTAGGGGAGGGTTGGGGCCACTCACAACTAATCTCAATATAAGTCAACGTGTAACACGCTTCAGTGACTCACTTTTGCTTGCCACCAGTGTCCACGTCGGTGGGAGATGGACCTCCCCTCCCATGGACCTGGTGTTGGGGCTTTGCCGGTCTGAGACACATAGTTAGAAGAGACTCGTTCTTGCTCGCCCACTGAATCCACGTCGCTCTGGGACGGACTCCCCTCCCCCCGCCCCTTGACTTAGACAAGCTCGCCAAACTAACTAAAAATCGCCCATTAACAATTAGAGTGTCGGTCCAAAAACTTGACTTGAAATTATACAAGTTTTCTTTTGTTTACTATTCTCTTTACCAAATAATTATTCTTCTAAAAAAAAAGAAAACCAACATACAAGTTGTTGAAGACTTTATTTTTTTTCTATTATTTCACTTGTTCTGCTTGAAATGACTCTTTGCTTCGCAGCGGTACTAAGTTGCTGACCCAATCCGGATAATTACCCACTGATCAATCAATCACAACGTGAGAGTGTGGTAATCATTGGACAAGGCTTTTCGACATCTGCGGCCTTCATCAGAGCGGCAACTTTTCCAGAACAGTATCGGGTGACCAACCTAACTCAGGAACGGCCAAATTGGTGACATCACTCACTTAGCTGAGAGGTAGGGTACACTCCGTTTAAGTTTTAAAATAACATCTTAGGAATGTCTGCTCTTGTTTTTTATGATAAAACAAATAAAATATTTTTTTGCCACTCACGATAGCAGAAAGGCAGCGGATGACAGCAATTGGATTTTTGTAACCATTTTCTGCAAGATCTCCGTTTTTGAGCACAGTCAGGGCAGCATCGAGACAAGGTTCATCAAACTGAAATGAAAAAGAATTAAATAAGATAAAATGATCGATATAAATAAAAATGATCTATTGTGATATACAGGGTGTTTGAGACAAATTTGATAATTTATTGATTTTTTTTTCATTTCACAACCATTTGAAGTATTCAATAATGGTAAAGTGCAATGGATAGGTGTTTTTCTATACTATTTGGTTGGTTTGAGAACTGAAGACCATGGACGACTGAAACGCAACAGAATATTAGAAGAGAACGACCTGAATCATGACGATTTGTGTAGGATAACAAATTCGGAAATCTTAACTGCAGCTCCTTGAATACTTTGAAGGCCATGAGATGTGAGCTGGAAAATTGAAACGGAGATGTGGAAGCAGTGGCTAGCAGGAAGGATCATAGAAAGCATTCTGACTGTATCCTCAAATTTATCAAGAAGCTGCAAAAAAGGATGCAAGAATATTCAGGTAAGGTGATGTGGACCTTGGCGAGAAGCATCGGAGTAATGCCAACAAAGAAAGCACTGAACGAGAATCTTCATGACAACAGTCGCCAGGAACAACCACTCACGACCAAAGCCCAAAAGAACCAACTTACAAAAGCCAAAAAACTCTTCAACAAACTACCAACAAGCAGGTAGCTAGCCTACAGTCTGCATGAAGTTCCTGCAAACTGTGATGGTCTTTGTTGTTTCCAGCGAAGGTCACATCATGCCGGTCTACATCTTCAAAAAGAGACTCAGACTCAATTCAGATGGCTATATTGAGTTGCTGTCCACTGTTGTCAAGTCCACGGTGAAGAAGATGTCTGTGAGAAGGCCATACGTGCGGCAGCAGAACTTATGTATACCTCCAAGCAAACAAAGAAGTGGCTGTCTAAGAATTTCCACGACTTCACCAGTCTCAAAATCTGCCCCCACCCAAATCGCCTGGTTCTTCTCAGATAAGAACTTCGGCCAGAACCAGTTGCACAATGCACAGGACAACAGGTGGCTAGTCTACAGTCCACACAAAGTCTCACGCGTCATGAAGACTAAGTTTCCTCACACTGTGATGATCTTTGGCTGTGTTTTCAGCAATGGTCAGTTCATGCCACTGTACATGTTTGAAAAGAGACTCAGACTCAATTCAGATGGCTATATCGAGTTGCTGCCCATTGTTGTCAAGCACTTGGTAGAGAGAGTGGCTGTGAGAAAGCCATACGTGTAGCAGCAGGATTCAGCATTGTCTCACACCTCCAGAAGTGGTTATCTGAAACTGCTACAACTTCACCAGTCCTAACTCCTGCCTGCATCCTAACATCTAATTGCAACCCCATCGACTATTACTAACCATACCAGTTTAAACAGCCAGAATGAACTGATTACCAACCAGGATCAAACTGGTGAGTGCCCTAGGTTCAGTTTTCGGCCTGTAGGCTGTGGTGACGGCTCAGGGTGACTTCTTTAAATGAACTGTACTTGGCAAAACATTATCTTAGAGATACACTTTGAATTTTGGAAATACCTCAATTAAGGATATGCTGCTTTTTCTTTCCTTTCCAAAAAATGTCAAATTTGTCGTGGACACCTTGTATACATCTCAAAATATGGGAGAAATAAAATGCAAAAGTGGACAAACCACAAAATCATATCAAATATCCATAAATAATGTGTGTGTGTGTGTGTGTGTGTGTGTGTGTGTGTGTGTGTGTGTGTGTGTGTGTGTGTGAAAAGAGGGCAGCACAAAAAAACTTTTTTCCTGAACAACTAATTGGAATTAGTTTCAACTAAGGAAGTCAAAATTAAGAGAAAGACACTGAATGCTTATGTTGGGGGGGAAGAAACAAGAAGTCATTTTTTGATGAAACAAAAGTCATCTAACTCCCCTACCCCCCTTATGAATTGCTTCAAGTCTTAGCCTTCACAGCAAATTAACATTTTCAGTTTTCAGAGAGAAGTGTCATCAGAGGGAAAATCAACTTTTTCTTACTTAAAAAAAAAAAAAAGCGGATTTCGTTCAAAAAGCTGAGAACTCACATAGATGAGAGGCTCTAGCGACTTAATCGTAAATCCACTTTTTCTGGATTTAAAAAAGCAGAATTCCGCTAAACAGCGTAGAGCTTGCATCTTGGCGTAGAGTAGACTAATATTTTAGTTTTTTTATTGAACTGTTCTACTTCAGTTTTTCCTAAAAAGTCTGTTAAAATTCATCTTCATATGCAAGCTCATAGATATATCATTATATTAATATAATTATGCGACAACTTCATGTGTGTATGCATGTTTTGCTCACGTCAACATAAAATAAAAATGATATTCTACTTTAGATTACCAATCACATGCAGACAGTCTGAAAAAAATATCCCTCACTATGTTTTATTTAAATTCCAGCGTTTGAAAACTGGTGTCATAGTTATTAATTATAAAAAATGCATGTCTGTATGCTGATATAAAATTTTGCACAGGAGAAACCGTCTAATCGTAGGAAGAATGAATGACATGCTTAATGATGTTAACTGTCTGTTGGCACCCCCCTTTTTTTCTGTCTGATTTCTTTGGGATAATTTCAACTTTAACTTCTTAAATCACTTCAAAGTCCTGAACGAGACGTATAAGCGTCGAAACGTTGGTTGATCCATGTAGATTGTTTCTAATGTTTATTTAAAAATCATTTTTTATTCATACAATTGTTTCTGCCTATTTTTCAAACATACATTTTCTCTTGATAATAAGCATCTTGAAGTTTTATCAAGAGAAAATGTATGTTTTGATAGATGGGCAGAAACAATTGTATGTATAAAAATGTTTTTACACAAATTCAGTAAATTTATTACATTTATAATATATATATATATATATGTTGGATTATGACGGGCTCTGTATTTTAAACGGGTAGATTAGCTAGTAGGAATTATGAATTGTGTGAAAGAAATAGCATTAAGTAAAAAATGAGTGCATTGTGATTTGGGGACAAACAATCCATGATTCACGATGACTCATTTTATAAGTCATAACAAATTTTGCTGTATGCCGCTCGAGAGGAAATGCTAGGGTCAAAAGGTTAGACAACATGTGTGAACAAATGTTTTGGCATGACAGTAACACGTGTACATCAGGTAACGTGATTCATCTTTGTGTGAAGATTTAGTTTGCGAGGCAGTCGAGTTCCCGATTTTGGCGGAGATAGGTCGCCACGCTTAGCTCGGGTGGCTTGTGTGAAAAGTAGTTATGAGTTAGTTGGGGTTGGAAGCGACCCGGACGAATTGAGAATGTAACCGCTTACCGTGAGGGCTGTATCTCTTAGGAGATTCAGTACAATTAACGTTGCATTCCCCAGCGAGAAAGAAGATGTGAATGAAGAACCAATAATGGAACCCTCTCCAACCGAAGTGTGAAAATAAATGTGATGGAATCTCTCTCAGAAAAAAATCGTCTTCGAGTGTCTCTGTCCTCTGCTTAAAAACAAAATCTGCCCACAAAAAACAGATACTACAAGACGATCACGAGCCAGCAACAAGATGAGGGCCAGCGACGAACGAGAACTACAAAGGTAACTTTCTTATAATGTAAAATATCTGGAAAATGTGTTAAAATGACTCTTGAAAAATGTGTTTAGAAATCTGTTTAAATGACTCTTAAGAAGGTGTGTTTAAAGTCCCTGTTGAAAAATGACTCTTCAAAATGTTTTGAAAATCCCTGTTTAAAAGTGACTCTTAGAAATGTGTTAAAATTACTGAAAAACATGTTTACTTAAAGAATGACAATGAAAATGTCTATGAAAATTGTATTATCAGAAGTATTAAAAAAAATATTGAAATCACTATTAATCCTCTCATGAACATTTCGCATTATTTTCGACCCGGGGAGGAGGAAATTCGAACTGTTGAGGTGGTTTCGGAGGACTGCCTCAGTCGGAAGGATTTCTGCCTGTAGTAATAAATAAGCTCTCCCCCCCCCTGTGGTTCTCATGATGTTTAATTTTAGTAGTTATGCAACATATATACATATATATTAGCTTTGTAAAGTTCGCTACTTGAAATACTTGAAACCAAAATTTTAAATAATAAAAATTTCATTCATAAGTTTCTTGTAAACACGAGACAAAAACTTTTGTATGTATTCATATAAATAGATAAATATTAACATTTTGGTTATTTTGATACAAACTTATTTATCTTTTAAATAAGACCATAAAGAAATGAAAAGAAAGAAGAAATCAATTCACCTGAGTGATGGTGTTGTGGGGGGTTTCTTTTTTTTTAAACTTAAAATTAAAAAAAAAAAAAGAAGTTCCCCCAAAGAAAAGGCTGAAAAGGGACATTTAAACATAAATGCAAAACGTGTGTCCATTAAAACAATCATTGAATTTAAAAACAATAAAAAAAGAAATGTGGCATTGCTAATGGGAAGGAGGGAAGAGAGAGACCGAGAGAGAGAGAGAGAGAGAGAGAGAGAGAGAGAGAGAGAGAGTAAGCAGCCAGTCATCTTCTCATTTGTTTATGCTTCATTGGTATATCTTCCTTTCTATCTAGTAATGTTAGTTTAATTTAAATTACCCCCCTTGAAAATTAATCAACAGATACCTTAAGAAAGGGTTTAGTAATTTATCCTTTTTTTTATTAAATCACTTTGATTAATTACTGTTGATATCGACAAAATTATTGTAAAAAATAAGAAAATAAGACAATCAAATTACAAATTAATAGCACAAAAAAAATAGTTATGCAAATTAGGCATTCAGATAGGTGTCTTTGGGTCTTTTCTGTACTATTTATAAAGTATTTCAAAAGATTATGTTTTATTATTGACTAGCTGGACCCAGCGCCCGGCGTTGCCCGGGAGAAATATAAAAGAATGAATTAAAATTTGTCAACACCTGACAGAATGCAAATAAGTCACATCGGACAACTGTAATGTTCGGTTTGGAATTGTGGAAGAGGGATAGGAGGAAGAAAGGAATGAAGGAAGGAAGGAAGGAGACGTGGTTGTAGGCATCTTCCTGCCCATCCCATGGTACCGGTATTTCTTCAGAATTTTTCTTTTTGATTAAACACCTGCTCTATCTATTATAATGGGCACTTTTAAAATGGAAGAGGCCTACAGAGCCCTATTAAAACCAATTCCCCCTCGTTATTTTTGTATAGAAATTCTTTTTGTGAGGAAAGAAAAAAGAAAAATGAGCACTACTGAAACACACAAATATAATTAAGGTGGCCTGCAGAGCACTAATAACACATGTGTATTCGAATAGAAATGATGATATTCACAATAGTTAAAGTACTACGTATTACATTGATTTCTTTTAAAACTTACTACATAATAACATTGAATTTTAAAAACCTGGCCCATTGTCCTCCCTTTTCTCCCCCTCCCATGTTGGCAAAAGTTTAACAATGTAAAAAAAAAGTTGTGTGAGTCGACTGGGATCGAACGCTAAACCTCTCAGTCTTGGATCTACTTTCGTAACCACTCGGCTACGAGTAGAAAATCTATTGAAAAATAGTTCAATTAAACAAAGCTTGTAAGCTGGCATGCGTTTTATGTTACGATCCGCCAAAAGGCGACCAAATGTAGAGTTCACCAGTCACACGTTTTGGGTCATTTCTAGACAAAGAAATCAATGTTTTCTTTTCCAATTTTTGGATATTACGTGTGTGAAAGGTGTAGGATTCAGAAAATCTCATCTTTATGGTGTCTGTCGAGTATCTTGGCATATATTGACTTAATTCAGAAGTCGAGTCACTAAAGAAATTGTAGCCGCCATGTTGAATGATGAAATACTGCAAGGAACTATGTTCGTTAATTGCATTCTCTAAAGACCGGAATGAGTATAAATGTAATAGGTAGAAATAACGTAATCCGATAGTCTCGAAAATCCGCGGAATTAGCGGGAACGTCCATTAAATCTGTGTGTAATGTTTTGTATTATGTAGTAAATTAATTGCAGACAATGTTGAATCCTTGTACTTGTTTTACAAATACTTCAATGGATTGTGCTCCGATGAACTGGTGTACCCTCGACATAAATACACTAGACCAACTCGACAATTAACTAAATCCCATCCATTCACTGTGGAGGTCCCCAGATGCCGGAGAGCCTTCTACTCCAATAGCTTCTTTCCTCGTGCTGCCGGCCTCTGGAACTACCTCCCTGCTCACCGTTTCCCCGACTGTACCGACATTAGTTTAAAACTAATGTAAACAGACATCTCGCTACACAGCATCCAACTTAGGATGACACCCAAAATCTACACCCTAATTCTCAGTAACCCCTTACGTCTACAGTGGCGGCCTGCCTTGTTTGGGGTGAAATATGTTTGAAAAAAAACATTTTTTTTTTAAATATTAACGGACACTTTTTTGAAAAGTAGACATTGTTTATTTGGTCCCGGTGTCGATGGGGAAGTGTCAGTACTAAAGTGTTAGGGGAAAAAGTTTTTGCTACCACCTATATGGAGTATGTTTTGAGGAGAGTCGAAGATGGTGGAACAAAAGTAATATTTAGTGTTAGTTGGAGAAAAATAATAACAAATTTACTAAAACACGCTCGAGTGAATAAGCGTAATTTAGTGGTGAGTTTAGTAGCCTGTGATGCATGTGGTTATTTTCCTATTCTTCAAAAAGGTACCGGGGAAAAATCGTCTTAACTTTATATATTAGATTTAAATAACAGTAAGCCGTTTTGATGGTAATATAGGAGTGATAAATGAAAAAAAACTTTCACATTTATATATATATATATATATATATAGATATATATATATATATATATATTATAAATATTTTTGTAGGTACAAAGTTTTAATAAACAGTGAAATAATGTTAGACACATTGCCACTATTATCTATGAGGATTTTTTTTTTAATGATTTATATTATAAAAGAGGAAAAAAGAAACACGAGAAGGGGAACAAAGATGAGTACTTTGTAACTTTTTCTTTCTCTATGAGGATTTTTTTTTCCTTTTCCAGATAAGTAATGAGAAAAAAATAAAATAGGTAAAAAAAAAAAATTAAATAAAATTACCGAGACGTCTTTCAGTCGACACTTTAAAATAAAAAATCCTCATTATAGATAATAATGGCAGTGTGTCTAACATTATTTCTCTGTTTATATATATATATATATATATATATTTAACACAATATAACATATTAAATTATATGATGGGTAAATTTCCTGTACTTATTTCAAAGGTATTGAATACAGGATAGAGCTTATATTAATAATAGAAACATATAGAGTTTAGTGGCTACACAAATGTAAGCATACTTCAATCATCACTTTCTTCAGGCCACAGACTAAAAATTTCAAAGAGAGAGGGGGGGGGGATAAATGACAGAAGTAGTATAAACACCTGTCCAAAATTCCATGGTCTGCCATGATTCCAAAATGCTGACCCAACCCAGATCAAGCCAGTGTCATTGAGGACGTATTCATCTTTGTCTTTTTCATCTTCCATATAAACTATGTCATCTGCAAACAAACAAAACAAAAAAAAACAATGAGTAATGGAAAATAAAAATAAAACAAAAAATACAACTGATTAATCCTTCAAATACACACATTAAAGCTGCATGACAGACCACAAGACTAATAGATGGACAGAGCCTCTCATAGAAAAATGCTTTTTTAAACTTAAGCTTGATAGACAAAGAAAATGCTTTTTTCAAAATTAAGTGTGACAAACAGAAAATGCTTTCTAAAAAATAAAGCTTGACAAAGAAAATGCTTTCTAAAAAATAAAGCTTGACAAAGAAAATGCTTTCTAAAAAATTAAGCTTCACAGACAAAGAAAATGCTTTCTAAAAAATAAAGCTTGACAAAGAAAATG
Source organism: Sepiola atlantica (assembly GCA_963556195.1). NCBI lineage: Eukaryota > Metazoa > Mollusca > Cephalopoda > Sepiida > Sepiolidae > Sepiola > Sepiola atlantica. Next base: position 28,086,274 of record OY744534.1, read on the forward strand.
CTTTTTTAAAATTAAGTGCGACAGATCACGAAAATGCTTTTTTCAAAATTAAGCTTCACAGACAAAGAAAATGCTTTCTAAAAAATAAAGCTTGACAATGAAAATGCTTTTTCAAACTTAAGTGTGACAGATCACGAAAATACTTTTTTAAAACTTAAGTTTGATAGACAAAGAAAATGTTTTTTTTCAAAATTAAGCTTCACAGACAAAGAAAATGCTTTCTAAAAAATAAAGCTTGACAATGAAAATACTTTTTTCAAAATTAAGTGTGACAGATCACGAAAATACTTTTTTAAAACTTAAGCTTGACGGACAAAGAAAATGCTTTTTTTCAAAATTAAGCTTCACAGACAAGGAAAATGCTTTCTAAAAAATGAAGCTTGACAATGAAAATACTTTTTTCAAACTTAAGTGTGACAGATCACGAAAATACTTTTTTAAAACTTTAGCTTGACGGACAAAGAAAATGCTTTTTTCAAAATTAAGCTTCACAGACAAAGAAAATGCTTTCTAAAAAATAAAGCTTGACAATGAAAATACTTTTTTCAAAATTAAGTGTGACAGATCACGAAAATACTTTTTTTAAACTTAAGCTTGACGGACAAAGAAAATGCTTTTTTCAAAATTAAGCTTCACAGATAAAGAAAATGCTTTCTAAAAAATGAAGCTTGACAGACCAATAAAATGCTTTTTTTTAAACTTAAGCATAACAGACGAAGAAAATGTTATTCCTAATTTAAGAGCTCTATATATACAAACTGGTGGGAGTTACATAATTGACCGTCTCTAATGAGCCATCGGTTACGATGTTCAATGGATACTTTTCTCTTATAAGTTGGTACATAAACGAGACAACGTTTGTTACTAAAAATATATTTAATTCATCTTAACTATGGATATCTATATTTCCTTAGCTAAGAGTTGCATCATTATATTCAGAGAGTGTACGAAGTGATTACGCATCCATACATATGGCATTACATGTTTCTTCACTAAAATTCAGATTTCAACTGATTCAACTTCAAATCCTTTTGATGTAACATGTATAAAACCATGATTGGTGTCAAAAGTTGACTGACCTTATTGATTTATTTAATCGATTGGTTCAAAAGAACACTTGTAAGATTCTCTGTCGTTTGATTTGAATTATTAAAAAACAGCTAAAAAATGTTTTGCCTGGTTTTAAGGTAGAGAGTGAGATGATGCGAGATGTGAAAGGACATTCGGGTATAATTATACTGATTGACCCCGAGTTTGTCTCTAGCTTGGCGCAAGTGGATATCCAACAACATGAATAATAATAATAATAATAATAATAATAATAATAATAATAATAATAATAATAATAATAATAATAATAATAATAATGGGCAGCATTCTAATTTTTGGACACTATTTAGATGGTCTAAAAAGAGTATACTGTGTGAAACATGATAATCTGGATTAGAATATAAAGTGTCAGGCTCTCAGACTAAAATAATATGCAAATAAGAGTAAACTCCCTTGCACGAAGAAAAAGATTTAGCGAAAGGTGCTAATCTACAATGTTTTTTTTTATTCTAAAAGTATCGACTGATATGATTTAACTTAGTCTTTGCTTTTAAATCAGCTTTTCTTGTAAAAAGAATGTTCGAAGTTTTGTTTGTGTGTGAGAAAGTTTAAAATAGTAAAAATATGTTTGATCCAAGAAATAAACAAGAAAAAACATTAAGAGAAAAACACCAAGTGCACATGTAGGGGGAAAGAGACAGGGAGTAATTCTTTAATGAAACAGGAGTCTTCTACTTCCCCTACCCTCCCCATCATGAATCGTTTGATGTATGGCAAAATAAAAATTCCCAGAGAGAGGAGAGGAGAAGGGGAAGTAAAACAAGACAAACCAAGACAGAGAGAGGAAAAGGAAGAGAGAAAAACAAGAAAAGAGAAAGAAAGAGAAAGCGAGAGACAGGAAGAGAAAGAGAGAAAAACAAGAAAAGAGAAAGAAAGAGAAAGCGAGAGAGAGGAAAAGAAAGAGAGAAAAACAGGAAAAGAGAAAGAAAGAGAAAGCGAGAGAAAGGAATAGAAAGGAAGAGAAAGAGAGAAAAACAGGAAAAGAGAAAGAAAGAGAAAGCGAGAGAAAGCGAGAGAAAGAGAGAAAAACAGGAAAAGAGAAAGAAAGAGAAAGCAAGAGAGAGGAAAAGAAAGAGAGAAAAACAGGAAAAGAGAAAGTGAGAGAGAGGAAGAGAAAGAGAGAAAAACAGGAAAAGAGACAGTAAAAGAAAGCGAGAGAGAAGAGAGAGAAAAAAAATCAAGTAACGGCAGAAATCAGCATTTCAGCTCAAAAAAAAAAAAAAAGATTTAAGCGGAAATCCTACTTTTTCTAAATTACAAAAAAAAGCCAAATTCCACTAAAAAGCCAAATTCTACTAAAAAGCCAAATTCCACTAAAAAGCCGAATTCCACTAAAAAGCCAGATTCCACTAAAAAGCCGAATTCCATTAAAAAGCCGAATTCCACTAAAAAGCCTAATTCCACTAAAAAGCCGAATTCCACTAAAAAGCCTAATTCCACTAAAAAGCCAGATTCCACTAAAAAGCCGAATTCCATTAAAAAGCCGAATTCCACTAAAAAGCCTAATTCCACTAAAAAGCCAGATTCCACTAAAAAGCCGAATTCCACTAAAAAGCAGGAATCTCACATCTTTGCTTACCTTTACACCAAGGATTAAAGAGGACAATGATATCTCTGTCGACTTGAAATCGGTCGATGGAATCTTCTGGGTCTTTGACATTTTTGGTTTCCAAGAAAACATCGTATGTACCAATAAAGACATTTGCGGCAGGAGTCACTTCAATTTTGATGGTTTTCTCTTTCAGTTCCACACACTTGGCATTCCATAGATGGCGTTTGACTTTCTTGTCTTCGGTTCCAGGAGGCGCCAAAATACTCAGACGACTTATGGTGCTTTTGCTTTGCTGGGGACGTTCTCCTACAGAAAAACAAGTAAAAAAAAAAACGTTATCAAAATAGACTTATTTTAAATTAACATAGCATTACATCCAGTTTTGTCCGATAGATACCTGAGACAGTAAAATATCAGTGAAGAACAAAATTCTGAAGAAAAAATTTATTTGGAAGATTTAATATTAAAAAATGTGCTATTATCAATTGTTATATAAGAAAAGCCAAAAAAATTACAATTTTGTTCTTTTTTACGAGACAAAATTTGGTGGCAATTTTCACATGGATTAATCAATAAAAGAATTCCACTAATTAGCTGTCAACTTGCATCCGTGGTCTCAAACAAAGAATTTGCTGTAGCACTTACTACTCATAAATAAACAAAAGTGTAGGAGTTTTTACCCTCTCATTTCCATCTACTCTTCCTGACACCCATATCACCGGGATCAAATATTTAGTAAGAACATATTTTTTTATTTCACTGCTTACAAAAAAAGCCTTAAGACATTTATAAAAACAAAATTCTACCTTTGATCTATCTATGTAAGCTTTTAGATAAACACTTATATTGGTGTAAAAGAAATACTGAATTATTTATATTTAATTTACTTGTAGTAAATAAAAACATAATATGTAAGTCACATAGTCGTGAGAAACACACACACACACACACAGACAAATGAAAAGTGGTCATAGAATTTTATTAATCTATATAATAAAAGTGAACTTACATGTTTGGCTCGTTTCAATAATCACATATGCAAATTTATTTTTATGAGCAAAGAAAGGGAGGCTTGATCTTAATAACTGATAATAAAAAATAAAGGAAAGAATTTCTTTCACTTTTAATAGACACAAAAACATGTGCCCTTTTTCTTAATATGTTGTGACTTAAATAGGAATTAATCTATGGTCACACAAATGCTTTATTTACAGATTCATGAGAGGGAGTGGATTAGTTTATTTTAAGTAAAACTTATCTCACGTTTTTTGGGGTTTTTTTGTAAAACTTCACTTGCATATTTGTTCTTTAAATAAGATTTAACTTGTGCATTTGTTTTTTTTTGTTTTTTTGGTCGGTTTTACCCCGATTAGTTGTTTTTTTTGTTTTTTTTACAGTAAGATTTACCTCGTGTGTGACAACGGTAGGAAAGCAATTGTCATTGATAAAAATTAATTTACTGTTGGTATAGAAATAAGATGAAAATCAAACTTTTGAAATTTAAACAGACATGAAAGAGAAGGGGGAGGGGGGGGAGGTACAGAAGAAAAAAGAAAGAAAAGAAAAGAATCACATGTGTCTGCGAGAATGACACAGATGTCTGCACAATAAGTCAGGGGAAGACAGGCTTAAGAACATATTAATATTCAGTATCGATTTGTCAAGAAGATAAGTAGAAATGAAAAACAATGACATTATTATAAAGAGAATGTGCATGTGTGTGAGTATATGTGTATGTGTGTGTGAGCCTATGTACATGTGTATGTGAGCCTATGTACATGTGTATGTGAGCCTATGTACATGTGTGTGTGAGTCTATGTACATGTGTGTGTGAGTCTATGTACATGTGTGTGTGAGCCTATGTACATGTGTGTGTGAGCCTATGTACATGTGTGTGTGAGTCTATGTACATGTGTGTGTGAGTCTATGTACATGTGTGTGTGAGTCTATGTACATGTGTATGTGAGCCTATGTATATCTTGTTTTTTTCAATTTTCTTATCTTTTTATTTTTGCTGGGGATGGGGCATTTTACCAGAAGTCAGACATTCACCCACTACTGCAGAGACTCCAACTGAGAGATCTTTTTAGGATTCTAACCGTCTCTTTAAACGCAGTTGTTTGGATTTCTCTTACACTTGGTTCACCGGGTATATTCGCCAGGTAATTTGTGAAATTCTTTTTCATCAGCCCGGTAGCAACAATGATTACTGGAATGATGGAGATCTCCATAAGATTCCAGTTACTTTTCATCTTATACATAAGACCTTGGTATTTAGTTATCTTATTCCTTTCAGCTCTGTTTAAGCCAGCATCGTTAGGGACATTGACTTCAACTAGGGTTGCTACTTTCTTCCTATGACTTGATGGGAGTCATGTGAATGCTCCAGAGAGCTTCGCCACGTGCTTGAGAACAAAAATGTGCTACTTATCACGGTTTGGGGCCAATCTTTCAGCTATCAGGAGCGGTATGTTAGTATCAACCCTTATCCGGTCAGACCATCTCTTTCGTGATCGTCTTCTTCATCTTTCTTCAATTAAATTATTATATGATTTTTTTACATAGCTGGAGTCTAGTAGGCGGGAAACACGTTAAACCACGTTAAACTCTTTATTGTGAAGGGGGCAGGCAGAAAATCTTTTAAAAGAGCAAAAGAAAACAGAGGAAAGAGAAAAGAAAAAAGTGAGAGTGACAGATGTTTTCAGTTGAAATATACCATTGGTTCTGTTCAGAGATGAACCATTAACAACTGATGTGTGAAATGGACACACAAACACACTTTTTTGCTTTATATATTAGTTTGCCATGATGTTTTCGAAGTTAAGTATAGAAGATGTTATGGACAAAAGGTTTATTTGGGTTTAGTAATGTGGCGAGAGACATTTTGTTAAATTATGGAGTTAAAAGTCACTTGCTAGATATACTAGCGAGTAAAGGCAGAAGAAGGATGTAATAACTTTTTACATAAGAGACCGCTCATACCCCCTCCCCGTGGGTGATTATGCCGCTAGAAGCAACTTGTAGTTTAGGAATTGATCCATTATAGTTAAAATTTAATAAAGTATATCTTCAGATAAATTAGTGTTTTCTCCTGTGTAAATATGTTCATAATTTTCCGCTACTTTCAGTCGAGAGTAATCATCAAGATCACAGTCAGCCCAGAAAGGTGAAGGTGGATAATACTCGTAGCATGTTTTTCTTGTAGCTTTTACATATCTGAACGTACAAATTATACTGAAACGGTGATAGATTTTGAGGCTTATATGTGTTGGCCAGTTCTTTAGGGATGTCGTCCCTTAGCCGATACGGAGCTAGAATAAACTCGACTTGACAGGATTTTTGTGTATACTCCAGAGAGCTTCGCCACATGCTTAAGACCAAAATTCTGCTACTTATCACAGTTTTTGGGTCAGTCTTTGAACTGTCAAGAGCGGCGTACCAGTATCAACCCTTATCTGGTCAGCCCATCTTTTTAATGGTCGTCTTCTTGATCTTTCTTCAATGAAATTATTATGATTTCTTTATATAGTTGGAGTCTGGTAGCCGGGAAACATGTCCAAACTTCATTAAACTCTTTATTCTGAAGTGTGTGTGTGTGTGTGGGAGGGGGGGGGGGGTAGAACATTTTTTTTTAAAAGAGCAAAAGAAAACAGAGGAAAGATAAAAGAAAAAAGTGAGAGAACTTGTGTTGGTGAGAGTGACAGATGTTTTCAGTCCGGTGACAAGAGAAGGGCAACAGGAAAACGTAAGCAATTTTTACTATTTGTTGAGAAGATAACCAGAAATGAAAAACAATGATATTAGTATAAAGAGAATATGTGTGTGTGAGCGTATGCACATCTGTGTGTGTATTTATATGTGCATGTGCTTGCAAACGATGTTTACTGACCTGTGACCAGCTGCAACACCACCAAATCCTGATCGGACTTGATTTCTCGTTGAAATGTAAAACTCAAGAAGAAAGGACTTCCTCGACGGACAATCAAGTCTTGTTGCTCGTATTCAGACGTGTGATGATTTTCTCGGTTTAAATCACAATGGAAATCAACGGATTCCACCTTTAGGGTTTCAGCTTTAAAAGAAAGAAAAATAATACTTCACCGTAAATACACAAAAATAATGAAGTGGCCGCATGTTCGGACACAGTTATTTCAAATTAAAATACAATAGTAATAATATTAAATTTTGAGGAAAAAAAATCACTAAATAATAAGGACAAGATGCATCTTTCCGTCCATCTAATCACTACCACACATGGTGTAACAGGTTCTAATGAAGAGTGACTGGGACGAGACGTGTTGGGAGGAGGGAAATAGGGGGAAAGAGATGTATTAAACAAAAAAATCTCATAATCTGAAGACTACGAGTTCAATCCCTATACATGGCAGTACATTTTCAGTTTCTCTTCAATCACACCTAAAAATAAATTTCATTAAACAATATCCCAAAAGAAACAAGTAAATAGTTCGTTGTTTGAATGTAAATATATTTTTATTGTTATATCAAAAATATTGTCTAGTTTTTCAATGCTTTAAGGATTTATTAAAAAAAATGTAACATTTCTCAGCATCATGGAATAGACAATCTTGTGGGTGTCTGCCGTTATCCGGGTGTTCACAAGCTCAGGAGTCTGCCATAGGCGACCACCTGCTGGACAAAAGAAGCTGTCGTGATCATTATTCTGATAATACATTCTCCATTGTGCACAGAGCACGACACCGCTTCCATCTGGACATATTGGAAGCCATCATCATAAATTCACGACTTCCTTCTCTCTGTAGACAAAGACAATTAAAGCATTCTCTACAGATATTTGGCGATTCGTGGTCGTCCGCAGGTTGATTTAAAATTGTTCCATTTTACTTGCGTTTTTTTATTTATATATACTATTTCGCACGTATATCACCTGTAGGCACCTGCTTGCAACTGGATTTTACACCAATTCATGGTTTTCGTGTATTTTATTTATTCTACTGACGATTCCCCTGACGAGAGTCGGTTAAAAGGCGCCTTGGGAACTTTAAGCTGGTCTTTTTTTTTTTTAAATTGCGAATGTGTGAACTTTAGTTTTTATTCGTGAATTCTGACATCATACATAACGGTTTTTTTATATATTTTTTTTTTCTATTTCATTTTATATAGTATGTTCCCCGTACAATTCATTATTTATTTTGCGGTGTGGCACCATTTTGTCTCTTTATATATATATATAAGTACTGATGAGTCTTGAAAAGACGAAACATGCCTGTATGTAGATAAATAAATAATATTTATTATTATAAAAATGCCCCTGTAATTAAAGGGAGGGCACTGATTGGGATATAAATAATTACACCGCCTAGACAGTAATGCTAGAGTTCCCTCCTCTTGGTTGAACCCTTTAAGATGTAATAAAATGATAGAGGTTTGTATTAAAAGCCATATTTACTTGTCTCGATCGCAGCCAATTTACTGACCACGGAGTTAATGGCGCTAGGTTTCTAAACCGAAAGTTGTTGGCTCGAGCCTGTTGGTAGATAGGCTGGTTAGTTAAATCTATATTGATGAGTCTTGAAAAGACAATGAAGGCCTATCTATAGATAAATAAATATTTAATTATTATTGTATATATATATATATATATATGTGTATGTATATTTAGGTAGCAAATTGTTATTAATACAAGTCTGATTGAAGACAATAGAATTTTCTCTTTTCATTATTTTTTTATCACTGTCCAGACTCAGCAAGCAAGTTTCCGAGTCGCTTAGATGAATACTCCATAAATTAGCGGTGCTGTTGCTCACGTTGATGCAAATGTCGGGGGGGGGGGGGGGGGGTATAACTAAGTTTGACTAAAAAAATAAGCATAAAAATAAAAGAGAATTTAGGACGCTGAAATAATCAATCGAACAATGAAACAATGTTATGTAAAAACTGTAACATCATTATTATTTATTTAAATTAACGCTTAAAAATTAATTTACATTGAAATTTTTATATTTTTATTTATTAAACTCAAACCTAGTTATCCCGCCTACATTTGCATCAACGTGAGCATCAGCGCCAAATTACCACTGGAGATCCGGAAACTTGCTCGCCAAGTCAAGACAGTGATTAAAATTCAATGAGACTATATATATATATATATATATATATATATATATATATATATATATAGGCAGCATCTTCTCTTGCAGGCAAGTATTGTTGAATATAAGAGACAACTCATGTCTAGATATCCTTTGATAGATCCTTTCAATAGTTCGAATCAGGATCTTAGTTTCGGAGGGGAATTGGCTGATGAATTTGCAATAGTTTGGATTTATCTCTTATATTCAATATATATATATATATATATATATATATATATATATATATATATATATATATATATATATATATATAGCATTTCCACAAATACTTCTGCTTTAAGATGTTATTGTAGGAAATAGCAAAAACAAATAAAGTACAGATCACTGTAACTCACCATTTTGTTTATTAAATATGTGCAGTGTTCTTGGATTTTTTTAGAAGTATGGTTAATATATTGTTAAATATATAATTTTTTTTAGAAGTATGGTTAATATATTGTTAAATATATAGTTTTTTTCTGTTTTTTTTTTCATGCTAATATTTCTGATGTATAAACTAGAATAAGAAATACAGACGGAATAAATCACAACAAATTTATATTGAACATGTAACAATAAAGCAGCAATTTATTTATTTGCATTTACACGTGATCAGGAAGGATTCGAGTGGATTAAGTATGAGGGTTAATCAATTCATCTCTGCGATCAGATTTCCATCTTGAAAGTGCCCTCTGGTATACAGAAGAGATAAGTTGAAAAAGGCAAGGGGAATAACTCAATCATTTGTTCTATTTAGATTATTCAGACGACTACTCTCATCTTAATTATTTTCACATTTCGGCCAATGTAACCTCCAACTTTCAATTTTAAATTCAATAGCAGTTCCATAATTGACATAAAGATTCGCAATTTCGAAAAGATGCACCTAAAGAAAGATCAGAGATTAAATTAGACAAAATGTTGAGAAAATAACAACCAAGATGAGAATAGTAGTCCAAATAATTCAGATAATCGAAATTATAAATCCTCATCTAAAAAATTCCGAAACTTAAATCAATCAGTTTGAAGAATTGATATCATTTATATTTTTGCTATCTTGTTTTCTTTACTTCTAATTCTTATGAAAAATAAATTAATTGACGAGCTCGACGGAAAAGTACCTAACTCATTAACATTTGTATTTTTCGTATTTTGAAAAATATTAAAGACATTTATTATTGGTTATTTGTTAGGGAATTAAACCCTGATAGATATATTTTTAAAAGGTATTAGCAAAAAATAATGCAATAGCCTCCGACAGAACTTGAATACATCGATTTCACAGTCCACGTTGGTAACAGCTGCACCCCCGCCTCGTCCTATCACTGTACATATAAAAACAATTATTACTTACCATGTTTCGATACACAATCATGCAAAGTTTCGTCTTTATTTCGAAATTCATCATCAGAAATATCTTCTACTCTTCCTTCAAGTTCCTTCGCAAGGGTTTTCTGGCGTTTTAGCCACCTCGTATACCTAGAAAATTTAGAAGTGAAAAACAATATTGTCATATTTTGTGATAAAAGTCATGAGTATTTGTATTTACTAGGCTCAGATTGAAGGCTGTGGAGTTGGAGTGGAAGTAAATTCATTGCTTTATGAGTAGGTATCACAAATCAGCCTAACTTAGGGTGTGAAAATGGGTAAATATAGTGAAATATGGGGTGGGACGTAATGGGTGAAAATTTCAGATTCATGTGAGTAGTATTTTTTTGTGTTCATTTATACATAAACAACACTAAACAATCAAACATTTTGAAAATTTTGCAAAATTCAGAAGGTGCAGGCCACTAGTTTTTGGCTATTTTACATTCATGAAATCCCTTTCACAGCATGAAAATGGTCCTAAATTAAAGTACTATATCAGATTTAACCATCTATATCCATTCATAGCTTTTGAGGATGTTTTAGGACCTGCAATGTCGCATGAAACCACCTTTTCACCGAAAAATTATGGATTTTGAGTCCCGTGGAGCCCTAACGGCTATTTTTGCCTGCACCTTCTGAATTTTGCAAAATTTTCAAAATGTTTGATTGTTTAGTGTTATTTATGTATAAATGAACGCAAAAAAATACTACTCGCATGAATCTGAAATTTTCACCCATTACCTCCCACCCCTAATTTAAAGAGACATTAACTTTTCCAAGTGGAGAAATCAAATTCTGGGTGGTCAAACCCCAAACAAAAGATATTTCTCATTTCTTGGGTGGTTTCTCTTCTCTTGGTTAAATATCTCTGCCACCGCAAGTCTGTTATTCGCATTCATTGCAACCATGTACCCCACTAAAAATGCCGCCTTGTGCCTGTTTACAATATTACGAAGATTCAATGTGTTATCTGTTGAAATGAATCTTATATGAACAGTCAAAGTTGGGCTTCCGCTTCATTTTTGTACATTTTTTCAAAGGCAAATGGGATTTTGCCCCAATGTTTAGGCTGGTTTGAGCGAATAATTATTGCTTCCATTATGATTAGTTTTCATTTACCATAAGATAAATTCCTTACAAATGTAATGTAATAAAGACTTTTCACTTGTTTCAAAGTCTGCATTTTTAGTTATACACTGTGAATATTGGCTAATGGACCAATAGCACACAAGACTTCAAATTGTCTAATTTCCAATAAATCTTGAACAGTCATAATTTGGTGACTAATTGAGCTACCAAACCATTGTTTATGTGTTTATTTTTCAAAATTGTATGTGTCCACATCAAAAGTTTTTAGATATAATGAAAATAAAATTTTAGCTTGAGATATCTATTCTAAGCCAGAGTTGGTGAAAATTGGCCGATTCCAACTATAGATGTGGTACTATAGAATGTTCCCACCCTCACAACCAGGATCAATGAGAGAGATTAGCTAGAAACAGAATGACAGTAAAACCGACTGATGCATTTAACTTCACAGACAAAGTGACACCATTAACAACCGAGGGGGTCAACATAGAAAATTCGGAAGGATGAGTAAGAAAACGAACATCCCTAGTTTCCAGTGGAAGGTAGATATATTCAGGAGATGCTGGATATTAGGCAGAAAATTGTAAGAGTCTGACAGAGAAAGATTGTGGTGAGATGCCAGTGTCAGTCTTAGCTTGGATTTAAAGGTTGAATTCAGCTCAGAGGTAGAGATACTAGTGATGGGACCCCAACGACACACCCGTGTCCGACAAGTCGCTTATATACAATGTCTTTATCTGTTTTTTTTTATTATGTATATAAAGACCCTAATGACACACACACACTCGTGTTCAACAAATCGCTAGTATACAATGTCTGTATCTGTGTGTTGATTTTATTATGTATGTAGATTGTAAAGTATAGTTTCATGCACTGACGACCGCTTACACTAGAATCCTGACATGGCTCAGAAGATGAAGCTAGAAATTTTTAAGATGACCACCATTTTATAATACAACGGTTTAGATATGGGACCCGGTCATGTCTCATTGTGCATCATTTTTTTTTATTGAATTCTTTATACTTTTCAAAACAAGACAAAAAAACTACCCACTAATCAAGTTATTAGTATTATTTTTAAACATATAACTTACATTACATATCTTTAATATAAATCTGTTGTATTTTTTAAATATTTTTTATTTAAATTGCTTCGCTTGAAAATTAATGAACATAATATTTTAAGAAAGATTTTAATATTTTTTTTTATTAAATCACTTTAATTAATTACTGTTAATATCGACAAAACTATTGTGTATATATATATATCGGAAAATAAGACAAAATTACAAATGAATAGCATCAGGCATTGATTTATTATAAACTGTTTAAAACAATAGTTATGCAAATTAGACATATAAATAGCAGTGTTAGAGTCTTTGCTCTCTACTATATATACAGTATTTCTATATATAGTTGAGTGCTGAAAATAGACTTGGTCCGATAAATTAATTCTTTCAGAAGAAATGTCTTTATAGAAGAGACTAGCAGGAAGACCCGACGTTGCTCAGGATTGAATGAGGATCACACCTATGTATTTTTTCACTCTGATCATAACACCATATTACTTTGTTTGTTTGTACTGCCCCATCCCTCCTCCCATTTCGCCCCCTAATATAGTCGGAAGAAGCTAAAATGTTGGAAAACTCTTTGAATTAAAGTTTTATACGTGTGTTTTAAATTTCATTAAAATTGGAAATACATATTTGAAGTTTTAAGGGGGTTCTGTCGTCATGGGTCACTTAGAGTTGGAGGCACAGAGATTTCAGCACATAGAGGGTAACGTAAACATTTGGGACCACTTCCATTGTCTTCCCTGGAGAATTTTATACATATGATTTTAATTTGATAAAAATAGGATATATCTGAAGTTTTAAAGAAGGGTCGGCCCCCCATAGCTCCCTTAAGTTAGGAGGACACTTAGAGATTCAGGACCACTTCCATTGTCTTCCTCACAAACTTTTATACATATGATTTAAATTTCATAAAAATAGGATATATTTGAAGTTTTAAGGGATGTGTGCACTTATAGCCCCTTTAGGAGTGAACTTGGAGATTTGGGAACATTTCAATCGTCTCCCCAGTAAATTTTACATAAGAATACACTTTTAGATTTTATGTAGATTCTCTAATTTTTCTTTCTATAGGGAACACACAAGCATTACACATACACTGAGTTTCATACATATAGACGATTTCTTAACATACTGCTTGACAGGTAATGATTCTTTCCGACTAAGCAACACCATGTCTCCGTCTCATAAATGTCTATATCTCTATTTACCTTGAAACTACCAGTACAAAAAGAGTTTTTCATTGCAATCATATGCAACCACCTTAAATCAAAGTTTCATTTCATTTCATTTCTACCCCCCCCCCCCCGTGGTAGGGAGGGGGGGGGGGTACTTCATTTTTAGTTAAATCATTTTTATAGGTCAAGTTCCAACTCCAATAGTCATAAAAATTTTATATTTTACCAAACAATGAATTGCTATATCTTATATTGCCTGCTGAGTAGAATTCGTTTTTATCAGTCAAGCCTTATATGTAAAACAGAGTCCCTATTTACTTGTATCCCCACGAGGGCAGAGTTAGACACAAGGTCAGTTTTTAATGTGGGAAAAATCCAGCTCCCCACTCTGGATTGGGACAAAATTAAATTGCTTCAGTTTAAAAGATTTCTTTTTTACCGACTGAGGACAGAAAAGATGAAGCATAGCATCAGAACAGATACTACACTTTGCTTCTAGCCAAAAAGCCAAAGTAGAGTCAGTCAATTGCCTGTTTCTTTGACTTAAATCGATTTTTAATACAAGGTGCATACCTAAATCTGTTTTATCAGTCATTCATGGTAAATATTGGTCTGTGTTCTTAAAAATAAATTGTATTTCCGACCGATTTTAATATTTAATCCAGATCGATATTTTTATTTTGTTTAGTGATATTTCAGAGATTGTAGCAGGACTTTTCACTCACTAAGATGTATTTACTAATACGGAGAGTGGAACAGAAAATAGAAAGAAACATAAAATGAGAGAGAGGAGGAAAGAGAAAAAGAGAAAGCAAATAGCAGAAAAAAATGAGGAAGTAAGGCCCTAGCGATTGGGTAGAAATCAGATTTCTTCTTATAAAAAAGAAGCGGAAATCCACTAAAAAGCAAAGAATCCATATCCTTGTATATTATTGATAAAACACGAAATCAAAACTTCATGAAATAATTCTGCAATTAAATATTGGTTTATATTTATTTCAATCATTTTTACGGAGAACTTAATAAAATAATTATTTTTATATACAAATAAGTATATATTGATCAGCCTTTTTTACTTATATAGGGTATTTTTTAGGCACCGATTACGATACATTGTATGTGATGTCAACAGTGAATTTTCAAAATTTCCAGATATTTTCTATATTTGTGTACCTCTGTTTCTATATTAATAATAATATATTATTTAACTATTATTTGTTAAGAATAAAATCAATAATGTATTATTAGTAGTATTTACTATTATTAATTAAATTTTCTGCTGACAAAAAAGATGGCATCCATCTGAAAAATATTCCTAGTCAGATAAAGTATTTTCTGAAAGGAAATAAATCGAATAAAATTTTATTGTTCTAATAGCATGGGTCAACCTCAAAGAAAAGAAAATTGCTATTCAGAATCAAATATTGATTCTGTAGGATAAGAACTATCTATGAGAAAAGTCAAGAAATAGACGAACTTTACTTTATTATATAGATATACTAGCTGGCTTTGTCAGCTCGCTATTGCTTCGCAAAGTTCTCAAAATACTTGAAACCAAAGTGTTAAATTTTAAACATTTCATTCATAAGTTTGTTGTAAACATGCATATTAACATTTTGGTAATTTCGACTTTTTTAATGAAATCGCCAAAACATGTGCAGAAAGAGGAAATCAATTCACTCTGTGTGTTTTCCTTATTTTTATTTATTAAAAACAATAAAAACAATGTGGCGTGGGTCGCTAACGGAAGGAAGTAGTCAGACACGCTTTCTCCTTCCTCTATATGGCGTCGCTAACGGAAAAGAGGGATAGGGGGCAATCAGTAAACCTTTTCCCCCTTTCAGAACTATTTCTTATGCCCCATGTATCTTTCCGTGGCCGATGTAAAGTCACGATCTTTCTCTCTGGTTTAAATTACTTCCCCTAGCAAAAAAAGATTTAATAATTTATCATTTTTGTATTAAATTATTTTGATTAATTACTGTTAATATCGACAAAAATACTGTATATATATATATATATGGAATAAACAGAACGATAAAATTACGAATGAATAACACAAAATACTAATTAATTATGAAGTGTTTAAAAAATAGTTATGCAAATTAGGCATAGAAAGAGTTTTGTGCCTTTCGTCTCTACGATATATATATAATATTTAAAAAGATATTATTAATTTAAATAACAGTAACCCGTTTTGATGGTAATATAGGAGGGATAAATAAAAAATACTTTCGCATTTATTCATTTAGATATATTTAAGTAAATGTAATATTTTGGGATTGATTGTTGGTTCATAATTTTAGAGGTTTTTATAATTGTCAAAAAAACGGCCCATCCCATGATAATTTCTTTGTGAACAACAACACACGTTGTTGATGGATGGTTACACGTCCGGCGTGAACGCTGGACAATCCCAACAAGTATTTGGAGAAGACACAATTGCTCATTGTATGGCCTACAGTTGGTTCAAGAAGTTTCCGCATGGTCAATTTGATCATACAGATAAATATGGTCAAGTGGTCAGTCCTCATGCATCCTATTAATAAAATTGTATGACCACTTGTCATGTGTCTGTATGTGTGTTTCCCCCAACTATGTGACTTACACATTATTTTTTCTTTAATTTACTATTAATCAAATATTCATTGAAATCAAAAAATGCAATAACATAAAAAAAACGAAATTTTTAAAGATCCTATTTAAGAAAAATAATTTAATCTCATACTAATCTACCAGAATGAGAGCATTTCTGGTTGTTTTTTTAAATACTCTATCCGATATTCGTACACGGTATAGGTAACTCTAGAAATACAAGAACACAACTTATTCAAAGTGTGTTTAATTTTTAAAGAAAGCAAAAATTCCAAACAAAATATTTCAAAAATAAAGTTATATTGAAGTCCTGAAACAAAAAATAAATATAAAAAAGGCTAGTTTCAATAATTGTTTTTATTAAAATTTCAGTTTATTATTTTATTTCTTACAGCTAATATTTCTCAAACTAGAGTTTCTATTTAATTAAAAAATAAAAAAAGTTATAA
Source organism: Sepiola atlantica (assembly GCA_963556195.1). NCBI lineage: Eukaryota > Metazoa > Mollusca > Cephalopoda > Sepiida > Sepiolidae > Sepiola > Sepiola atlantica. Next base: position 28,102,804 of record OY744534.1, read on the forward strand.
AATCGATATTGGTGTGTTTATTTAAACTAAAATAATAGAGATTTTATATAAGGGTCCATATTTTCTATCATAAAATGCGAACAAGCAAGCAAGCAGTGTACCTAACATCACGAGTTCACAACGCCTCACACTTAAGAACCTTAAAAACAAACACCTCGTCTTCCTACCTTCTGACAAAGGGAAATAATTCTACATCATCCCACTTAATACATATGACAACCTTGCACTTAGACACCTAAGTAATGATACACTCTACATATTCGTCAAACATCTCTTCTATGTTAATCCAGCCTGGACCGATATATGTCTAAGAAAGAACGTTCAGAATAAATACAAATACAATCTTACTACTTAGAAACAGCAGACTCCCAACTTTCTATCACCTCATCAAGACACATAAAACCAACACAACTACACAGATCAGACCTATAGTATTGAGTATAGAAGGATCTGTATAAAATCTCATGGCTCTTTTTTCAACTATTTAACTCCTTACTCCCTACCTTTCTCAGACGCGTCAACAGTTCAGATGAGGTCATCTGTCATTTACACACAACAACTAAGACAAAAGCAATACACCTTCAGCCTCGATGGCGTCACTCCTTACACCTCAGTACGCACACACCCAGTGGTTGATTTAATTACTGACCGCATCTTCTCTAACGACTTATACTGTTTCGGTCTCACGGCCACTGACATCCACAAACTCCTACAAATAATAGTTGACAATACCTATTTCACTTTCAAACAACATACAAATGGAATCCAGTCTCTCGGGATTACTTGCCATCTAGATTTAAATTACAGCACCAAGCCCTATTCCTAACTAGATACGTTGACAATGTTTTGGTTCTAACGTCGTCATGCAGATACGTTGACAATGTTTTGGTTCTAACGTTGTCATGCAGATATGTTGACAATGTTTTGGTTCTAACGTCGTCATGCAGATACGTTGACAATGTTTTGGTTCTAACGTTGTCATGCAGATACGTTGACAATGTTTTGGTTCTAATGTTGTCATGCAGATACGTTGACAATGTTTTGGTTCTAACGTTGTCATGCAGATACGTTGACAATGTTTTGGTTCTAACGTCGTCATGCAGATACGTTGACAATGTTTTGGTTCTAACGTCGTCATGCAGATATGTTGACAATGTTTTGGTTCTAACGTCGTCATGCGAGGAAGCTGATAATATCTTCACAGAAAGGTCGACAGCAGAAACACCTTTGTACATTACAAGTCGGCCTTCCTTTTAAGAGCCAATAATAGGATATGTAATGAATGAAAAAGCATGTATTCAAGACAAGTGCAATGTGTGACAAAGATAGCGACCCTTTTATAGGAGCTGGAGTTCCCCCACATCTAAAAGCCTCGTGCCTGACTTTTATTGTTCTTGTGAGGTGACAAGTAAAATTGAAACAATCATGTCATTGCAATACCAGCATGACAACACTACACTTCAAATGTCAGCCCCGTTTATAAAATCATTGGTGGTGTCAAACCAATCGAGGGTCTTGAACTTACTGCTATAATGTCGAGGGGGGCTGAACCCAATAAACTTGTCATCTGGAACTTATGAATTAATAACATCAATGACTGTAGTCTTTTTTTTTTGTTTGTTTATCTCTATCTCTCTCTCTCTATCTCTCTCAAAAATGAATAAATAGAATTTAATATTTTTTTATATATAAAAATATGTGTATACAGGCATTTAAATTTCAGTAAGACGACGGTTCCCTCAACCCAGATAATTAATTCTCTGGAGAGAATTAATGATGCCTAAAACCCAACCTAAGACCAGTCAAGCCTACAGACAGGATTTCTCTTCCAGGGAGCTGGTAGTCCCATGCTAGGACGTTCCCACGACGCGGACACACCAAGTTACACTCCTCCGGCAAGCGATAGTATCACACAATGTAGAAGCAGATAAAACCGCCTGCACTACGCAAGTCCATAAGGTGCTAGAACTGAATGGTTACCTCAACACCACCATCAGGTATTTCAAGACACTAGAAAACGGATGAGATGCTTTACATCCAGCATCTGCCTCTTAAAACTGTCTCATCCGAGTGATAAAATCATGACAGCAGTCCGCAAGGCTATTAGGAGGGAGGGTTGTAATATACAGCTTGCTCATTCAGGACCAGCACTAAGACAGCAACTAGCCACACATAAACACCATAACAGACCAACACCAAGCACCCTGGCTAATTGTCTAATTGTTATGGTACCTTACCTATAATGGACTTTGGACTCTTCCATCCACCATAAATACTGGGAGCACCTGCTCCTCAGTGTTGAACCAACCCCAGCCCGATCAGTCTCTCCTTAACTTCGGTTGAGTGTGGACGTCGGGATGGGGTAATACCAGTCGAGAATTTGTTCTCGACAATCAGTCCGGCAGGAACTGGACCATTTCGGTGGCCTTTTATCTGCCGGGCTGAGGTATACTGTCCTGGGTTTTCCTAGGAGGTGCACCCTCCCAGGCCTTGCCTTCCCTCTTTGGGGAGGAGTAAGTTTATTGCTTGCTGCCTGAGGCGCCCTTACCGGGGAATGCCGACGGGGTTGCCCAGGCTAATTTTGATAGGCCAGAGTGCTCCTTCTTTAGGGGCCCTGGCTTGATCTCCCCACTTTCCGACCTTGTGTCACATATTCCTGCTGTGAGAGGGAGTTAAATACCTGAACCAACCCCAGTCTATACTGGCAGTCAAGACTGACGTACCACCACTCTTGTTTCTCTGTTGTATTAAATTTTCTCCAATATACTTGTTTTATCTAAACCCAGAGTTTGTGTTTTCATTCTGGCCGTTTTACAGGGCCACAACACTAATGAATACCGCAAACATTTGCCTCCGCACATATACTCTTTACAGATTAGAATGCACCACTTGCAACAAATTTTACGTGGGTAATACCATGAGACCCCTACACAAGCATCATTATTTTAGCACCTGAACACTTGCGACAAGACAAACAGATTAATCAAAGTTAGCATCTTGGCCATGGAAAAACTTTAGCCCACAAATATTGCAAAAATAAGAATTCAAAGTAAATCTGAATAAATCCGAAAAAAAAAATTTTTAATTAAAAAAATATATATAAATAAATAAATTAAATAAAATTATTACAATAGTATTGATACAATTAATTAGTGGAAAAAAATATGAACAAATAAATTAAAATGATCACAAATATTAATAGAATAGAATAACACACTTGGTATATAGATTTACAATTAATCACCTTTCCCCCAAATTAAAAAATAGAGAACAAAAAACATAACAATGAAAGGAAAAACAACAAAAAAATGATCTTGAATAATAATTAAAAAACACACTTAGTAGTATCAAGCGATTTACAATTTAATATTATAATAACAAATAAATTAAATAAAATGATCGAAAATAGTATACAAAATTTCAATAGAAAGATCTAAAATTAGATATATAAAAATGTAAAAAAAGATGAATAAAATAATGACAAATACTAATATAATGAGTAGATCGATCTACAATGAATTAATTGAGGAAAAAAATTAAAAAAAGGAAAATAAATAAATAAAATGGTTGTGACTAAACAAGTCAGATTAACAATTTTTTTAATTTAATTTAAAAAAAATCAATTCATTTTGCATAATTTTCCAAGCAGTTATCAGATGTTTTACATTTCCCCCTTTTTACATATATTTTATTGGTTTTACGTTATTGTTAATGCAAGTTGATTTTATTATTAAAACTGTATAATATGTATTATTGTATCATGAAGAAATAAGCATTTTCTTCATCTTCTGTAAAAAAAAAAAAATTGTATATGTAACAAACATAAAAAAATTTACAAATTTTGTAAAACATATAAAAATTGTTTTTCCGAACATTATTTTGTTCATGAAGTATTTGATTTTGTAAAGTGTTTAAATTGCTTTCTGATTGTATTATTTCATTATATTTTCTGTAATCAAGTAGTCAATATAAACAAATTGACTCATGATTTTTGAAATATCAAAAATGTTTCTAATTCATGGTGAATAAAGTGATTTTTTTGTGAATTTAGTTCTTTTGTATTTTTGTACTTTTTACATTTGATTTGATGGAGAAAAAAGAACAATTATCGTAAGCTGCTTCCTAATAATATGTATAGTTGCTAATTACTGGACATTACTAAGAAATTTCTTCCTAAAACATTTCTCAGTAATTATTATTTAATAGCAATTTTGGTCTTCACATGTCCGCCCCCAGTCGCATGTTTACCAGGCCTATATTATGGATCGCCTTGGTGTTGATATAAATATAGATAAATTGAAAAAAGTTTCGAATTTATTCATTTGGATAATCTGCTGACATATATAGAATAGTATGGCAAGTAAGCTACACAGAAACGTCCATGTTTTATTCTCCACATAACATCATCAGGCTAAACCGGTATTGTCCGGGCCTTCGGGTCTGGATTTACGCCGGTCTATCGGTCGTTCGTCTTGTGCAGTTATAGGAGGTGCACCCTCCCATGCTTTGCCTTCTCACCCTTTGGGAAGGGGTTAGTTTATTGCTAATCGCCCGAGGCGCCCCTACCGGGGAATGCCGACGGGGCTGGCCAGGCAACTTTTAAATAGCCAGAGTGCTCAAATTCTCGAGCGCTGTTTTTTTCCCACTTTCCTGACCTTGTGTCACATCTTACCTTGTGGGAGGAAGATAAATAGAATCAGGCTAAATGTCCCCCTCCCACTACAACTGGCATATACAATGAAAGTGTAGTGAGTGTTCACACACACACACACACACACAACTACAACAATAGAGAAACAAACACAATCACTGCGACAGTCAGTAACACACAAACTATACCCCACCCCCACAGCCGGAGCCCACACACCCCGCCCACGCACACCACATAAAATTTGGCGCGCTTTTGAAATCTTGACAATTAAACAATAACAAATAAAAGAGTCCTTCCTCGCTTTTATTCCCTGTCCGGATGGATGGTGTTATCTGTCATCTCTTTTTTTCGAACAAGTAAAAAACAAAATTAAAATAAAATGAAAATACAAATCATTCTTTTTTTCTTCTTTTTTTTAAAGCTTTTTTCGTTGTAAGGAGGAAGGAACAGCTTAACCCTACTTAAAAAATAACTGGTAGGGCTATCCAGCCTTGCCCGGGAGAACGGATAACAAAATAGAATTTTTTTTAAATCCGTGTAAAATCTTTTTTAACTACCCCCTCCCCATCTCTTTCTCTGGCAGCTGATTCAGTATAATAGAAAAACAAACAGAATCATCTACTCTATAATAAAAAGCACATATATAAAAAAATATATATATTTATAATCAATTATTTGTTGGCCCTAAACTAGGCTGGGCTATGTAGCGAATAGTATTAACCTTAAGTACAATGTTCCTTTCAAAAGTCGAACTCTGCCTTTAAATAGGATTAACTTCTTGCTGATTTACAGAGTTGTTGACAACGGCCGTGAGGTCAAAGACGTTGGAATTTGAGTTTGAAATATAACTCGTGTTCTGGGGTAAATAATTCTTCTCTACACTGACGATTCCCGTAAGGATGAAACGTATACGTATGTAGATAAAAACTAATAATTAATTATATATATATATATATATATATATATATATATATATATATATATATATATATATATATGGATAATGAAGTGATGAAGTGGATAAAATGTGTAGTTTACAAGTTTATTAACTCATCAAGTGTTCAAGCAAGGAATACAAATACAAAATGACCTTTAAACCATGGCTTTTCAGAAGGTCTGACCAATAACAATTGAATATTAATTAATTATTAGAGGTGAATATCTTGAAAATGCAAAAGTGAAAAAAGTTTTTGAAAAACATTATAGGGAAAAAATGTCTTAATATAAGTCGTGAAACAGATCAAACACTATGGACAGAATGTTGTATCAAATTTAAATGATCCAAACTGTTTAAACAGTCCAAACAAAAAAGCCGAACAATGTTTTGTTATTTTGAAACCTTGAGTACTCCAAGAAATTGTATTATATTGTCACAGATAATCCCGAACATTTAGGCCCGAGTGATACTTGAAAATTACTCAGAGAGCAGTAAAATTATGTATAACTCCATGCCTCAAAAACATACTGGCTTAAAATGGATCGATACGGCATATGCAGGGAAGAACACTCATGCGTATGTAAAACTCTGTAAGCTCAAGGTGAACAAAATATACCATTACTTCGCTAAAAAAACAATAACAACAAAAATAACTTTATAAACGATAAATTGCCATGTCATTTCAGACGGGGCTCTTAGTGTAACGGTTAGCGCACCCGGTGGTAGGCCCAGTGATCGCAGTTTCGAGCTAAGTCATAGTCAACCACGCTGATGAGCCGCAGTAACAGCAAAACATGTGTCCGTGGATAACTATTTTCTCTATAAATAAATATATATTCGCATAAGCAACCTTTCAGAGCAGTGCCTCCCAATATTTCCCAAATGTGACTCCCATTCTGAATTTAAAATCCAGATCAATTGACACATCCAATAATAATTTTGACCTCCAGCATCTTTTTCCTATGAATCATTTGATGTCCCATTCAAGAAGCCGACTTTCTTTTTGAGGCATGGATTTACACACAGCTCTATTATTCTCTGAGTAATTTTTAACATTCATTCAGGCCTAAAAATCCGGGATTATTTGCGACCTTAAAATACAATTTCTTGGAGCATGCAAGGTTTTTGAAACTCATAGAACATTATTCGACTTCTTTGTTTGAACTATTTAAACATTTTGGATCATTTGAATTTCATGCAACATTCTGCCAATAATTCAAGGCATGTTTGATCTTTTTCAAAACTTAAATCAAGACAATTTTCCCTTTTATATTTTTTAAAATTCTTCACAAGATATTCACCTCTAATAATTAATTAATATTCAATTATTATTGGGCAGACCTTCTGACGACAAGAGTGTTATCTTTGAAAAGCCATGGTTTAAAGGTGTTTTTGTATGTGTATTCCTTGTTTGAACACTTGATGAATTATTAAATCTGTAAACTATAAAAATGTTATCCACTTCATTAACCATATATATATATATATATATATATATATATATATATATATATATATATATATATATATATATAAAGAAAGATTGTCGAAGAGTGATAAACATGCACGGATGTCCAAATTTATTTCAAACTTCAAATGTTCAATGCAAGGTATATTCTGTAATAAAATTATGTTATACGTTTATAGCTCTTTCCTTAAGCCAAGGCTTTTCAAAGATCGAAATCTTATCATCAGAGGAATTTTACAGATAGATAAGTTGGCAATAGAAAAGCCAAAGTTCAACATTTGAAAAAAATATTAAGAAAAAGATGGGTGAAAAAAGTTTGAGTAAAAAGGTATTGGGTTTGTCCAAGTGGTAATTGTCCGCCGATAAGGTGTCCAATGGAAGAAGGTTTCAATGGAGAAGAAAAAGTTTCGTAGAGGCATCACAGGAAGGCGTTCACAAATAAGTAAATCCAATGGTGAAAATTGAGTTCAAAGTCATAGATAGAGCGTACTTTAACGGAATTAAAATGAAGATATCTGGCCATTTAGAAAGAGCTTCCTCGGCCGAGGAGGGAATCAAATTTTATTACAGTTCAATGTTCAAGCAAAGAACTTTGCTTGAACATTGAACTGTAATAAAATTTGATGTCCACCTTATTCTATTCTTTCACTTTATCTATTGCTATTAATGCTCTATCCAGTATATTGAGCTTTATTTTTATCCGGATGTTCACTAATTAAAGATATTAGTTGCCTCTTATATCTTTTGTTGCATTAACCTTATATATATATATATATATATATATATATATATATATAGCAATAAATAAAGTGAAAGAATAAAATTAGGTACAAATCAAATTTTATTACAATTCAAAGTTGAGGCAAAGTTCTTTAAAGTCCTTAACTCATGAGTTTTCAAAGAAAATCTTCTCCTCAGAGGACCATTACCGCAATGATATTACTGCAGGTAATAAAAATTAAACTTTGAAAGATATATAAAAAAATATATATAGAAAAATACATAAATGTATATACAACATCAAATATATCGGCCCAAAACATTTGATGTCCACCTTATTCTATTCCTTCACTTTATCTATTGCTCTATCCAGTATATTGAGCTTTATTTTTATCCAGATGTTCACTAATTGAAGATATTAGTTGCCTATTATATCTTTTGTTGTATTAACCTTATATATATATATATATATATATATATATATATATATATATATATATATATAGTGTGTGTTAATAATGAAATAAATTCCATGAGGATGATTATGTAATTTAGTGTTACTATGTTTTATTTATATATATATATATATATATATATATATATATATATACTTTGAAAAGTCACACAATTTGAAGCGCTGAGTGGGTGGCAATAATAACGAAGATATTTTTTTTATAAAATATTTAGAAAACCTTGCACAACACAGATTATTTGTTTTTAAAAATAAATTATTTATTCATCTTAAAAACATTTTTTTTTTATAAACTTGAGTACTTTCGATAAATCTACCATCTTCAGAAGAATATTTCTTCTTTTTCTTTTTTTTCTTTTTTCCTCTTGGTTGAGACATTCTCGTGGCCAAGTTGAAAATCCGTCTAGGTGTTTTGACGGAGTGAGAAAAGTGTTGATATGGAAAGATAATAAAGATAAAAACGAAATTTTATCTTTAAATAATTGTTTTCTTTTTTCTCTCTGATGCCACTTTCTTCCCTTTCTTCTCATTCATTAATCTTTATTAACTTGAATTTTCCAATTTAAGATCTTTTTTCAGTTGAGGATTCAACTATCACATTTTTGCTCCGCCAAGGAAGAAAATATATCGGCGATGTGCCTCCTTATTTTTTTTTTTATTTTTTACTAATTCTTTCAGGGTTTATTCACTTGTATTCCTCCTGGTAAGTTACTTTTTTGCCAATGAACTTTAACTTCCGATTTGAATTCCCTTTATTTTCCCAAACGGAATCTTTTCACTATTCGAACTTTTGAAGACATTCTGCTATTCACCCTACATTTGCTAAACATTTATGATTTCGTGGATTTGCCCTTTGGGACATGTTTACAGTTTTCCATCGAAGATGATTCTCTTTGCTCAAAAAAAACTATGTATATTCTTATATTTTCCAATCTGTGCTAAACAGTAATATAATTTTACTTTTTTATCCCTATGCTCTCCTCTGATGATAAAAACATACATTTTTGAAAATTCATGGATTCAGAGAAGGAAAACAAGTTTATTAATATATTCCTTGTTTAAACTATTTGATGATTTAATATTGCACTTTTTCCAATTTGTATTCTTTTCACTCATTTCCTTATATATATAACCTTCCAACCCCTGATATAGTATATTATACTTATCACATCCACATCTCCACTACCAACCCAAATATAACCTACACTCGCACCGTCGTAATCCCTACCTATCACAAATAACATTAATTATTAGATACCTCATCATATTCAAAATGATTTTTAAACATTTAAATATATTAAGTCTTACTAGATAAATACCTAGATCATCGAATACCCTTAATTAAAAAGGAAAAATATATATGACCAATTCACCGATTCACACAGACCCTCCGATAGCTTATATCTAATAACGTTTATGAGCCTAACAGAGTTAATTAAATACAAGGATCCTGCACAAACCAATACAGGCATCACACATGATGATAGCAAGCTTATATTGACCCATCCACTTATTTTGATATCCCTTAGGAAACTTTTTCACTGATAAAGATACTCCTCCATTGACACCAAGCCCCCACATAGCTAATAAACTAGAATTATAACAACAGTTTTGCACTTAAATATAAGCACGATCCACAAATTATAAAAAGTAATATAAATATAACACTTAAACCCTTTAATAACAGGAATACACCCCCACCCAAACATCTAACCCACTCACTGACAAATAAACTACACCACACACCATCACCCCTAAATATGAATACATCATTCAAGCAGAGAAACATACACTATCCATTATCAACAATTAATTCATTCAAAATAATACTTAGTTACAATTAAGACCTATATAAACATACAGTCCGCTCCTATTGACTCGGTACTTTTTCCAAAAGGGACACTTGAGTGAATTCACCGGAAGACGTTACAGTGATCTTTGAACTCCATTCTTCGATTTGTTTTCATTCCGCGAGTCGCTGATGATTTGAATGGGCTCTAACGATTTTTTTAACAATAAAAGGTTAGTCTATTTCAATGAAACCATAGTACGTCACTGAAGTATGTAACGTATAGTTTTTAAATAAATAATTTGTTTTTTATACATTAATTAATTAATCAATCAAGTTCAAATATGTTTATATAATGAACTTAAACCAATATTTTTTCAAACGTGCTCACTAACAAAGAAGAGATTTATAAATAAAATTTATATAAACATTAAAACAGCCATCCTTCAGGGCTGACTGCTTCAACATTATTGGTCCCCCGATTTATAAAATCGAGGAACTTATGTTTTGAAGCATGTCCGTCCGGATTTTTCTCTGCAACAATCCATTGAATTTCTCTGAAATTTTGCATGAAGTTGTAACTTTGGTCAGGTTAGAAAGTGACATTCTTCGATTTTTGAAAAAAAATCTGGTTAGCCCCCCAAGGGGTCAAAAGACCCCGAAATGGCAAAAAATGACATTTTCTGCCCCATAACTTTTCATCCATCTATTCAATTTCTCTGAAACTTGGCCAAAATGTGGAGGCAATTGTTCCTAATAGAAAATAAGTATCGCTGACCTTGGAAAAAATCTGGTTCGCGCCCCCAGGGGGTCAAAAGCCCCCAAAATGGCAAAAAATTACCGTTTTCTCCCATAACGTTTGATCCTGTTGGGATTAAAATAATCCTGAAATAAAGTTCAATTCTCCCACGTGAGAATGGGGTAACCATGTGCAGATAAATTCATCAAAGATATGTATAGGACGGAAGTCTGAAGAAGTGTCGGAATTTTCGTGTCGTTAACGAAAAACCGCTCTAAACGATGGGCATGTTATCTAGGAAAATTATCATAAAAGAATTATAACAAGAGATAAGGAAAGGAGTAAATACAAGATGCTCGTAAAAGTTAAAATATAGTTTTATTTACAAAAAAAATAGCCTGGACTGCTTTTTTTTCCAAAGCTGGAATAAATAAATTATTCCTGGGTAACATGTAAAAAAAATAAGAATCAAAAAAATACAACATCAGTATCTCTGAACATTAAGGTAGATACAACAAAAATTGACACAATCAAAGTTAAGGAATAAATCCTTTTAAAACATGAACATACTATAAAGTCCGTATTCTCACAAATCAATCAAAAGTCTCTTTTTTTCTTTTCACCAAATTTACAATCAAAAGAAATAAAATTAACAAACCGTGTCGAAGTCCAACATAATTTCCACGATAAAAATGACTCTTTTCTATTTTATCAACGTCTGTCCGAAAGTTCTTTTCTTCTACTTTTTCTTCAATATTTTCTTTTAGCGAATTCGATGCAGTATGTATGGCACAAGAACAGTACACATTTCAAATAAACACAATACTCACTATTTTCCATCGTTCGTCTTGAATGGTGAACACGCGCGTATGTGACTGATTCAACTGGCACAGTTGAATATCATCTCAAATCGATCTGTGTGCAAAGACGATCAATCTCAATGATTCTTAATCTCTGATTAGAATCTTCTCGACAGCAAAGTATTTCACTTCTCGGGAGCTAAGCTCTTCAACATAGGCAATTTCGTTCCCGGATCCATCTTGTTCAACATCTTCTCCTTATTTCAAGTCTCTGGCTTGAAACAACTCCCCGAGGATAATATTCCTGACCAAGGGGGAAAATATTACATACACAACATGTAATTCATCCAAGAGATATCATATCTCTTAAGTTTCTTCCAGTAGAAATTCTTGCAAATTTAACGTCCCCTCGTGGACGGAGAACCAGTTTTAACATGTGTTGTCTGTCTGGCGTCCAGCTCTGTTCTCGAATTTAACGTCTCCTCGTGGACGGAGAAACAGTTTTAACATGTGTCGACTTCAACGACCAACTCTGTTCTGATTAAATTTAACGTCCCCTCTTGGACGGAGAAACTGTTTTAGCACGTCTTGTCATTCCAGCGTGCGACTCTGTTCTGATTAAATTTCGTGCCGATATATCCAGACACGACAAATTGCATCATTGCCAAAATAGAAATCACGTGACACATGGCCTTCACACATAACACCTACGCAATATCCTTATGACCTTCGACCTGCACGCAAGCCCCCCCCCCTACCCTTCAACAAAGGGAAGTAACCGTTGACTTACTTAGAAAAACGTCTAGAAATTTCCACAGAAGGAACACAAAACACAAGGGTGTAATTTCATATCATTTAGTAAGAAAGAGAAAGTTGGAGCGAGTATTTACAGTTTCAAACAGTTCATTAGGCATTGGTAAATCATAGAGAGGATGGAAAAGAGGATGGTAGAGAGATCGGTTTGAGGTTTGGCGGTTTGAGGTTTGGGGGTTTGGTTTGTTGCGAAAACGTGGTTCGCTAGAACTTATCTGTTTTAGAGTTCTGGTAACGGCGGGGGGTCTTTCTCTGTGATGCCATCGTGGGCTGTACACTGATAAGGCCGCCCGATGTGTTGTTGACTGGAGTGGAGTCGTTGAAAAAGAGCCTGCATAGAGTTCGGGTATCGGCGGGAGGTCATTCTCTGTGTGCCGTCGAGGGCTGTACCACTGAGAAGACCAGCCGATGTGTTGTTGACTCGAGCAGAGTCGTGGAAAAGAGGGCGGGAAGCCGTATACAAGGGTTTTTAAGGGCTGGCTCACGTGACACCTATACTAAAAAGGGGTTGCAATGCCTGACAGCCAATCCGTGAGGCCCTTAAGGGACATGGCAACAGCCAATCAGTGAGTGGGGCTTTAACAAATTCTAACACATTCCCGACTTAGGAGAATAATGCTATGAAAATTTCATAGCATTATATAAAGTACTTGGAAGTTCCAAAGGTTGAATGTCAGTTTTTCATGTGATTTTAAATGGGACCCACTTAAGGGTTTGTTTGTTTTTTTTTACAATTTAAAAAACGGAATTTTATAATAAAGTTTACAACTTGAAGAATATATAACATGAATACAATATAATAGGTATGTAGAATATACAATTAGAAGAAATAGGAATTTGAAATCAAGATAAACACCTCTGAGAATGTTCGATATATCAAAATGGTGAGTGGGGGTTGAGCACAGCCAACAGTGCTGTATTCAAAGTATTTTATGTATGTACCATGTGTATATAGTATATCCATATAGTAGAGTCTATCAGGAATGTTTAAAACATTCAATAAATGAATGTAGGCTGTGGACGTTTAACTAATGTCCAAAAAGGTTTTATATGTATGTATAACGTGCATGCAGAATGTACAATATACAACTAGGTGAGTGTAATTTGTGAACAGCTCAACAGTAATGTTCAAGGGGGTTTAATTTTCCGTATACATAATGTGTATAATAAAACATTTGTGTAGTATATAAAATTTACAATTAGGAAAGGTTTGAGATACATTATCTTTTTATTAATTTTTTGTTTAAATAACTTTGCCCCTGGCCCTTATACTTAGTAGTATACATATGGGTCGTCAGGGTGATTTTTCCTATTTCTTCGGCTAGCAGTTCTTTTTGGTCACATTGATGTCCGATTGCGTTCGATGGTTGCAATGGGCCTGTCATTTGAGACCAGCTCCTCTAGAGTTGAGCTGGGGATATTTGATTTTTCTCTTTCAGGCATAGAAGGGTGGTAGTCGTGGGTGAGGGACAATTCTAATGGATATAGGTGACTTATGGAATGGGTTTGTATCAATCCATCTTTTTCTTTGCACCCAAGAATGTGTTCACTTCATAATCCACGGAAGTCAGAGATTCTCGCGAGCATTTTAATTTTTCGACTATGTTTCGAAAAGTAGGACCTCTGGCTACCGGTATCAAACAAACAGTTAAATTTTTGTTTTTGTTTCCCCCTGGACACTGCAATGGAAATTATGGGCAATATAAAAGGTTGGTTCAGGGAGTGACTGCTGGCACATACATTTGTGATTGCTGATGGCTTTTCTCTCCTCCCTGCCTCTTCACAAAGGGGGCTCACATGCCCTATGGCAACAGCCAATCAGTGAGGGGGGCTTTAACAAATTCTAACAATCCATCCATTCAATTTTTCTTAAACTTGGCCAAAATGTAGAGGCAATTATTCTGGATATAAAATGAGCATCCTTGACCTCAGAAAAATTCTGGTTCGCGCCCCCAGGGGATCAAAGGGGGGTCAAAAATGCCCCAAATTGCCCAAATTTATTGCATTTTACACTCGCCACATCGAGTAACATACAGAGGGGGACCACGCACGCGCGGCTTGTTTATTTTGATTTTGTAAACAAAATGGATGGAATAATAATTCGTTTTGTAATATATTTTTGGTGATAACAAAACAGCAATATAAAATACCGTCTGACGGTAAGTAGTTGTAAGTGGCGGCGATAAAAAGTGCTGCCGCAAATAACTGGCCACTTGTCGCTTAACTGTAGAGGGGTTTAATTCCTGAAAAGTTGTAAAGCCGAAATGGCTCTTGTATAGATAGAGTACACAGCCGAAATTTATTTTAGAAGAGTTCCAATGGTGTAATAAGGGGCAGACAACTCTCTTTTTTTAAGTACATAATTTCACGCTGTAAATATAATACCGGCCGTATTCCACAACTTTGGGTTTTGGTGGCTATGAAAAGGACACTAAATCGGATTGTTTAGTGACGGTCCCGTCCACATTAATCCCAATAATAAAAAAATATCTGCGATAATTTAATCTTTTAAACTATAAAAAAAATAAAAAATCTGTTAATCAAAACAATAGGACTGTTCGTTTTGCTGGTTTTGAAATGAAAAAATATACTGTTGATTTTCCCAAATTCTATTTTCTTTAATAAATGTTCTATCAATATACTGTTGATTTTCTCAAATTGTTATTTCTTCGAAAAATGTCCTATTAATTGAATTTGCATGACTCCTTACTTAAGAAATGGATATTTTCCATTTTTGGAGACATTGCGTATTAAAAAAAGAGAGTTATCTGTCCCTTACACCATTGGAACTCTTCTAAAATAAATTTCGCCGTGTACCCGATCTATACAAGAGCCAAAGAAATATCCAATCAAAGTTCGATTTGCAAGCCCCCTAGTGTCAGTGGTAGGATAAGTCATATTTTTTACGACTTTTCAGGAATTAACCCTTTATTTATTTCAATTATTTAAATCGAGAACAGACTTAGTAATGTGGAGAAAATCCATAAACGTTAATTCTATTTTAAAAAGTAACAAAATAAAAATAAACCGAAAAGAAAAATATGGTATTCGGGGGGGGGGGGCACTAAAAAGACAATTCGGTGCTAATTTTTAATAATTAAGACGATTCTCTATTTTTTAATGATTGCGATTGAATTGGTTCATTTGAGTAACGTGAGATAAATCCTGGTGGATACAAAAAGTGCTGCTCCTCGTACACGTGGAACGCCGAAATGAAAACGAAAACTCGACCGGAAAACTATAGTCGACGTCTTTGTAAACAAATCGAGAACGTTACTAAAGTTACATAGTGAAGTTCATAATTTTATAATTAAGGACAGGGAATCATTTTTTTTTCTTTTTTAAAGTGTAAGAACTTTTTGAACTAAAGGAAAATGGTAAAATACTTCTTTTGCAAACTTTTGTCCTTCACTGCTATTTGCTTTCACTTTTCAATTATAATAATCGACTAGTTCTTGGCATTCGGGCTGGAATTAAGGTGTAGTATCTGTTCTCAGTGTTCTGTCTTTGGTCGGTAAAGGAAAGATCCTTCAAAGCAAGTGAAGTAATTTTTTTTATTTTTGTCCGAACCTAGAGTGCCCCTTTCTGGGGGAGCTGCATTAAATACCGACCTCGTGACCCGTGTGGAAACGAGTATTGATTTACTTCTCTCCAGGAGTTAGGCACAAGGCCAGTTTTTATCTTACTCCCACAAGTAAGAGGTGACCCAAGGTCGGGTCGGGAAAGTGGGGTTTAAAAATTGCCTGGGCAGCCTCGTCGGCGTTCCCCGGTAGGGGCGCCTCAGGCAGTAAGCAATAAACTTACTCCTCCCCAAAGAGGGGAGGCGAAGCCTGGGAGGGTGGACCTCCTAGAACTGCACAGGACAGACCCACAGACCGGCGTAAATCAAGACCCGAAGGCCAAGACAATACCAGTCTATGGGGTGCAGTATCCATCGGAACAGATACTACACTTTGATCTTAGCCAAAAGGCCAAGAACTAGACTCGTATATTTTGACCTCTTCATTGCTGCTCTTAAATTCGTTAAAATCATTTTTGTGTGCATAAACAATGTTCAAAGTCTTTGTGTGTGTGTGTGTGTGTGTGTGTGTGTGTGTGTGTGTGTGTGTGTTGAATAATACAATTTTAAAACAGTAAAGCTATTTTTAGTGCATCAAAAAACAAATAAAAACAAAAACACGACAAACATGTCTAACGATGATGTAAAGTTCCATGCTGAAGACTTTTGGAAAACTAAATTCGAATTTTATTCCCTACAAGGAATATATTTCATCCAACATTATTTAGACGAATAATAAAGGAACTAGGCGAGATATTCCAACCGAGATAGTACAATCGAACACAAATTCGGTATTTTTAATTTGGGCTAAGGTACGAAATCTATATTTTGGGGATTTTTATTTTTTGAATTTCTTTTGATTACTAAGATTTTAAAAACGTTTTTTTTTTTTTCCTTCTTTTGTTAGCCATATTTACTTGCCTACCCACGAGGGCAAAGTTAGATACCAGATCGGTTTTTAATGTGGAGAAGATCCAAATCCCCAAAAAGGGGCTCTCTAGATTAGGAACAAAAAATTTTAAAATTGCCTCGGTCTACGAGGATTTCACTGAAGGCAGTAGTACCACGACCATCGTAATAACGTTTACGACGGTCGTGAGTAGTAGTACACAGCTATGAAACTGGACCTATTTACTTGTCTCCCCGTGAGAGCAGACTGGGTTTTTATGTGGAGTATATCCAACTCCTCAAAGAGGGCCACTCTGAATTGGGAACAAGATTAAACGAAATTTCCGCAATCGAAAACGGTTTCTCGTCTAACTGAGGAGAGAAAAGTTGTCTCGGAACAAAGTGTAGTACCTGTTCGAATGCTACACTTAGTCTATTCTGTCCTCGTTCAGTGAAGAAGTCTTTCTAGACTAAGGCAATTTTTATTTTTGTTCTAATCCAGAGTGCCCCTTTATGAGGTGCTTGATTTTCCCTACATTTAAAACCAACCTTGTGTCTAACTTTGCCCTCGTGGGGAGGCATGTAAATAGGAACACTGTTCCTATTTAGTAAATAGTATTTACATAGTGGCAAGGTGTAATTTCTGTTCCTGGAACAGAGACTACACTCCCCCAAGTTTTGAAACTGAAA
The DNA here is from genome assembly GCA_963556195.1 of Sepiola atlantica. Lineage (NCBI taxonomy): Eukaryota > Metazoa > Mollusca > Cephalopoda > Sepiida > Sepiolidae > Sepiola > Sepiola atlantica. Next base: position 28,120,330 of record OY744534.1, read on the forward strand.
ATGTCTTGTAAAACGAACCCTGAAGCTCGTAATAAGGGGTTAGGGAGAGAACATTTTTATAATAGGTTTTGGTATTACAGCCTGAAAAACTTCAAACTTGGCGGGAAAATTAAATAAAACAAAAACAACAAAGAATTATTTTAGAATTTAGATTCGTTTCGCAGATAAATTTACCCTCAAATGATCGCCTGTTTACATATCAAGAGATATTGTGTTTCTCTTTTATTTAAATCTTGGTCATTTTCGAAATTTCTTGGAAATGGGGGGGGTTAAGGGAAAACATATCATTATTTTATTTTTATGTTGTCTTTTTTGTTTATTTTTTTTTAATTTTATCCACAAGTTTTTCAGGCTGTTACTGTTTATCATAGATTTTTTAATCGGCCATTTCTTAGAAATTATCCTTTGCTATTTCTTAGAAACGTATGCTGAAAAGCATAAAAAAAAACCTCAAACACACACACACACAATGTAAATCTCTTTAAAAATAATTTTTGGTTTATATGTACTTAAAATGCTATCCGGTTATGAAGTGGGTTATAATTACCGTCTAATGGCCCGGAAATAAGTGATTATGTTACGTTAAAATTACAATGCGAAACTGAACCCCCACTCTAAATTCTAAAATATATATATATATATATATATATATATATATATATATATATATATATATGGTGCCCGGAAAACTCGTCACAGGAAAATTGGTAAACGGAAAATTGGTAAACGGAAAATTGGTAAATGGAAAATTCGTAAACGGAAAATTCGTCACTTTTGGCCAAGTAGGAAAATTCGGCAATTATCGAATAAATATCGATTGAAAATAGATTTTAGAACCGTTTTTACAGGAGATATACTTGTAAATACGAGGCTACCCACCTCCCCAGTGGAGAACATTTTTTCATATTATTTTTTTGGTACTTGTGCAGTTTACGAACCGGGCTATTTTTTAGATAAGATTTTCAAGTTAAATTCAATTTTTACGATATCTTTTGTTTATTAAATTGTTAGGTAAAAGTACAGAATAGTTAACACCCCCCCCTCACTCCATGTTAAGAATGGCTTTCTAAATAATGTTATTTCAACCCAGTTCGTAATTACGTTACGAAATTAAAGGTTTGGATCGGGTTATTTTTTACATAAAATTTTCAAGTTAAATTCAATTTTTACGATATCTTCCGTTTATTAAATCGTTACGTGAAAGTACAGAATAGTTAACAAAGCACCCCCCCCCCCATTCTCCTCATGTAAAAAATCGTTGTCTAAATAATGTTATTATTTCAAGCCTGGTTCGTAATTAAGTTACGAGATGAAATCCATCATAATTCATTTAGATTTATTCGTAAACAAGTCAGCCATTTTAATTGACAAAACATCAATTACTTCGTGTGTTTGCAAAACTTGAAAGGAATTTATAAACTATCAAGTAACTGGCTTTAAATTCTTAGAAAATGTCCATGTATTTAAAAAAGCAAAATTGTTTTCTAACTAATTCAGTGTTTTTATTTCATCTTGCCTAAAACTTGTTTTAACTAACAACTTTATTTAATACTTAAAAAAAGAAATTCTTCTTTCAAATAAATCCTTATATGGTCGGAACAAAAAAATCAGAAAAATACAGCCAATTCATTGTCTGCCATTTTAGTTTTGAAACGATGGATTAACCACTTTTTCTCACAGTGATTTTGAAGTAAAAATTTAATTTAACTTGAAAATCTTATCTAAAAAATAGCCCGGTTCGTAAACTGCACAAGTACAAAAAAAATAATATGAAAAAATGTTCTCCACTGGGGAGGTGGGTAGCCTCGTATTTACAAGTATATCTCCTGTAAAAACGGTTCTAAAATCTATTTTCAATCGATATTTATTCGATAATTGCCGAATTTTCCTACTTGGCCAAAAGTGACGAATTTTCCGTTTACGAATTTTCCATTTACCAATTTTCCGTTTACCAATTTTCCGTTTACCAATTTTCCTGTGACGAGTTTTCCTAAATTCATATATATATATATATTGTTTCCGCTGGGCTTTTTTTCAGTCTGTTTACATGTAATTGTCTAAAAAAAAGTGGATTCATTTTCATGTTTAGATGAATTAGCATACTTACATCGTATACTATGTACAATTTTATAATACAAAAAAATGGTTACTCGTTCTGTTTTTCCTGTTAAAAAATGCAGGGTTACAAACGAAGACAGTAATCAAAAGAATCATTTTTCTAGATTTTAGAAGTGTGCGATGTAAGTTATCCTTATTTACTTGCCTCCCCATGTGGGCAGAGTTAGACACAAGGTCGGTCTTTAATGTCGGGAAAATCCAGCTCCTCCCTAAAAGGAGCACTTTGTGTTTGGACAAAATTGATTGAACCACCCCAGAAGGAGTTCTCCTTCTTCACTGACCAAGGATTGAAAAAGATGACACGACATTTTGCTCCAGGTCAAAGGTTGTCAATTAACAACAAAAAAATTAAAAACTTGGTAAACGTTACTATTGGTGACAGAAATTAATTTTTAGGAAATACAGTTGGAAAATTAGTCAAATACAATTTATTTTTGTTTACTTACTCATTTCTGACCTATTTGCGTTAAAATTTTTCGGGTATCTTTTACAATAATCCGCAGAGTCGCTAACGGGGTCCAAAAAAACGAACAAGAACGGGGTAAAAAAATAAATATACAAGTGAAGCTGACCTACGTCGAGAATAGATATTTTCCTACTTACCTATGAAATTTGTTTGTATTTTTACGTACTATAAATGGATTTTTTATTAGATGTAAAAAAAGATTTGTTTTTTTTGGGTTTTTTTGCACGGATTTTCACTTTAAAAAAATGGCGTCTTGGCGTTACCTCCTTACCAAGATCGCCATTTTTTTTTGTCCAATGTTCGTGTGACAAAAATATTGATTTCTAATAAATAGCAGTGGGAACGGTTTAAAAATACAAACAAATGTCACAGATAAGTTGGAAAATAACTTTTATCGGCTACAGTTACTTTTATTTGTTGTATATTTGTTTTTGAGCGTTTTCACTCTGCGGATTATTGTAAAAGATACCCAAATCTTTCTAATATTTGATAGAAGTCATAAGCATTTTAAGTTCCGTAATTATTAGTTGTGAGTAAAGTAATAAGAGGGCAGGTAACTTACTCCCTGTCAATAAACAAGACGTGTGATGCCTTATTACTTTACTCACAACCAATAATTACGGAATTTAAAATGCTTATAACTTCCATTAAAATGGTTTAAACGCAAATACGTCACAAATGAGTAGGTAAACCAAATTTCCCCAACTTTCCTTTAAATAATTTATGTCGTCAATAGTAACTTTTACCAAAAACTTTTATAAAAAATGTTTTTGTAACTCACGATCGAGTCATATAACGGCGCCTTTTCGGGGGAGGAGTTGAATGTTCACTCATATTTAAAGGGTTGTCGTCGTCGTCGTCTTTTGTATAGTTGTCGTCTATTTCCAACCGCCAGGATACAAACTTGATGCGCAGTATACAAAAATGATGGAATTACAAAAAGAACGTCCGTCGCAGATGCGCGCCGTTCACAATAAATAAACCTCTCTTTCTCTCTCTCTCTCTCTCTCTCTCTCTCTCTCTCTCTCTCTCTCTCTCTATCTCTCTTTCTCTCTCGTTCGCTTTCTTTCCGTGTCTGTCTTACCAGCGCAGTAGTGCATGAACGCATGTGTTTTCTATTATTAACCTGTCCCCATTTACTTGCCTCCCCACGAGAACAATGTTCGACACACGGTAATTTTTATGAGGAAAAAAAACAGCTCCCCAAAAAGGGACACTGCATGCGTACAAAAATAGACACGTCTGCACTGCCACACGAACGAGGAAAGCGTCTGAGGCCACATACAATACCCCCCCCCCCTCTAAAAGGAGAAGGTAATGCCTGGGAGGATGACCTAATGAGACCCAGAATATATTACATTTGTATTAATATGTACCTATTTACTTGCCTCACCCACAACGGCAAAGTTCGACAAAAGGTCAGTTTTTAATGAGGAATTAAATCAAGCTCTTCTGAAAAGAGCACCCTGGATTGAGAACAAAAAATAAACATTTACTTCGTATACGAGAAGTTCTCCTTCTCTAAGACAGGACAGAACAGCTACTACACTTCGCATTTGCAAAAAAGTATAAAATATACATTTCGAGAAATTAGGCGTGTGGTTGTCGAACTTAGGGTTAGTGGTAAAAAATATTAGTTAATGCCCTAATAAGTTAGAATGACCCGGAAATGGAGGATCATTTTACGTTAAATTTGTGTATACGAAATTGAAATCACTTTAAATTAAGAGAAAAAAATGATTTTTAGTTTTTTTTCCCCCGTCAAGTTTTTCAGGAGGGTGTACACATGGCGTCGCCTAAAAAGAAGTAGAATCTATTTTTTGTTGTTGTTGTTGGGGAGGGTGGGATGAGGGTGTTAATCTAAAAAATTACCAAAGTTTGTTAAAATTATGGAATTCTCTGAGTAAAAACATTTTTTTAACTATAGCCCCCCGCCCTCCCGATTAATTGCTGGCCGGAGGGCGGGTTAGTTTTGCTAAATAAATATATAAACTTTTTGTTAGGTAAATAGTCGCCCTGTTGTAAGTAATCTGTCTATTTATTTGAAATATTAAACAACACAATTTCATTGGCCGAAGAAGTTAAAAATTGAAAACTTTCTCATATGTGAAATAAAGTGTTCACGTCTTCTCTTTGAGAAACCTTTCTGCGGCTACCGGAAATAGTTCTAGACCAAATTGTTCAACAAGGGGCTTTATGACCCCCTTTGTGGGTCATGAGGTATGAAGTATTTTTTATAGTTAAATCATTATTTAAATTAAAATATTAAGTGTATTATTATGTTAAAATATTCAATTAATAATAACCGTTTTTGTTATTATTGTAAATATTTGCTTTTTTTATTTCTTTAACGCAAATACCTTACAAATGAGTAGATAAACCAAAATAGGAGTAAGTTTATTGCTTACTGCCTGAGGCGGTCCTACCGGGGAATGCCGACGGGGCTGCCCAGGCATTTTTATAGGCCAGAGTTCTTGTATCACATCTTACCTTGTGGGAGGAAGATAAATAAAAATTGTTTTTGACTAATTTACCAACTACCAATTTTCCTTAAAAACAAATTTTGTCGCCAATAGTAACGTTTACCGGAACGTTTATGTGACAGGATATATATATATATATATATATATATATATATATATATATATATATATATATATATATATATATATATAAATGCACATTGGTCATTGGAGGATAAAGCTGGCTGCACGTGTATTCTGTGTTTTTGTAAATAAATGAGTTTATTCTAATAAAATAGTTATCCAAATAATATTATTCTTTGATTTTACGACTAGATTTAGCGTTTTTGGCGCCATAGTAATATCTCAAATATCCAAACTACTTCCCCGAAAATGTATTGGGATGGGGAACGGGACGGGGGTGGGCGGCGGGGGTAATAATTTAAGTTGACATGAAGGCGAGAAGGTGTGTGTAGGGGGGGGGGGGACTCGCATTGGATTGAAGAGGGTGGCACGACCACCGTTCGAGACGATCGTGACTTTCCCCATCCCCAACACCGAAAGTTCCGTTACGAGTCTAAGATTTGGCGGATTCCTACGACCCATAACCCCCCCACCACCACCAACACCACCCACTCCGCCTCTAAAAGTGTATTTTCATCTGGTTCCGACCAGTTGCCATAACAGCCTTGGTTTGTCTTGGCATTCTGGCAACCTAGGGACTGGCATGAAACATCAGACCCTTCTTTGTCGGGTTGAGGCATGGTCTGGCACAATCCTAAGAGATTAACCCTCCCAGGCATTACTTTCTTCTTGGAAGGGGATTGGTTTACTGCCGGTCGCCGGAGAATGCCGACGGGTCCGTTCTCGACTATTTTTGTAATTTCCAATGTGCCCCCCCCCCCCCTCGTTAAACTTACTTCATGTCTAATTTACTGCAGTGAAAGCGGATAAATAATAGTGTTGGGACAATTAATTAGAATCGGAAAAATCGGAACTTTTTGGGATATCGGAATTGGTATCAGGAAAATTTGAGTCTAATTTCCTTTTCTTTTAATTATTTTTTTTTAACTGAATTTTCTATTGCTTTTACTAATGATTAAAATGATAAATATTTATTGATTTTAAACTACCAATAAAACTAAAAATCTATAGATCATAATAACAAATTTAGGTAAAAATGGCACCGGAAAATGGCACAGGTAAAAATGGCACGAGTGGATAAATAGGAAAAAATAAAGAAGTTTATCAAATGAAAAAAAAACATATATTTACATTTAAATCAATGAATTTCTACTTTTTGGCGATTTTAGAATCAGAATCGGCAATTGTATCGGAATCGGGAAAAATTTGGGAATAGTTCCATCACTAATAAATAGTGATGTCTTTTTCTTTTTCCTTTTCTTTTCTTTTTCTTTTTCTTTTTCTTTATGAGAACGTGTAGCAGTTCAACCAGGGTTTTTTACCCCGCCTAATAAACCGGTATTGTCCAGGCCTTCGGGTCTAGATTTACGCCGGTCTATTGGGGGTTGTCGGTCCTGTGCAGTTCTAGGAGGTGCACCCTCCCAGGCTTTGCCTTCCCTCTTTGAGGAGGAGTAAGTTTATTGCTTACTGCCTGAGGCGCCCCTACCGGGGAATGCCGACAGGGCTGCCCAGGCAATTTTTAAACAGCCAGAGTGCTCAAATTCTCGAGCGCTGGTTCTTTCCCACTTTCCCGACCTTGTTTCACATCTTACCTTGTGGGAGGAAGATAAATAGAAGCAGTTGCATGAGCGAACTATTTTGCGGCAGACGAACCGAGGAACTCCAGGATAACGTTTTTTCGTCTTGTCAACACTAATCAACCCATTGTACAACCTTCATTTTGTTCCTGTTTGCCCGCAAATAAAACTGCATATTCTATTTAGTTGTGGAGCCGTTATTATTTCGGGGAAGAATGGTGATTCCTTTTTGCTTATTCCAGTCAGAATCGACCAGACGAATTACTCTTCCAAGTAAGTTCGTCATTATTATTTTCTTCCCGATTTAAACCCCGATTCGCAAACCTAAAATTTGTTCGACCAACTAAAAATGTAAACATAATATATATTTTATTTTATAAAAAAAATAAATAAATAAAATAAAATAATTAGCAGCGAGTTCTAATTAGTTCATATCGCCTATAAAACTTTAGGTAACATTTTGGTATTATTGTAGATCAACACCCTCTGATAAATCACCATCAACCCACACACCACACAATAAGATTTTACTTTTTTTAGGCGATTACGTGTGAACACCCTAAAAACCTTGGTTAGGTTTGTGCCAGTTGACACGGTTAAGATTCGAATAAAAATTGTTGTTTGGGATAAATACAATTTAGGCGCGCAGAGTGAATATAATTGAATTGGCGCGTGACAAATAAAAAATAACGCCCACGCAAATTCCGATGTGGCCTTATATATTAAATCAACTCAAAACGAGCGGACGTAGTTGAGAGCACACCACGTGATATTTCTGTCCAATGAGATTTCTCCAAAGACATATTTTTCTAAACTTTTCTCCTTAAGCTCGCTGGAGCCTATCCAAATAGTATTTAAGCACACACAACATCAAACTTTCTCTTTCAACTAACTTTTCATCCGGAGGTTACACGCATCTTACTATCACTCTTCCATTCCACCCTTTCGCGCGCTTCATACAATTTCACAGGCGAACATTACCTATTGCTTCTTTTAATATTTTATAACAAATGAACATTTCAACAAAAGAAAAGACATTCTTCTTTTTACTTACCATGAAACTAAAGGAAGGACTCATGAACTCATTACGAAAAGAAAAATATTCTATTTGTTAATAGTTTATTTCAGTAAATAAACTTCCGTTGATTTTGCATGTAAATCTTATTATTATTATTTTTATTTGTGGAGGAAGTTATCACCAAAAAAAGGTATGACGACCCCCACAGGTTTAGTTGTTTTGTTTCTACGGCATATAAATCCTTTTCAGGTTAATTAATGCCGAATCAAGTCATTTTGGTAAATGTTTTTATGCTTCAAGTTTTTTATATCTTCAAATATTTATTTATGGTGTTTGGTTTGGGGGGTTTTATAGAGGAAAAATGTTTTTGTTTTTAGCTTTGCAGAACATGATTGAGTTTTGCCAAGGAAAAATAAAAAAAACAATAACATCAATACAAAGTCAGAAAGCCGGTATCTTCAGACAGCCTGAGCTAGTAGCACCAACTAAAAAACTTGGCGGAAAGAAGAAAAAAAAACAAGACAATTATTTTAGAATTTAATGTGAGGGATCAGTTTCGTATATGAATTTAACGTAAAATGATACCCATTTCCGGGCTATTCTAGTGTCTTAGGGCAGTAAACCATTTTTTGTTGCTATGGGAGATAAATTGTGTATGTTTGGGGGGAAGTCTACTTTTTTAGATGTTTACGTGTGGTTTTAAGAAGAAGATTTTTTTTTAATTCGCTAGTTGCCAAGTAACAGTTTTTTTAATTCGTATTTGTTTGTCGTTGGCCAACGACAAACAAATACGGATTAAAAAACTATTACTTGTACTTACTAATACTTACTTACTTACTAGTAATTGACAGTCTTAGAAATTTAAATTTGTATACGTAGTATGTCAGCAGACAATATCTTTAAGTTTGAATTGTTTTTCTTCTTCGTTGCGTGATGGGATTTGAGTTGTTTGTCAAGTTGACAAGTTTTTTTGGCACTTGTTCGTCTTTTCCCACAGTCCGTTTTTCACAACTTTTTACTGACCAGTTTTTTTTTTCTTTTTTCGGTGTACACTTACCTATCAGGCTGCTAGAGAATTGCGGGGTTTTGGGAAATTTTTTTCAAATATTTTACAATTTAGGAGGGGGATCAGTTTCCAATGTTAATTCAACGTAGACTGATCCCCCTTTTTTTGATCATCTCAATTTTTATTAAAAATCTTTTTCGGTGTACAGTTACATATCATGTCAGTAGTGAATTCCGGGGGTTTTGGAAAAAAAAATTTTTAAATTGAGATTTTAAGGCGGGGGATCAGTTTTCAATCTGAATTCAACGTAGATTGATCCCCCTCTTTTTGACCATCTCAAATTTTTAAAATTCTTCTTCTGCTTACAATTACCTATCATGTCGCGAGAGAATTCCGGGCTTTTTGGAAATAAATTTTTTTTAAATTGAGATTTTAAGACATAAAAAGTTGTGAAAAACGGACTATGGTAAAAGACGAACAAGACTGATCCCCCGTCTTAAAATCTCAATTTTTTAAAATTTCTTTCCAAAAAGCCTGGAATTCTCTCGCGACATGATAGGTAATTGTAAGCAGAAGAATAATTTTAAAAATTTGAGATGGTCAAAAAGAGGGGGATCAGTCTACGTTGAATTTACATTGAAAACTGATCCCCCGCCTTAAAATCTCAATTTTTAAAAATTTATTTAAAAAAAACCCGGAATTCTCTATTGACATGATAGGTAATTGTACACTGAAAAAGATTTTTTTGTTCGGCCAGTGATCGCTCACTGATATAAACAGTTTCAACGTGGGAGTGTGTTTGTAGCTGGACGAGACAACCAGATCGGCGACGTCATCATCATCATCGTCGCCATCCCAGCCTAGAGGAACTTGGTTCTATTTTTTTTATTGCCACGACAATCTGTACAGCTGAGGTGTGTTCACAATCTGGCAACGCGACCAGGATATCACACCTTTGCGGTTGACCACGATGTGCACGGCACGCTGTGGGGCTCATAATGTTAAAGGTTCAAAAGTCAACACGAGGAAAATTTTATTATGACCCTACGTATGCTGGTTGGAGTAGAAAGTTTGTGAAACTGATGGGGTTTGTATTATTAGTAGTAAGTTAGTCCATGTGCAGCAATGTCGACATCTTTATAAATTAGGTCCATGTGCCAATGATGCCAATAGGTTTAGTTTGAGCATCAAGAAGAAGTTGGTAGTATTCAGAGTGACAAGGATTTGTTTAGCAAGCTCATCTTCTAGCTGGCTCTCTGTGTGGAAAATGCGAATGTGGTTGTTTATATAGGTTCTGAGAACAGCTGTCCGGCTCCCATAGAGACTGTTTCTGATTGGCTTAAATCTGATACAAGCAACCAATCGAGATTGTACATTCTGATCCAATTAGTACTAAGTATTTAAGTCAAACAAATATCGAATGATTTAAAGATGAATTCTCTGTTGCTGCGATTGTTGTTGTTTTTGGGAGAGTATCCTACACAGTAAACTACAAAATAAAAATAAAATTACCTTTTAAAAAATGTTTAGTTCTGATACTGTACCGATAATCAGGATCCTTTTTACAAAACATTTACATGAATAAAAGAATTCCCCTCGTAAGTTCTAAAAAAAAAAAAAAAACATTGTTTTTCAAAGAACTAAAAATCGATGCAGAAATTTTATTCTGTTCCCAAAAATAATGCAGGTGGGCGGGGCATTTTTGAAGGTTGCACTCTTGAAAAACAACATATTTATCGTTTTTGGTTTGAAACAAAGGTCGCATCGGTTTTGGACTTTTTTTTTTATATATATATTTTCTTTCCAAAACAAAATACAGATTATTGTTGATTACTAAGTTGTAAATATGCACTCGGCTGCTGCATGTTCAGTCGGTTGCATAGTTGCAATGCATACGAATAACAGACTTACTGCAAGGGAGAAATATTTAATTAAAAAAAAGAGAAATCAACCAAGATATGGGAAATATTTTTGATTTGGGGTGAATCACTCAAAATTCGATTTGTCCACTTGAAAAAAGTAATGGTTCTACAAATACGACGTTTATGACCCACTTGAGTTTTTCTAGTAGGTTTTTTTATGTTCGTAGATTGGCAGCTGATTGTCTCAAGTGGTATTTTCTGGTGTGTTCTCAGAATATCTATATATATTCCAGCAGATGGCCAGAAGGGGGGGGGGCAGTTTGGTTTTATGGGGTCTGACAGATAGTCAGTTTGTTTTCAGTAGATAGCCCTTGGAAACAAATGGTATGTGTGTGTTCGGTCAGGCTAAGAATTCTCATATGCAAGTCTGTTGTTCAGTAGAAGAAAACGAGAATCATTGTAATCTCCAAAAAATAAAACTTTGGTACTTGTTTTTAACTGGAGTAGTAATTTTATTTGGAGGGATAATTCTTCTTTTGCACCACTGGCTGAGACCACGCAATTGATATAGTGACGGGTTTCGCAATCGAGCAACGACTTTAGACCAGTACAACAAACTGACGATCACAGCGAGTCCAGTGAACGCACACAGACGCATGTTCATAAAGTTAAGAGCACGATTAGCTAAAAATAATTTTCAATTTTTTAGATTTATTTTCATGCACCGTAAAATTGACACTGACTTTATAACCGGTGTAACTGTAATTCTTTTTGTGTCTTTATTATCTTTCTGCTTTTTTCCTTCTGAAAAACAAAATAAAGGGGGTGGGGTCAACAGAAAAAAATAGTACTTTTAAAGAAAAAGTATGCCTCTCATTTACCACAACATTAACCCTAAGTCCGGGATGGCAATATGAGAAAAAAAAATTCTAAAATATAATAGTAGTCCTCAAAAAAAAATTTAGTTTTTAAATGGTGGCCATTTTGGAAATACGAAAAGTGATTACTCATTCTGTCCAACGCTATCTGGTCAAGAAGTGAGTGATCAATAATGCTTTCAGGTCAATCATTTTATGTTATATAAAACATGTTTTTTTTTGTTTTGTTTTTTTCAGTTTTCCCAGGCATTTCCAGGATATTGACTTAAAAATGTAGAATCTTATTTTTATTTTTCCGTTGACAACATGAGGACAAAGGGTAAAATTTTACCAATATTTTTCTTTAGGTTCCTGCTAAATCTTTCGTAATAAAAGCATCAAAAGAATCTAGATTTTATGGCGAAGGAGGACTTTGTTGCGGTCTGATCGTTTTTTGGTAACAAAATCGGTTGTTGTTGAACAGACGAGTGACTTTTATAGAAAAAAGACAAAGTCCATTTCTAATATTCAAAACAACTTTATTGGCCATCTTTGTTAACATGTAATAATGAATAATTGAGAAGGGGAGAAAGGTTTAGCTAAGAAAAAGCCAAGTTTTGGATGAAAAAAAAAGACATGAACTTGACAACGATAGGTTGTTGGTTTGATGTCACTTTTCCCTAAGATGCAACACAACACACCACACAGACGGGCAATAGTTTTATGCCGAAGAAACACAGGAACAATACAAAAGATAATACATAGGGTTAGGGTGGAGTGAATGCAGAAACCATGAAATAATCATTTCTTAGAGTTCGTCGATTCTTCTGCCATCGGCTTGGCAGAGAACGCAGGATCACATCTTGTCTGTTTGGAAAAGAGTCACAAACTGAGTGTTAATTTTGATAACATGATCTGGCTTTAGCGATCATGCGTGAATCTTAGTACATGCAGACGTACATCTGTTGAAGAGGCGTTGACTACAATGATTCGCTGAGCGGAATCAAAACTCCAGTAGATCGACAGAAAATAGTTCATTCATGTAAGCTGCTACATAAGCCCCTGCTTAGGCTTTTAGCCGATATAACAAGGGAAACTTTATTGACTGTAGCAGCACATGAAATTAAAATCAAAAGAACGTGAAAATGCAAAGATGAATTATATGATTGATAAATTTGAACAAGAATTTCTGTGTTATGCTGCCAAAGACAAAATGTCTGTTTTGCTGAAAAGAAACTAACACGCAACAATCTGAAGTGCAAAGGAAACCATGTTCATTTGTTCAAAAGTGAAAAATGTGTTTTTTATAGTTCAAGAAAATGTTGCAATTGACGTAGTGAAGTTGGAGGATGTAGATCGATGAGAGCTTTGACTTTTTCAGGAAATGATGAAATACTTTCTGAGTTACATGTTAAAAGAAAACAAGATTTGTGGCACAAAAAGTACATTCAACAGGGTCCATCCCAACATGATGATGCTGCAAACATTCAAAAAGAATGTGGAGATGTTTTAAATGTTCCTCCTGTGAGGTGCTAGCTATGATAATGTCGTTTATATAGTTTTGAAATGCATAGTAAAATGAGCAGGTTTGTTTATCTCAATATTCAAGTTCGTTAGGTCAGCCGCAGAAGCAATAACAAAAATACACGGCTAATAATAATAATAAGCTGTTCAGAAGCTTTTCCACCAGATAATGACAGGTTAATGCTGGAATCTGTAAGTTTTTGTCTACGCAAGTCCGCCATCAAGTAAAAGTGGTGCGAGAAACAGCACATAAGATGGGGTGGTAGGAACAAAATCAATGAAGATGTCGTCCGAAAACACCTTCTTGTCTCTCTTCCCGGGGCACCCAATCCGACCCAAAACAGTCACTAGTCCGCAAACACCAACTTGAACTCAAATCTCAGTCTTCTGACAGCACCAAATCCGACCTCCACCTTCGGAATGAACCAACAAAGACAATCGCTTTCTCATTTTCTGTCCTCTTTATGGGGACTCCCATCATGCAATGCAAAATAGGTCACATGATCATTCGGTACTTCCTTTCATATAAAACCAGCCATTTGCTTTAACTCTGTTGTTCCACATGGCCTGGTCTGGTATTACGGGTAGGTCTTATGTTTTTATTTTCCACTACATGCCCCCGTGATCTTAAAATCACATCTCACCTCGCATAGTCAGCCATCCAGACCAGTTGTCTCCTCTCATGATTAGAGTGTCGCGGGGGTTCTTCCAACGGGAGTTCACCGGCTTCTTCCTCAGCATCTCCATTTGATGGCAGAGAGACACGACGTATGTCAAGCACGTGTCGCGGCATCCCGTCAACACTCACATTGTTTACAGACTGTACATGCGTTACCCTTCCTCGTCCCCAACGTGTAGTGCATAGAGCTCCCGGTAGCTTGACCCACACTTCTTCACCAACTATGATGGATCCTTGTCCCTCTTCACTCATGTTCGTTCTAGCAAGAGGATGACGGCACTCATACCGAAAGACTGACAGATGCGGCACTGACTCTTCATCTTGACCACTCTTTGGAGACATGTTGTACCAAAATACCGCCTCTTCTGGTGAGATTCTGCCTCTCTCTGCAACAGTCTTTATGGTTCGGTGATGCCTTTCGACAATCCCATTTCCTCCCGGTCGATATGCAGCCCGAAAAAATTGCCGGGTTCCCCACCTGGCACACAGCTCTGCAAAGTTTTCAGAGCGGAAGGCGGCACCATTATTCAGCAATATTTCCTCCACTGGCCCCCTCTCCAAAAACACCGCCTCCACGGCTCTGCAGATTTCACTCGCGGTTTCCGCTCTCAACTTACGCCAGATTGCCACTCTCCCAGGTCCACAGTTGACCATTGACAGGAATATATCGTTCCTATAATGCGTGACGTCAATGGCCAGCCGTTTCCAAGTTTCAGTTACTTGTAATTCCCCTCTCTCGTGCCTGGATGGGGCAGGGTCAATTGATTGACACTCTCTGCATTGTTCCACCACCTCTTTAACCGCCTCCTTTGTCACACTCGGGTTCACCTTTCTTGCAAGAAAAAGTGTCCTCTCTTTCCCAAAGTGGTGCATTTCATGCAGCTCTCTCGCTTCCTCACTAACGGAAAAGCCCCAGTGAAATGTTTTCGATGCCAGGGGCCTCATTTTGTACGGGACTGCCGAGAACCTAAGCCTGGCATAACCTGCTTCCGTTGTGGACAAACTGAGCATATCAGCCGAAATAGCTTGTCGTCCGAAAACACCTTCTTGTCTCTCTTCCCAGGGCACCCAATCCGACCCAAAACAGTCACTAGTCCGCAAACACCAACTTGAACTCAAATCTCAGTCTTCTGACAGCACCAAATCCGACCTCCACCTTCACTGGTCTCAATCCGGAATGAACCAACAAAGACAATCGCTTTCTCATTTTCTGTCCTCTTTATGGGGACTCCCATCATGCAATGCAAAATAGGTCACATGATCATTCAGTACTTCCTTTCATATAAAACCAGCCATTTGCTTTAACTCTGTTGTTCCACATGACCTGGTCTGGTATTACGGGTAGGTCTTATGTTTTTATTTTCCACTACAGAAGATCCCCGTGAAATCTTTGCATAGTTGCACATCCAAGGATCATGGAACTTGACTACACGTGAGTACTGAAGAATGGTTACAAACTGAGGTTGAAATCAATAGTCCGTGTGATTATACACTGTAGCGAGCATGGAGCAGAAGTGAATGTGTGCTGTTACATGCATGGAAGAGTAGATGTTGATATCTATTGTTATGTGTGGGAAATGCATGTGTATATGCACTGTTGCGAGTAAGTGTGTGTGATTAATGCATTGTGGCACGTAAGAAGTGTATGTAAGCGGATATGCACTGTGTAGGAAACTTCCCTGTTTTAACGATTTTGCTATGCCATGGACAGCGAAATGTGCCTAAATCTGGAAAATATGTGAAAATATAGTGTCCTAACTTCAAATAGGCGGCAAAAAATAACATGACTAGGAAATATCACGCATTGAGATAAGGCAAGAACTAGTATTAGAAAAAATACTAAATTAATTGAATTATGAAAAATAGGCGTGCAAAAATAGCATGTGGAGAGTGAAAAGTGACTAAAATAAAGATGGCATTCATATTTGGTAAAAAATATGTGAAAAAACATTAATGTGGAACAATAATCCTTACAACAGAAGTCTATACCATACAGGATGACTTAGAATTATAGTTATTTAAAAGCGATTAACTTGGGTGGGAGTTAGCCATTAGGAGTCAACCACAAAAGGGCTAGTTAAAAAGTGAGCAGGAAAGCCCTCCATATGCTAGCACCAAGGATAGACTGGTCCAGTCTCAACTTGGGAAAAGAAATGGACAGTTTTTTACGTCAGGCCACATTATATTTTGATGGAGCACTTCATGACGTGGACGATGACGTGAAAGTAAATTACCACCTTTTGTGGACTTGTGTCGAAGGGCAGGAAATTAGCGACCACTTCGTTTTTCAATGGGATGAGAGTAAAAATGTAGACAACTACATGAGACATTTCAAGAATTATGTCAGTCCTCAGTCAAATTTTCGGGTGTCTCGACACCAACTTTTACAGAATCGCCAAGAGGAGAACGAGCCAGCCCATGCATTCCTAAAGAGGCTGAGGCAAATAATAAAAAAGTGCGAATATGATCTCATAGTCGAAGAGACAAACTTGGTGAACTTATTTACATTTGAACTAAACCTCAAGTCAACCCAAAAGTCACTATCAAAAGAAGGTAGGGGTTTATCAATAACGACAGCAGCAATATGTATAGCAGAAACTGAAGAGGCAACAATCAAATAGGTGGAGGCAATCCGGACTCCACTTGAGAAGCTCAGCGCACATGCGGTACAATCAAATTTTGCCCATGAGTATATACATTCATGTGGTTTCTGCAGTAGAGGGCACCATAAAGGAGAATGCCCAGCCAAGGGTAATACCTGCCTGAAATGCACGAAGACAGGTCACTTTGCCAAGGGTTGTCGCTCGGCAAAAAAAAGCAGGGGCAAAGAACAAGATATCAGGATGGCAAGGCCTCAAAGATATTCCAACAATGCATATCGAGACAGTAAAATTCACGCAGCCACCCAAAATAACAGCGAAGATGAGCCTGAAAATGGCGGACTCTATTTTCATTCTGTAGAATGCCAAAGGAAACAAGTTCCTTTGGGCACAACAGAAGTCTATCCAAACTTAAGAAAGGCAACAAAATAGCCCAGATAGAAATCAAAGCAAAAATTGACCATGAGCAACCTGCTACCCATGAGTGTGTTCTAGCAATTGGATAGAGTATCACTTCAGGAAACACCAGTGCATTTGGAGGCTCTGTGATAGAGCAAGCGGGATCATGCCTTCTGGGAGTGAGATACCAGGACAGATTCACTAGTGCGATATTCCATGTAGTTAAAACCAAGGGGCCGATTTTACTTGGGCTACAAACCTCCAGAAAGTTGCGCCTGGTGACTCTCAATTTGGCAATTAACACGGACGATCCACTTAAGAACCAAAAGGAATGTCAGTCTAAAATGAGCCATTGCACGAAAGAAAATCCTATTCCAAGAGGGAACTCCAAAGTAAGAGAACAGATTCTCCACAAATTTTCGGATGTATTTGACGGCATTGGATGTCTGCCAAGAGAATATGCGATAAATGTAGACCCAACAATAGCCCCAGTTGTACACCCACCCCGGCGAGTCCCTGTGGCCCTAAGGGACAAATTTAAAAGTGAACTTGATTCACTGGTAAATCAGGGTATCATAACTCCAGTGACCAAACCAATCTCATGGGTCAACTCATTTGTCTGTGTCACAAAAGTCAATGGATCAGTCAGGCTATGCCTAGACCCCAAAGATCTGATCAAGGCCATACGGCGACCACATTTTGTGACCCCCACATTCGAAGACGTGGTCTCAAGACTACACGGTGCAAAATGGTTCATGAGGATAGATGTCAAATCCGGTTACTGACAAATGAAACTGAACGAGAAATCAAAGGAATTAACAACATTTATCATCCCATTTGGTAGATACATGTTAAACAGATTTCCAATGGGAGTGAAGAGCACCCAGGATGAATTCCAGCGAGACATGTTTGAGAACTTCTGAGACATTAAGAATGTTCTCTCCATCTCCGATGACACAATCGTGTACGGTTTTGAAGAAGATGGTAGTGACCATGACCAAGCACTTAATCAGCTCCTTCAAAGAGCTAAGGAAAGGAACTGCAAATTCAACCCTGACAAGTTGGTGGTACGCATATCAGAAACACCATTCTTTGGCCACATCATATCCAGAGATGGTATAAAATCAGATCCAAAAAAGTTGGAGGCGATTGACCAGATGCAACCACCCAAGGATGAGAAACAGCTATCCAGCTTCCTTGGACTAGTTAATTACCTCAACAAGTTCTCGCCCCATCTCTCAATACTGACCAAGCCACTACGGGACCTGATTTTGTCTGGTCATCTCAGCAACAAGCAGCATTTGACAGCATCAAAGAAGAAATCCAAAGATCTGCCGTACTGAGGTATTTTGACCCAAAGACACCAATCATGATACAAGTGGATGCTTCTGCTGCTGGACTCGGTGCAGCCTTCTTGCAGAATGGCATGCCAGTTGCTTTTGCAAGCAAAACTCTATCTGGACCAGAGACAGGGTACTCAAACATTTAAAGAGAGATGCTTGCCGTAGTTTTTGGCCTAGAAAGGTTCCATCATTATGTATGGGGTCACATGGTAACGGTTCAGACTGACCACAAGCCATTAGAATCGATCGCACTGAAGAACCTGGCACAAGCACCTCCAAGACTGGCAAGGATGTTGCTAAAGATTCAAGGCTATGATTTTGTAATGAAATACAACACAGGCAGAGCAGTTCCCATAGCTGACTGTTTGTCAAGAGTGTCACTCCGACTAGGTAATCACATTGAAGGCATCGACCTCAACATCCACATAATGAACACTCAGCTAAGTGCATCACCAACTCGCCTACAAAACATTAAGCTGGAAACCATGAAGGATTCAACTCAAAGAGATCTCATCAACTCTGTGATGACCGGATGGCCATCTGATCGCTCAGGGTGCCCCAGTTGCTTACTCCCATACTGGAATTTTAGGGATGAAGTTGGGATCCAAGACGGTGTCCTACTGAAATGCAACAAAATCATCATACCTGCTTCACTCCAACCAGATGTTCTGCAAAAACTGCACTTATCACATCAGGGAGTAGAAAAAACCCGGTTGCGGGTCAGAACTGCCGTTTACTGGGTAGGAATAAATAAGGATATTGAGGACATGGTTGCAAAAGGCCCCACATGTCAGAAGTATCAACCAAGTTTCCCATCAGAAACATTGCTTCAGCATGAAACCCCTTCTTACCCATGGCAGTATATCAGCACAGATCTCTTTAAAATGGAAGAAAGTGAGTACCCTTTAGTAGCGGACCAATATAGCCGCAGTCCATTTGTACGACGCCTGCAGTCAACAACATCTGCTGCAGTGATCATGCAGATAAAACAAATATCTGAAGAACAAGGTGTTCCTGAAGTGACAATGGACCTCAGTACACAAGTGTTGAATTTGCCAACTTTGCAGAGAAGTGCAACTTTAAACACACAACATCATCACCACATTGCAGAAAGAATGGTTGGCATATGCCAGAAACTACTTCTGAAGGCTCGAGAAACTAGCAATGATTGCCATTTGTCGATGATGTCATATAGACAAGACAAATAATCGGTATGACCAACGGGATAGCCACCGCCATCCACCATTGCAGGCAGGTCAGCAAGTCCACATCCAAGATGAGAAAACCAAGTTGTGGGAACCTGGAACAGTCACACAAACCACTGCAGAGCCAAAGTCATACCTCGTAGAATCCGCAGATGATAGTATTCATCGAAGGAACAGACAGTTCCTAAGGCTTGCAAGAGCAGAGTTGACCAAAAGTCTATATAACAACAAACACAACCACCCACTAACAGTTGATACCAATGCACAATCCATCAGTGATGGGATGCGTGTAACTGGTGCGATCTCTCCATCCAGCCAACACTGTACGAGCAGCCCATCAGCACCCACATACCGTACACCAGTACACAATGCACAAGCTCTGCCCACAACTGCAAGGCTATCTCCAAATAAAATTGCCGAGCCATATTTGGAGCCACGTCGCTCTGGACGTCCCCGAAAGATACCACAAAGACTGGACTTGTAATGCTTAAAAAATAAAATTTTTTAAAAAAAATCATACCCTCCTTTTTTAACTTAAAGAAGAGAGATGTTGTATCAGTATGTCATCGCTCGTTTGTTTACCTTTTGAACTTCCGGTAATTATCTGCCCTTAGACTGTCCCCACTTCCTCTCCCTTCTTGTAATGGCGTCGTATGTACATAAAGTTTGTGTTCATTTACTCTCCATCTCTGTTTGTTTTTAATCCAAGTCATCCTTGACCGGCGACAACACAACAGAAGGTGATTCGTTTGGGTGAGCAAGAACGAGTCTCCTCTAACTATGTGTCACAGATCGGCAAAGCCCCAGCACCAGGTCTGGAGGAGGTCCACCTGTGGCGAGCAAAAGCGTCGACTTATATTGAGACTGGTTGTGCGTGGCCCCAACCCTTCCCTAACCGAAGTCAGTTTGCAAAATGTCTTCATCATTCTCTCTTTCCCTATGTAATTGGTATTCTCAATCGACCCCTTCTCGCTCACAGACAACCGAGAGAATGTAACTCAACCAGTGGCTGTCGGTTCCCCTGACCCATGTCCACCCTCTCTCCCAATAGAATTTAGTCAGAGAACAAAGAGAGAAAAGAGATGTGTCTCTCCTCATCGTCCCTCTTCCCTGTCATGGTTGAGGTTCTCAATCGCCCCCTCCCCCCCATCTCTGCCGTGTTCAGATTTCTCGGCCTGTAAATAACCGAGAAAATGTAATTCCACCCCTGGCCGTAGGTTCTCTTAACCTACGTCCACCGAAACTAACTCGTTGGTGAGCACCTGGGGGGGGGGGGGTCCTTAATCGGCACAATCCACACCTGTCATATCCAACCTCCCAAGCTAGAGGGAAAATAACATTCTTCCCAATGAGGCCAGACACAGTGGCGCCAATTCCACAATATTGGTGTTCGTTTATCAATTCTTATTTTTCCCGAGCAACATCAGGTCTATGCATTAATCTCTACTTTGCTACAACAGTAACAATCTAAGCTGAAATTCTAGCCATTTGGTTTTAATGAAGACATCTATGCCTTTCTCTATTAATTCACACTAGCGTGATACCCTGATCGCCGGCCTTCGTGGGCCCACTTCTAATTCATACTAGTGTGTATTTTGGGTCCATCTTCCGTAGGGCTGCTCAACATTGTCACACTGTTTCTTGAGGTAACATTACTTGGAAAAGGTGCACCATTCCTCGTGTGAGCTGATGTATAGCCGTGTCGAGGGGATCTTATTTGTGCTGCGAATACTATGTTATTTTGAATATTTGGTTACGGTTTACTTGTAAGGGAAGTATCCTCATGCCAGGTTATCCTGACAAACCCTTGTACAGAGAGGCTGAAGACACTCGAGGATCGTGTCTAGTAGGTAATTCAAACTCTTTGTAAGTATGTGTGTGTTACAATGATATAAGTCCACATGTGTGCATGCGGCTGTCGCTATGTTGGATGTTGAAGTCTTCGTGTTGATACCAGGGCCCGTGGCATGGCGAGTTTGGTTTGTATCCCAAGATAGAATTTGTTTCATTGATCCATACAACATGGATGAGTAAACTGCAATGCCATTTCGGAACTAAAAGAGGAAGAATCATCCCTTTTATAAACTCCGGGACCAGTTCTCTGCTCGGATGAGAGATTGTTTCTGATTGGGTAAACCAGAAGCGAAATTAAATGTTTGCACCAATCAGAGCCCAGCTTAGAAGTCCAGCTAAGATTCAAAACATTGCTACTAATGGGAGCTTATTGCAGCCGCTATTGTCGTTGTTGTTGCCGTAGTGCTACTGCTACATTTTCATCTTGTTGAATGGAACTTTGAGCTTCATTTTTCTTATTCCTGGTTAATCTCTGATCAAACACATCATTTCAAAATAAAATCAACATACGGTGAAGAAAGAGATGAGCCTAAACGACATATAATATAACACCACAGCATATTAACTATGTCAGTTACATTATCATTGTCTAAGAATTAATTACTACCCCATTTTATCTCTGGCTGGCGCCTATTCAGAGCTGAAGAAACCATTAACCAGTGCTTTGTATTTACTTCCTTCCCACCGCAAAAAGATGTGACACATTGTCGGAAGGTGGAGAAAAAAGCAAGCATTGCCCATGCCACCTATCGTTTCCAATCCTCTTATAGTATTGTTCATCATCCAACATGATAATCTTATTAACACTTATCCTCGAGTGGTCTTTAGGCCTTGATAAGTGGTTACTCATTCATATAAAAAATAAATAACCACCACACACTGATAAAATAAAGCAAACACATACATACACTTACACATACATATACATACATACACTTCTTACATTGACTCAATTCTTGACCTTTTGGTTGGGATCCAAGTGTAAAATTTCCAACAAATTTGGGGTTATCTTAAGTAGGCCGAGTAAATGTGGTATTTTAGTTACCTCCTCTCCAGGAGGTTAGACACAAGGTCAGGTGTGAGTTTTGATGTAAGTGTTTCTGTGGATCGAACTGGATTCGAACCCGGCACAGCCAGGTCCTCAGTCTGCGTCATTAGCCATCGTGCCATCCCCAAAAGTAAGAGTAAATGTGGTATTGTGGTGACTGAGATGATTTTAGTTAAGAGTAAGATAGACATTTTTATCACTTTAGACCAAGGATGTCCAACGACCCCCTTTTCTCCACATTTTAGATGGCCTTGTGTCTAATTTGTTTAAAATGTAAATTTTTTATATTTTTGACAAATAAATATTTTTGAAAGTGTAGTCTATATTCTAATACTACACTTCATCTGTTCTGTTCTCTCTCTCTCTTGTCCCATATCACTATGTGTTTTTGTTTTGTTTTTTTGTTTATTTTGGGTTTTTTCATTTTACTTCAGTGTAAGTCCTCAGAAATCAGGGGGCCCCTTCCTGGGGCTAACATTTGATCTCTATACACGACACATAGATATGCAAGTTTTTCATTAAAGTTCTCCAATGTTGAGTTAGTAAAGAAGTGAAGAACATTAATTTTCCTCTTCCCAATTGACCAGTTAATTATGTTATGGTATATCTTTCTTGTTGTCTCTTGGTCTTACCGGATTCCAGGACAAGAATTCATCTAGTCTGGTGGATTATCCAGATTTGTGCCGTTACTTGAGATAACATTACGTAGAGAAGGTGCACGATTCCTCTTATGAGCCAGTGTGTAGCCATACCAAGGGGATCTGATTTGGGCTTCAAATACTATGTTATTTTGAATATTTGGTCAGGGTTTACTTGTAAGGATAAGTATCCTCATGCCAGGTTGTTCTGACAAACCCCTGTACAGAGGGACCTTAAACACTTGAGGACTACGTCAGTTTGGTTTGGTTTGGTTGTTTTGTTTTATGGCATATCAACCCTTTTTGGGTTATTTAATGCCGAATTCGGTCATTTTGGTAAAAGTTTTTATGTTTCAAGATATTTATATCTTAAAATATTTATTCATGCTGTTTAATTTGGTTGTTTTTTTAGAGAAAAATTGTTGCTTTTGTTTTTGACTTTGCAGAAAATGATTGAGTTTTGTCAAGGGAAAGGATAAAAACGATAACATTAATGTTTGGTTCAATTTAGGTCAGGAGGCCAGTATTTTCAGACAGCCTGATCTGGTAGCACCAGAGACTATGTCAGAAAGTGGAGGATGTTGTGTTTTGTAAATCTGTTTTGACCTTCTTTTTCACAAACTCCTTTTTATTTGTACTTGTTAGCAGGAGTCACGGTACACAAAAACAAAAGGGTGTTATCTATCTTATTCGTACCATCGCTCACGCTGCGATACCTTAACCTTTTTTGTACCCATAAAAGGTAAAAATATCTTTATTCAGAAATTCAAAATGTATGAAAAAAGAAGTTGTGTATCAAGTTCTCAAATGAATAATTTAAATTTTCATCATGCATGATGACATAAAAAAAGAGGCATTATGATTCAATGAATATGGGTGACAATCACTGATTATGAAAAGAGCAAAATGCGCAGACAGGTATGACACATTCTGACCCCCCCCCCCTCACACACACACATCTTCCAAAGTTTTTGTTATTTAATTATTTTCAAAAAAAATCTTCTGAGCAATATCGATTAAGCACCATATGTCCTCATCAAGATATTTTTATTTACAACATGGTATTTGACAATGGTGAAGTGAATGCAGACGTTTTAATATATTTTAG
This sequence comes from Sepiola atlantica, assembly GCA_963556195.1. Classification (NCBI taxonomy): domain Eukaryota; kingdom Metazoa; phylum Mollusca; class Cephalopoda; order Sepiida; family Sepiolidae; genus Sepiola; species Sepiola atlantica. The sequence goes on from OY744534.1 coordinate 28,144,238, forward strand.
ATTTTTAGAGAGGAGTTAAATATGTTGTATGATACGATGGATGTGTGATGTGAGTCTTAAATGCAGGCCTAGTTCTGATGACCTCAAAAGAAGGATAAATCTAGATAGTATAAGAAGATGTTTACAGAACTGAAGACTTTTACGTTACAAATTTACCAAATAATGTTTTTAAATTTCCTACCTACTTCTAGTTAAGTGTATCTTTCTGTCTTTCCTGCCACCCCTTTTTGCCTTTCAGTTGAACATGATAAACATATGCGAATAAAGCATCAATTTGGTTAATTAATTGAGTAACATAATTAATTAATGTTATGCGCTTGAAACGATTTGGGGTACAGCTCGCAATTGAGCATGGACACTTGGAGTCAGTCAAAGATAAGCAAGGTATGTTGGATTGAGTGGAACTGTTAATTGCTAACAACATGTTTCATTCATTATCTTTCATGTTTGTACATACATTATCACCTTCCATACCATTTTACAAAATAAGATCGTCCGAGCGTCAATAATTGAAAATTAACTGATGTAGCTATGGTAATATATATATATATATATATATATATATATATATATATATATATATATATATATGTTTTTAATGAGTTAAAAAACATATCAGAGGTGTGTTTTTAATATAGTTAATAAATATTTTGGAAATATGTTTTTAATTGGTTAATAAACATATTGGAAGTATGTTTTTAATATGGTAAAAAATATTTTGGATATATTTTTTAATAGGTTAATAAACATATTGGGGGTGTGTATTTATAATAGTTATTAAATATTTTTAAAATATGTTTTTAATTTGTTAATAAACATATTTGAAGTGTGTTTATAATATAATTAAAAATAGTTTGGAAATATGTTTTTAATAGGTTAATAAATACATTGGAGGTTTGTTTTTAATATAGTTAATAAATAGTTTGGAAATATTTTTTTAATTGTTTAATAAATATATTGAAGGTTTGTTTTTATAATAGTTAATAAATATTTTGGAAATATGTTTTTAATTGTTTAATAAATACATTGGAGATGTGTTTTTAATGTTGTTAATAAATATTTTGAAAATATGTTTTTAATTTGTTAATAAACATATTTGAAGTGTGTTTATAATATAATAAATAAATAGTTTGGAAATATTTTTTTAATTGGTTAATAAATACATTGGAAATGTGTTTTTAATGTTGTTAATAAATATTTTGAAAATATGTTTTTAATTTGTTAATAAACATATTGGAGGTGTTTTTTTCAATATAGTTAATAAATATTTTTGAAATATATTTTTAACTGGTTAATAAACATATTGGAAGTGTGTGTATAATATAATTAATAAATATTTTGGAAATATATTTTTAATTGTTTAATAAATATATTGGAGCTGTGTTTTTATATAGTTGATAAATATTTTGGAAATATGTTTTTAATTGGTTAAACATATTGGCAGTGTGTTTATAATATAATTAATAAATAGTTTAGAAATATGTTTTTAATTGTTTTATAAATACATTGGAGGTGTGTTTTTAATATAGTTAATGAATATTTTGGAAATATGTTTTGAATTCTTTGATGAATATATTGGAGATGTATTTTTAATATAGTTGATAAATAGTTTGGAAATATTTTTTTAATTGTTTAATAAATATATTGGAGGTGTGTTTTCAATATAGTTAATAAATATTTTTGAAATATGTTTTAATTGTTTAATAAATATATTAGAGGTGTGTTTTCAATATAGTTAATAAATATTTTGAAAATATGTTTTTAATTGGTTAATAAATATATTCGAAGTGTGATTTTAATATAGTAAATAAATATTTTGGAAATATTTTTTTAATTGGTTAATAAATACATTGGAGGTGTGTGTTTTAATACAGTTAATAATTATTTTGGAAATATTTTTTAATAACTATAAATGGTGTTTATCAAAATACAGTCTATCCTAATTTTCTACAGCTTAGATTTTTGGCGGAATTTTTAATTTCACTAGTTTTCAACATTTCGTTAAGGGAGTTAAGCAAATTTTTTTTACCACTTACCTTAAGTCCGAGTGACAAGGTCGTAAAACCACACATGATCACCTAAAAAGGTAGAACTCTCCCCAACAAAAAGTTTCATTTGATTATTTGCAATAAAAAAAACAAAATTATTAATTGCCCCCCCCCCCAAAAAAAAACATCCGACCTTAAAGTATAATGTCAATTTCCGATTTCAAAACCGAAAGCCATCACCAAGTACTGTTTTTCTCTTTAACCAAATGTTTATTCCAACGTTGGCCATTCGTGCATAATCACCTTTCATACCCAGTTTTTAAAAATGAGATCGTCGGATCGCTAAAGATGAAATACAATGCAAAAAAGTAATTGAAAATTAACTGGTTTGGCTAAAGTAAATAAAATATCCAACTTTACTCATTTTAAAATGAATTGTTCCCAAATCGAATTCTGTCGTCTAGTCGATTTAACCAGTTTTAAAAACCTACTCTTTACATTCTTTTTATTTTAATGTAATTTGAATACACATCCAATTGTTACAATTTTGAATAAATTTTTTTAAAGTTCCATTCGTTTTCTTTATTTCAATAATATTTAGTGACAATTAGTTTCTACAGAAGAAGAAAGGGATAATTTGTTCTTAATATTGTTAAACCATACATACACTTATTATTTCAAGAGGAATATAATCATAAACAGCAAATGATACAGATAGATGAAGAAAGCAAGCGTGGAATCTCCACGGGTCCCGTTCTTCTTAAATTATACACTAATCTTCTTCATCTTTTAAATTTGGAATTTAACGAATTAAAAGCAAATAGTTGAAAAATGTAAATTAGAATTTAATTTAAGGACTAAAAAATACAATTTATTAAAAACAATAAATTTTATCCAAAAACTGTGCGATCATCACCATCATCATCACCATCATCATCACCATCAAGGGGTTTTGATCACTGCTGGAAGAGGAACCCCTCCTTGGTTTCCGGCCACATTATTTGTGACTGTCATTCAGGGTTTTTTGCCATAGCCGCCACACTATGGACTGCTATTTGCCCATAGCTAGGTGTCCACATATAGCGCCTGGTATTCCCAAATGGTCACTCATCTAGTACTGACCAGGCTCAACGTCGCTTAACTTCAGTGATCAAGTGGCAACTGGTGTGTCACCTGTGCGATAACTAACAGAAATATGAGAGATTTTTCAGCAGGTCCCATCATACAGAGAGGGTTGGAGTGAGTGTTAGTGGGAGGTGACAATTTATAGAAAGTATTAGTACTTAATGTATTAAGTAGTAACACTTTCTATAAATTGTCATATTCCACTAACACTCACCCCAACCTTCTCTGTATGACACATTGACTACAACCTCCTCCTGTTACTCACGGTATCTGACATACCCAATTTCCACCACCTCATAGCATTACTACTGTGAATCACTACTACGAAGCTCTGCTCCGTAAAAAAACATACCTAATAATTTTTTTATTTTATTTCTTATTTTTTTATGGAAATCGCTCCAGAGAAAGCACGTACCAACTAACTAAAAAAATACTACTTTAAAGTAAAAAAATTAGTCAACGATAAGTGTTAGATAGATTCCGAGCCAGAAAACAGCAATTCTTTCCCCTTTGTCAAAAACATCTCATCGAAATTTCACTTTCTGTTATTTAACAACTAGTGTACCCATGTTGTCAAAAAATTATGGCATATTCCTTTTTCATTACTTCTGTTTATTACATAATTCAGTAAGATGCAGCTGTTTGTTTTTTTCATTACTTAGATCAAGTAATGTTATTAATAAATCATTCGTTTATTAAAAGATAGCCTGAATAAAATACCTACAAATTCTATAATTAAATTCACTTGGGAAAAAACAGTTGTCAGCTTGTTTTATATTGCAAACAATAATAATATTTTAAGTCAGCTGCTGATTCTTAAGTTTTCTTGAATATATATTGAATGAATTACCTCCCTTGGTGTTACATACAAAGGAATAGCTATTTATACATATACATATTGAAACAGAGAGACAAAGCATATTATTATACTAGACCACCTGTGAATCAGTGGGTCAGTATTTGTTACGTATGTTAGTAAATATATAATTTCTTAAGTTTGCATTGGTTGATAATCATGTTTATACAAGGATTACAAAGTGAAAGGATTTCACAAAGTAAGAATGCATTGTGATATCATAATAGACTCTTTCTTTCTCTTCTGACATCACAAAGTCAGAATACATTGTGATGTCATAATAGACCCCCTCTCTCTTTCCGATCTCTCTCTCTCTTCCCGATCTCTCTCTCTATATATATTAATTATTTACATCATTCCATTACTCTCATCACTTCTCTTATCATTATCCCTTTATTTAATTTATATTCACATCTTCAGAGGTTTAATAGTATATCAGACGACCCATTATCTAGTTTAGTCTCTCTACACGAAATATAACCCATTGGTCACGTATCGTCTAGTCCATTATGACGTTATAGACGACCCGTGACGCAAAGGGTCACAAGTTGTTTATGTAGAGAGTAACTGTATATATATATATATATATATATATATATATATATATATATATATATATATATATATATATATTATATATATATGAGAGAGAGAGAGAGAGAGAAAGAGAGAGAGAGAGAAACTATATATATACTAGACAAACCGTCTCGACACAGAGGGTCTAGTATACTATTAATACTCTATGGATCTTGCTTGTTATCTTGCATGTTTGTTTGTCTCACAGGTCGTCTATGGTCTCTGTTTTGATAGATGACGTCATCCTTTCGTGATATCATAAAAGATTTTTCCCAGTATCTTTCACATCTATTTAAGTGGATGACGTCATCCCTTTGTGACGTCATCTATTGTGCATGGAGACAAACAAACATAAGAAATAACAAGCAAGATCCACAGTTTTAGTAGTATTTTTTTTAATGGAAATCGCTCCAGACAAGGCATAAAGCCACTTGATATAAGGAGCTAACAAGAACGAAAGATGATTATCACAAAGACAGGAGATGTATATTGCCCTTAGTCTTGAAAAGACCAAGGATATAGGTAGGAGGAAAACAGTCAGCAGTAAGAGAGTTTCAAAAGCCTGCAGTTCTTGGTAAGAAGCTACTGGAATAGGAAGCTGTTTTACAATGAAGTATCAAAACAGTGGATTGATGAAGACCACTAGACCAACGAGTCAAATGAGCTGGAAAAAAAAGAAGCAGCGAATAGATCAGACAATTCTGAAGAACACATGTCATAATAGTATTTATAGAAAAGACTGAGACTAGCAACATCACGTCCGTGAAAGAGGGTGCAGAGAAAGAAGAAAGGGTAAGGCCAACCAAATTACAGATATGCTTCTGCACCTTATCAAGAACCCTCAAATGAGACAGAGATTCACCAGCCCAAATATGACAACAGTACTTCATACTTGACTGTCCAGGACTAGACAGCTCGTCTATTATATAATGCAGTCTATATATACAGTCACTCTCAACATAGACGACCTGTGACAACTTTTATGGAATTCATTGTATTAATTTTGTGAATCAGTTAAATGATATTGCTAACCTCTCAGAGGCAATGGGCTCGGGGTATCCAAAATTTTTTTGTTGGGGGTATGCAATCATATTCAAACTATCTCCCTTTTTCATAATATCTCCCAGTACTCGGACTTATACTTGAGTCTTTGGGGCATACAATCAAGGAGTTGGCCCCAAGCACCACCAGGGCGTCACCAGACCTCTGTACGGCACTGTAACCATTGAAGTAAACTTATATTTTGTACAAAAGGATATGCAAATAAAGTTTTTTTTTGTTTTTCTTTTTTTTAACATGTTTTCATTCTTGTTTTAAATGTATTGAAATCAAGGTGATCCATGATACAGGCCTGGCAAACATGCGACTCCTTCTCCGACTTGGATCCAGACATGTGAAGACCAAAATTACTACTAAATAATTACAGAGAAAAATTTTAGTAAGAAATTTCTTACTAATGTCCAGTAATTAGCAACTATACATATTATTAGGAAGCAGCTTACAATAATTGATTTATTTCCATCAAATCAAATATAAAAGTACAAAAATATAAAAAAAACTAAATTCACAAAAAAATCACTTTATTCACCATGAATTAGACACATTTTTGATATTTCAAAAATCATGAATTAATTTGTTTATATTGATTACAGAAAATATAATGACATAATACAATCAGTAAGCAAATTCAACATTTTACAAAATCAAATACTTTATGAACAAAATAATGTTTGGAGAAACAATTTTGATAAGTTTTACAAAATTTGTTATGTTTGTTAAATATAAAATCTGTTTTTGCAGAAGATGAAGAAAATGTTTGTGTCTAATTCATGGTGAATAAAGTGATTTTTTGTGAATTTAGTTCTTTTATATTTTTGTACTTTTATATTTGATTTGATGAAAATAAATCAATTATTGTAAGCTGCTTCCTAATAATATGTATAGTTGCTAATTACTGGACATTAGTAAGAAATTTCTTACTAAAATTTTTCTCTGTAATTATTATTTAGTAGTAATTTTGGTCTTCACATGTCCACCTCCAGTCGTGGACCCAGGTTGCATGTTTGCCAGGCCTATATTATGGATCGCCTTGATTGAAATTCATTGCGCTAAAAATATTTACTGAAATATAATAATAAAAGCTTATAAACATTTTGCAAGTATAAATGTATCATGAAATGGTTGGATCTATCATTACAACTAGCGAAATAGAGGAGGAGGTAATGCCTGGGAGGATATTATCTTGACAAAAGAACAGATACTACACTACCCTCCTCTGAATTGAGCATTGAAAGATAGTACATTAGTCTGAAATAGTATATTAAACTGACTTGAACATAGTATTAGATAGTATTAGTATAGTTTGTTTTCAGACAAACAGATACCAAATCTCCATTATTATTAGAAATAATAGTATAGTTTCAGCTTCAGATAGACAGATACCAAATTACCATTAGTAATACTAGTAATAATATGCACTCCCCCCCCCATCTGATCGCATATTTTTATAGGATATATAATGTAATTATTGAGTTTGCTAATGAACAGCCGATTATGACAATTTCTTGTTCGTGTACGCTACTCCCACCCCTCGAAGAAAGAAGTAATGCCTGGGTGGATGGTCGCATGACTACAGAATAGATACTACACTGACCCCCCCCCCCCCATAAAATACAACCCAGGTAATCCCTGAGAGGATAGTATTATCGGATTGACATCCTAACATTTTATCATATCGCCGTAAACAGAAAAACAGAAACCAACCCGAATTCACTTCAACAACAAAAGCTAAATCTGGGACCATAAAAACCAGCTTCCAGAGACAGTCTAACAAAAAGGCGCAAAAAAGCCAAAAATGTTGATCACGTTGGGGTCACCAAATTATGTAGGAGCGCGGACCTTAGCTTAGTAAGATATTGTGTCTTAGATAATATGCTAAGATCAACGCTTACATTTAAGTTGTTAAAGACTCCATCTTGTAGTGATGTGCAGATCACGTGGGGAGAATAAAATTGTGTTATATATTTGCGAAATGCTTAAACAGTGAGAAAAAAAGAAAAACATAAAATGGTTGAATAAAATGGTTAAATAAAAGATAAAAGTTGAATGAAAGATAAAGCATCCATGAGTTGAAGGAAGAATAAAATGTAGTTTAAAAGTAACACAAATATTTATATATGTACAAATTACAGAGCATTAAGTGTTCATTCCAAGTGTCCGGTTAGAGAAGCGATAAATGTTTATGCCTGTGATTTATAAATGTGTATGTATGTGCATAATGTAGCCATGTATGAGGCTTGGCGTTAGTACATGGAAGTGTGTGAATGTGCGTGTCACCTTTTTGTTTGTGGTTGTACGAATGTGTGTGCGTGTGAGAGTTGATAATTCGTTTAGGCATTTGTATGTGTGTGCCTTTGTTAGCAGTGTGTGGTTGCGTGCATTGAAGAATGATAGGAGTGTAAGCCTTTGTGTGTGGGTGTGGGTGAGTTTGCCTCTCTATGTATGTATGTGTGTGTGTTTAGTCGTCAGCCGACGCGCTGGCACCCCCTCCCCTTTGGGTGAACTTGTATTCTCTGTCAAGCGTCCAAGAGAAAAAGAGAAAAGAGGCAGATTTTGTTGTGCGGTCTGCTTTTATATTGTTCGACCAGTTGGTTTGACCGCCGTAGTTGTGAGCAAGAGAAACGTTTAACAGATTTATTAAAACTGAACACAGAATGAATTAATGAATTAATTTGCTGCTGGACTCGATTGACATATTAAGTGTCTGATGCCGTGGTCTGTGTTTTCTTTCTCTCTGGGCAGCCGACAATTTCAAGGGCGATAACTCTTAACTCCCGAAATGGTTCAAGGGAGGTAATTCCGTTTTCGTTAGTTGTCCTAACACCTTAAAACCATCTAAACATTGCATTCAGACTACAAACAAGGCAAGAAGCTCCCTATTTCTCAGTCAACGCTCTTTCTGCAAACTCACACCTGGAATATTTCTCCCACTTTATATTCCTCATCAGACTGCTGTTACAGTATGGTGTTCAGGCATCTGCTCCATATCAAATACATGGAGAGAGTTCAACAACTAGCTACTCAACCGGTGCAAGGGTTACGAGATCTGCTCTATGAAAGCTGACTCGAGAATCTTAACCTCTTCTCCCTTGATCATCGACATTTATGCAGTGATCCCTCTTAATGATCTCCCACAGGACTTACTATTGATTCCTGCACCGGAAAGAGGTCGATGCGGGCATTACCAGAGACTGTTTCACCAGAAATTTTGATTGAATCAGTAGAGCGCTACTTTCTTGACTTTGGAATGGATTTCTAGGAAATGTAGTAAATGTGCCAACAACGCAAGAATTCAAGGCAAAATTCTACAGGCGCTAGGCTACTGTATCCTCTTCTGTGTAAATTTCTGCCCTACCCCCTCTTGTTGGAATTTTCTACCAGCAATTATGTAACCCCCTATATATTCTGTATTATATTTATATATTTTGTATTCTATTTTATATTTACATATTTTGTACCCTGTATCATATTTTGATAATCTGTCTTTTATACTCTCTATTGATTTGCCTCATACTTTTGATTTTGTACGAAACTCTACGTAATTTAGATAAAGTTTAAGGCCAACTCTTTCAGACTGACGTCAGAGATTCTGGTGCTCAAATGCTTCCTTTTGGAATTCAGCCAGCTTTAGGAGTTGATATGGTTCTCCAATTCATTGATAGAGCGAATTCCCTAAGCACTTCCTTTCTTCAAGAACACTGAAACTGTGACTGTGAGATTCAACACAGGAGTTCATTGCCGCACAGAGCGTTGAATCGAAATTCAACACGTCCATAAGTTTTGAGAATTTTGCGGCTCTCAACCTTTTCTGAAAAAGAACAAAGAAGTTGTTGACTTTAACAAGATTGTTCACGCAGCGTTGGCATTGGAAGAACATTTATTCACAGAGTATTAAAGCCTTTAAACTGACGAAAGGTGTTCGTGTCTTTTGAGAATTGTACTCTGTTATCTTCATTATTTGTTTAAACCTTAGAATTACTTACTCTCCTCATACTGTCGTTCATCATTGGTTCAAACAACAATTATCTAACTGTTTGAAAAGCAGTTTATTTTGGTTTAGAGTAGGCAGCTTGTACACTGTTCCTCCTATTTTGTTTTGTTACAAGGCGTTTTGTCCTTACAGGTTGAATGCTCGCAAGGGAAATATTTGCAAGTTTTTGACTCCCCTCGGGGACGTTTTTGTAAACTAAAATCTTTTCCTTTTGACTTCAAACAAGACAACTTTTAATCTTATTTCTTTCCTCCCTTTTATTTTATCCGTTTGTTTTTTGCGGATTTTTCTACGAAGTCATAGTTTTCTGAAGACGGATAAATTTGCGGCACTCTTTCCTACATGGAAACTGAAGCATGTTTTTTTATATTTTGACAAATTTATTGAATTAAATTGAAAAGTTTGGAAACACTAACAACATGTTTATTATAACGTTGACTATTTGTGTAGAAAAAACGTACATTATAACCTTCCATGCTCCTTTTTAAAAATGAGATCGTCCGGTCGCCAAATCATGCAGAGAGTAATTAATGAGATCTAAATTGATGCTCTATTGAAAATTGAGTTTATCTAAAAAGTTATGGTGACTTGGAACCAGATCACAACAATCATGGACTAAGCCTCTCCACTTACCCCCTCTCCCCCGTCCATTGTAGAATGTATTCCAGTTTTCTTTGTGCAACAAGTTGCAAACAGATCACATGTCTGATAATAAATTATTGAATTATGACAGTGACACATTTTCTAGGATTAATTGTTTAGTTTTTCCTCTATTTTCAATAGTCTTCCCCCCCTGCCTTTCTCTCTCTCTCTCTGGTTCTGAGTGAAAAAGTTGAGGGGTGGGGGTGAACGGAAATAATGTGGATGGCTGTTAGTGAAGAAGTGGAGGGGTGGGGAAAAGAGGAGGGGGGAGGCTCTGTGATTTTGGTGTGTGGGTATGTCATGGTTTTAGAAAAGATTTGAAAAAATGAAGGTGGTTTGAAAGTGGGAGGGGTAGGTGCGTAAGAGTGTGGGAGAAGTGGTCGGAAGGGTGAAATGGGTAATATATATTTATATATATATATATATATTATAAGTAGGATCAAATATAAACCAAAGTAAAAACTTTTAGTAGATGGAACCTATTGTGAAGAGGATTAGCTCAATATACGAGATAGAGCAATTGTAAAGATAGAAGAAAAAAGAGTGATAAAAATGCGACGATTGTCCAAATTTATTTCAAATTTCAATTGTTCAATGCAAGGTGTATTCAGTAATAAACTAGTGTTTATTATTCTTTCCTATAGCCAAGGCTTTTCAAGGATCGAAATCTTATCATCAGAGGAGAAATACAGATGGATAAGTTGGCTTTCGAAAAAACCAAAGTTCAAATATTTGAAAAATATGAAAATTATTATTAAAGGAATTTTTGTTAAAAAAACGCAGTGAATGAAAAGAAAAATTCCGTGAAAAATATATGCAGATTGTCCGGGTGGTAAATTTCCGTTGAAAAGAAGTCAAATGAATTGTAGAATGTGAAGAAAAACTCTTTGCGTGGGAGCAGTGTGGAGAAAGTGCTATATATTATAATATATATTTATATATATGTATAATATATATTGATATATATAATATATATATATAATATATATTTATATATAATATATATTTATAAATATATAATATATGTATAATATATATTTATATATAATATATATATAATATATATTTATATATAATATATATTTATAAATATATAATATATATATAATATATATTTATATATAATATATATATATATTTATATATATATGATATATATATAATATATATTTATAAATATATAATATATATATTATATATATTTATTAATATAATATATATATATATATATATATATATATATATATATATATATATATATATATATATGATTATAATATATATTTATGTTTATATATATATATATAATATATATATATATATATATATTTATGTATTTTTGTTGTGGGTAGGTGTCGCACCCAGTAATGGCTACTACTTTTTCTCATCAACCCATCATGTCAACCCAATATTTTCACGTACTTGCATGACATTTTTCTTAAAATTATCATCCTCAGGAAGTCTTACAAATAAAGACGAAACGTTGATGAATATATAAAAAAACATCGTTTTTGGTTTTTCCTTTTTCATTTCCCATTACGTCGGATTACCGTCATCTTTCCTTTCTCATATTTATATATATATATTTATATTTATATATATATATATTCATATATATATATATATATATATATATATATATATATATATATATATATATATATATATATATATATATCATGGACTCTCCCGTCGATTTCGACGTATGAGGTCTTGACAACTCAAAATTTGTTTAGTCTACGATGGATGTAGCATGCTTACATTTACTCAATCGTAAATGGCATTTGAGTCCTGCGAGAGATTTGCAAACCAGCCCACAATGGATGCAAGAAGGAAGATCTTGAGAAAAATCGGCTGGGATACTTGTAGATGTTTTTGTTCTTTCGCGTCTTTCACGCTGTTGATCAATGGCAGTTACAGAGAACCGCATGATGCCCCTCTGGCAGTCAGATCGCCATTCCTTCTGTCGAAAAGCAAGCTGTTCAAAATCACGATAAGCAATATTGATAGATGTCAAATTCATCTTCAACTTGTCCTTAAAGCGAAGCAGCGGTCGACCCACATTTCGCCTTCCACTGTTGAACTCGCCGTACATCAGTTGCTTTGGTATTCTATCATCTTCCATACGTAAGACATGTCCTGCCCAACGCAGTTGTGATTGCATCAAAAAGCTTTCAATTCCGCCAATACCGCAGCATGTAAATAGGTCCGCATTAGACATCCGATTTCTTAGGGTGACACCACAAATCGTTCTAAGGCAATTTTTGTGAAAGACATCAAGCTTCTGAATGTGGCTGCGATAGACTGTCCATGATTCCGATCCATAAAGCAGTGATGTTAGCACAACTGCTCTATACACAAGTACTTTTGTTCTCAAACTTATCCCCATGTCCTTCCATAACCGATGACGCAGTTTTCCAAAGGCAGTGGTTGCTTTCACAATTCGGTTAAAGATTTCGTCATCAAGGGAGACACTCCAATTTATCTTACTCCCAAGATAAGTGAAGTTTTTCACATATTTCAGATCTTTACCGTCCACTTGGATTGGAATATCTGGAAAACAGTGTACTGGTGGTCGTTGCTTTACTGGTGGCCGTTGCTTCACACCCTGAACTTGTTTAGGTATGAGGCGAGGTTGGTGAATCACTTCTGTTTTCTTGATGCTGATTGTCAGACCAAAAGCCTTGCAAGCAGCCGAAAACCTGTCCACAAGCAGTTGCGCTTCCTCCCGAGATGTTGCACAAAGTGCAGCGTCATCTGCAAACAAAAGATCCCTGATGACAGTTTGTCGAAGAAGGGTCTTAGCTTTGAAACGTTGCTGGTTGAAGAGACCACCACTTGTTCTAAATTTAAACTTCACCCCAGTATTTATATCAGCGAAAGCATATCTCAGCATAACTGAAAAGAACAAAGCAAATAGCACAGGTGCCATTACGCAACCCTGTTTGGTACTATTTGTCACATTGAAAGGTTCTGAAGACTCTCCATTTGAAACAACCGATGCCTTCATTCCATCATGGAAAGAAATAATTACATTCAGCATGTTGTCAGGTATTCCCAGCTTGTCCAACACTTTCCAGAGGGCTTCGCGGTTTACTGTGTCAAAGGCCTTTGTAAGGTCAATGAAAACCATATACAACTCCTCGTTCTTTTCCCGAACTTTCTCGGCAACCTGGCGGAGGGAAAAGATCATATCGACAGTACCCCGACCAGCACGGAAACCGCACTGAGATTCGGGATAGATATCATCAACAAGGTGTTTAATTATTCTGTTGAGAATAAGCCAAGACCTTCCCTGCAATTGACAAAAGTGAGATGCCTCGATGGTTGTCACAGATGTTTCTATTGCCTTTATTCTTATACAAGTGTTGAATTAATGCATCTTTGAAATCCTGAGGGACATTTCCACCTTGCCAGATCTTCACAAAGAGACTGTGCAGCTTCTTCACTAGTGTCTGGCCACCGTACTTAAACACCTCAGGAGGTAAGGTGTCTTTCCCTGACCTTTTGCCTGACGACATTTGCCTAATAGCAACGAAAACTTCATGTATTGCTGGAAGGAAGGAGAGTTCAGGAATCTCAGGTCGTTCAGTGATAGATGAAAGTATTTCTTCATCAGTTGTGGAAGTATTGTTTAGGACCGCTTCGAAGTGCTCCTTCCAGCGATTCAATATATCCGCTCTATCATTTATCAGTGTGTCATCATTTGCAGATACGGGAGAAACGCCAGATTCGTGCGGTCCAAAAACTTTCTTAATACCTTCATAAAAAACTTTCAAGTCTCTTCTGTCAAATGCTTCTTGCATTAATTTGGCATGTGAGGACCACCATGCCTCTTTCATCTGCCGTAATGCTTTCTGGACTTTACTTTTGCATTCCTTGTACAATTTCCTCTTTAGTGTTGAGTTCTTATCATCAATCCAGGTTTTATGAGCCTTATGCATTTCATTGATCAACTCCTGGGCCTCAACATTCTGGTCATCGAACCAGTCCTGATGTTTACGGACAGGTAACCCCAAAACCTCCAATGCAGATGTGTGAATTACGTCCCGCAAGGATTTCCAGGAAGATCTGATATCATCGGTTATCTCAACAGAATCCAATATATATATATATATATATATATGTATATATATATTTATATATTTATATATATATTTACACAGACATGTACAAAATCAGCGACACTGGCATGTCGATGTTATCGATCAACAGCTATATAAAACTGAGATCTCATCAGGGAGAGTTACTTATTATTAATTATTATCACTTATTACTTATTATTAATTAATTATTATCAATTATTACCGATTACTATTATTATTATTATTATTATTATTATTATTATTATTATTACCATTATTACTATTACTAATATTTACCAATAGCATCACTTAGCATTCCATAAATTATTACCAATATTATTATTATTATTATTATTATTATTACTATTATTTTAATCATTATTATTATCATTATTATTACCACTAAATTAATCTGTTTGTGAATTTGTTTTGCTTTATTAATTAATTAATGATAATATGATAAGTTTAAAGGAAAATAAAACGGTTGAGGATTAATACAAAATTAGTAGCCCAAAAGTGTAAACGACCCCTGACCCCCCCCCCCCCCGACAAATACACACATACACGCGCACACACACATATGTGCTGCTAATGATTTCTATAGCTGTTAGCTGAGGTTGGAAAAAAACCTTGATCTTTTTTGACACGTTTTATTGTATGTACATCCTTCCGCCACTTCTGTCTGGTTCATAGACGATTTCACTTCACTATATTTCTATCTATCTATCTATCTATCTATCTATCTATCTATCTATCTATCTATCTATCTATCTATCTATCTATCTATCTATCTATCTTTTTATTCAACCCTTTTTATTATATCTCCCTCTTTTCACTTTATTTTATTTTAATTTATTTTATTTTATTTTATATCTTATATATTTTTTATATATTATCTTTTTATATATTATTTTTATATATGATCTTTTATATTAATATTTTTTATTATTTTTTGATTTTGATTTTAACATTTTGATTCTTAACGGTCCCAACCACGTGACTTTCAAAATTTTGAAATTCTAAATTTTTTTTTTTTCTTCTTTTTTCTCCATTTCATTCTTTCCAAATATGATCTAAGGTTAAGATCGGATTCTAACTCTGCCTGATGAGATCTCAGTTTATAATAGCTGTTGATCGATAACATCGACATGCCAGTGTCGCAGATTTTGTACATGTCTGTGTAAATAAAAATAATCATATATTGAAGCTCTATTTGATATTGAGCACTTTTTATAAACCCAATTGAAAATTCTTTGGATAACTACCCTGTGGATGTTTTATCTGGATAATTATTTTATATATATATATATATATATATATATATATATATATATATATATATATATATATATATATATATATATATATATATATATATATATATATATTTATATTTATATATATATATATATTTATATATATATATTTATATATACATATTTATATATTTATATTTATATATATTTATATATATTTATATTTATATATATATATATTTATATATATATATATATATTTATATATGTATATATATTTATATTTATATATATATTTATATTTATATATATATTTATATTTATATATTTATATTTATATATATATTTATATTTATATATATATTTATATTTATATATATATATATTTATATATTTATATTTATATATATATATATATATATATATTTATATATATATATATATTTATATTTATATATATATTTATATTTATATATATATTTATATTTATATATATATATATTTATATTTATATATATATATATATTTATATATATATATATTTATATTTATATATATATTTATATATATATATATTTATATATATATTTATATATATATATTTATATATATATATTTACATCTATATATATTTATATATATATTTATATATATATATTTAAATTTATATATATATATATATATATATTTATATCTATATATATATATTTATATATATATATTTATATTTATATATATTTATATTTATATATATATATATTTATATATATATATTTATATATATATATTTATATATATATATTTATATATAAATATATATATATTTATATATATATATATATATATATATTTATTTATATATATGTATATTTATTTATATATAAATATATTTATATATATATATATTTATATATATATTTATTAATATATATGTATATTTATTTATATATAAATATATTTATATATATATATTTATATATAAATATATTTATATATATATATTTATATATAAATATATTTATATCTGTATATATTTTTATATTTATATATATATATTTATTTATATATAAAAGATGTTTGAAGCCTAAGAATGCATTTTTTTTTTAAATAAATAGTAATTTATTTAAAGTACTCCCCAATTATCGACGTAATACGTCTTCGTCAGGGGTACAAGACATTTTTTTTCATAGCGACATGTTTATCGCTAGTAGAAGGTAGTAATAGTTCAAATGTCGAAGTCTTTTAGGGAAAGATCGCGGACACGCATTAAAGATAAGATATGTTGGTCTCCCATTAGAAAGCATTCAATATTGAAATGTAAGAAAGATGTTTGAAGCCTAAGAATGCATTGTTTTAAATAAATAGTAATTCATTTAAAGTAGTCCCAAAAAATTTCATCTTTATATATATATATATTTATATATATATTTATATATATTAATATATATATATATTTATATATATATATTTATATATATATTTATGTTTATATATATTTATATTTATATATATATTATATATATTTATATATATATATTATATATTTATATATTTATATTCATATATATATTTATATTTATATATATATTCATATATATTTATATATATATCATTATATATTTATATATTTATATTTAAAATTAGATTGTAGTTAGCTTGAAGCATTTCTGGTAAATATAAGTGCAAATTAGTCGTCCGAGACTGTAGCAATGCGATGTAGTTGCCGTAAGATGGAAAAGTGAAAAGAAATAAACGAAGAGAGAAAGTGAAACTCAAAACGATTTATTAATAATTTCACGAAAAACTAATTAAATACCAGAATAGTAAATACTGTCTGGTAAATAAGAGTAATCTTAAATTTTCGAAAGAAAAACTTTCATTTTCAAAAGACAACAATAAAAGACCGAGAGGGTCGAAAAACGGGTAAAACCGGTGTAAAACCATTGAAATACCGCAGCAGATAATTGGAAGTAGGAACGCAGAAAATGTCAAAATTTAATTAAACAATTATTCAACTAAAGTTAAAATATTATAAACATTTGTTTATTTATATACTAATAATTATAATTTTATAATATTTTAGTTTGTATAATTTATTAATTAATTTTTTTTTTCTCTTTTTCTTTATTCAATTCTAAATCTAAATTTAAGTGTGGGCCGTATTATAATATGTGCCATCAAAGGGGGATAACTTAAGGAAAAATATATTTAGAAATGAGATTTGAGATTTGAGAAGGAATTTGAATTGTGGAATGGATCAATGCCAGAAGAAACGTTGGGGAAGGGGGGGATTAGGGATAAAAAAATACATACACACATATACATACATAAAGTGTAAATATCTAAATACATATTTATTTTTTTTATATATAAGTTAATTAAAGAGTATTCCAAGGGTATAATACTCCTAGAACTAAATTTATATAAATTTATTCTATTTATTGATTTATAGATTTTTTTTTTAAATTTTCCTTTGTTATTATGATCTATTCATATATTTAATTTATTCTTTTATTATTATAATTTCTTTTTTTATTTATTTAAATTTTCTTTTAATTTTTTAATTTTTTATTATTATTTTATTTTATTGAGCATACACATAGACACGCATGAGAATACACCCATATTCACATACATATATTTATATATATATATATATATTTATATATATATATATATTTATATATTTATATATATATATATATTTATATATATATATACTTATATATTAATATTTATATATTTATGTATTTATATATATATATATATATTTATTTATATTTATATATTTATATTTATATATATATATTTATATATTTATATTTTTATATATATTTATATATTTATATAATATACATAATATATATTTATATATTCATATATATGATATATATTTATATTAATATATATTTATAATAATATATTTTTATATTTATATATATATATTTATTTATATATTTATATATATAATATATATTTATATATATAATATATATTATATATTTATATATATAATATATATTTATATATATAGTATATATTTATATATATATATATATATATATTATGATATATATTTATATATATATAATATATATTTATGTATTTAATATATATATCATATTTATAAATATGTATATATATGATATATATTTATATATATATATATATGATATATATATGATATATATTTATAAATATATGATATATATATATATAATATATATTTATAAATATATAATATATATATATATATATATATATATGATTATAATATATATTTATATATATAATATATATTTATATATAAATATATTATAATATATATTTATATATATGTATAATATATATTTATATATATAATATATATTTAATATATATTTATATATAATATATATTTCTAATTATATAATATATATTTATATATATAATATATATATATAATTTATATATTTATATATATAATATATATATATATAATTTATATATTTATATATATATGATATATATATAATATATATTTATAAATATATAATATATATTCATATATATATAATATATATATATATATGATTATAATATATATTTATATATATATATATACATATATATATATATACACACACACACATATATATATATATATATATATATATATATATATATATATATATATATATATATATATGCAAATGAGGTAAAAATTGTCTGGAACCCTTTTGTGAAACTTCAGTTTCTTCTGATTTTTGTGAAATGTTAACAATAGTAATTGTATTGAATTAAATTGAAATGTTGGGAAACACTAACAACATGTTTATTCCAATGTTGACCATTAATGTAGAAAAAACGTTCATTATAACCTTCGATGCTCATTTTAAAAAGTGAGATCGTGCGGTCGCCAATTCATGCAGGGAGTAATTAATGAGATCTAAATTGATGCTCTATTGAAAATTGAGTTTATCTAAAAGGTCATGGTGACTTGGAACCAGATGAAAACAATTATTGACTAACCCTCTCCAATTACCCCATCTCCATCTTCTATTGAAAAATATATTCCAGTTTTCTTTGTGCAACAAGTTGCAAGCAGATCACATGTCTGATAATAAATTATCGAACCATGACAGTGACACATTTTCTAGGTTTAATTGTTTAGTTTTAACAGTCTCCCCCCACCTTTCTCTCTCTCTCTCTCTTTCTCATATATATATATATATATATATATATATATATATATATATATATATATATATAATGAAGAAGAATGGAAAGGAATTAGAGAAGTCAAATCATAATTCAATTCAATTGCTCAGAGCAAGGTATATTCCGCAAAAAAGGCAATTTATTCAAGTTAAATTTTCCTTACGCCAGGCTTTTCAAAGATCAAAATCTTATCATCAGAGGAAGTCGCTGGGATAGATAAGTTGGCAAAAGCCAAGATTTAAAATTTGAAAAAATAAAATAAAAGTTGTAGGGGGAAGAAACACAGGGCAAAATTCATTCTCTCCGCTGGACTTTTCGACACCGGACTTTTTAGCAATCGGATATTTGCTTGCATTCGGGCAGAATTTTGCCCTGTGTTTCTTCCCCCTACAACTTTTATTTTATTTTTTCAAATTTTAAATCTTGGCTTTTGCCAACTTATCTATCCCAGCGACTTCCTCTGATGATAAGATTTTGATCTTTGAAAAGCCTGGCTTAAGGAAAATTTAACTTGAATAAATTGCCTTTTTTGCGGAATATACCTTGCTCTGAGCAATTGAATTGAATTATGATTTGACTTTTGCTTCTCTAATTCCTTTCCATTCTTCTTCATTCTACCTGCTCTATCCTGGATATTGAGCTATATACTCTTCACAATAGGTTTCACTTTTCCTAAAAGTTCACTTTTAGTACACCACTTTATATATATATATATATATATATATATATATATATATATATATATATATATATATATATGATAATTTTTGTTTACACAGACATGTACAAAATCTGCGACACTGGCATGTCGATGTTATCAATCAACACTTACTATAAACTGAAATCTCATCAGGCAGAGTTAGAATCCGATCTTAACCTCAGATCATATTTGGAGAGAATGAAGTGGGGATAAAAAGAAGAAGAAGAAAAGAAATTTAACATTTCAAAATTTAGGGGGTCACGTGGTCTAGGGCCGTTAAAAATTTAAAAAGTTAAAATCTAAAATCAAACAAAACAAATAAATAAATAAAATAAAACAAAGTGGAAATAAAGACATACAATGAAGAGAGTAGGTTAGAGATGGATAGAAAGATAGATAGGTAGACAGATAGAGAAATGGAAACGTCTGTTGATTCTAACCGAGGGAGGGGACGGGGTAGACATGCAAGATTTAGGTGTAAAAAAAACGACAGTTATTTTAAACTTGAGCGGACATGCGTAATTTTAAGTTCACTGTAATATTGTGTGTAAGTGTGTATGCGTGCGTGCGAACCCCCAGATCAGCCGTGATTGGCGTTATGGACGTGTAGACGCGTGTGATTGGGGTGGGAGTGGTGGTGGAAAGGGTTTGTTAATCAAATGTAGCGCTAATTCTAAATTTATATTATCTTTATATTTTGTCTGGAGTTCATCAGCTTAACATTAATAAATTAATAAATAAATAAATATATTAGTAAGTTAGTTAAGTCTAACAGAATTATTAGTAGTAATAATAATAATAATAATAATAATAATAATAATAATAATAATAATAATAATAATAATAATAATAATAATAATAATAATGATAATAATAACGACGACAACAACAATAATAGCGGTCAATAATAATTAAGAATTTATCAAAAAAAGTAATAGTTGGGGAAAATTAAGAAATATTAGAAATACTAGAAGGTAATAATAATCATAATAATAGTAAATAATAATAATAAGATTAGTAATAAAGATAAAGATGTAGGTAACAATATAATGGTTGTAAATATGGTAATATAAGTCAGTGGTTGCAATAATGCTGATCATGGAAAAGTAGTAATAATAGTAGTTATACCAATAGCAACAATCGCAATAGTAAACCCAATAATCCTAACAATAGTCATAAAGATAGTAAAAAATAAAAAATAATAAATAATAAAACAAAACAAATAGTTGTAGTAATCATTGCTATTATTATTATAATAATAATAGCAATGATTATAACAACAACAACAACAACAACAACAACAACAACAATAATAATAATAATAATAATAATAATAATAATAATAATAATAATAATAATAATTCAAATAATAGAGTTATAGATAATGACATTATCATTAATCAACATTGCTACCAAAACACAATGACAATGGAGGTAAAAATCAGGTAACGGTAACCATTGTAATATCAATATTATCAAAAATAATAATAATAATAACAATAAAATGGTAAGATTGTTAATGCCACCACTACAAATAATAATAACTATGATAGTAACAGCAAGCAGAACACCACCACCAATGATAATATTAATCTCGATAGTAGTGCAGAAATGATGAATAATTCAATGTCATATAATTAAGTTTAAAATATTTATAATGATAAAAATAATCGATAATAATAATCTAAAAATAGTAAGCAATAGATGGATAAAAAATATATAAGGGAATATTAGAGGGTAAAGAAAAATACAGAAGATGACAATTAATATTAATCATAATAGTTGTAAATATGATAATAAAAATAATAAAAATATAATAATAAAAATAAAATTAAAATAAAAATAAAAATTAAATAAAATAAAAATAAAATAAAATAAAATAAAATAAAATAAAATAAAAATAAAAAATAAAATATTTAATAATAGGGAAATTATCTGTTGTGATAATACTAATAATATTAATAATAGTAAAAATAATAGTGATACCTATAGTAATGGTAGTTACGAAAATTTAAATAATTATAACTATAATGATAAAGATGATAAAAATAATAGTAGTATTATGAATAATAATAATAAAATTTATTGTAAAATTGATTAATAAACCTGATAATAATGATAGTAGAGGTGGTTATTTAAATAATAGATCTAATGATGGTTATAGGTAGTGATTGTAGTAAAAACTGTGAAAAGTAATAATAATGATAATAATAATAATAATTAATAAGAATGGTATAAGATGATAGTTATGTTGACAACATTACTAGTTTTTTTTTTGTTTTTTTATGAGATAGTATTAGCTTGAGGGGTTATAAGTGGATTACTGAGAAGGTGTAATCTATTATGCCTACGGTTAATTGAGGTTTCTTGTTTTTTTGTTTAGAAGTTTGCCCCTATCACTAAATTTAATTATTTCAAGTTTTTCTGTTAGGCAAAGGTAACAAGGTGAGTTTAGGGAACCGCAGGTGCTAGTTTTTCTGATTGTGTTCCAGGTCACTATTGGTGATTGGTTATTGTTGGATAGTTCCCAGTAATATATAGAAAGTGAGGTTCTTTTTTATATGTAGGGTTATTAAAAGAACATTTATGGCCAGTATACCTTTCTTTGAAGGTATTACCAGCCATACCTATGTAGAATTTTTTCAGGGTTGGATTTTCTTTAGTAGAGATTGTTGCTTGATATACTGATTTAGTTATTTGGCAATTTTGTTGTAGTGGGCATTCTTTATTGTTTGTGCAGTTACAAGCCTTGGTATTTGTTGTTTTCATTACAGTAGTTTTTTCCATTTAGAATTTTATTATTATGTTTATATTATTTTTTCTAAATTTTCGCCACAACTATAGCTTAATTTGAGGGTGTTTTTATTAAAAAAATTATGCAGTATATTGTTGGGAGGAAAGTGTAGATTAATTAAGTCTAAAAATTTTTTATCGAGTTTGGTTTTAACCATGTTATATGGAGGTGTGAACCAAATAATTTTTCTACCCCTATTTATGCGTCTGTTGTTGTTAAAAATTTCTTCATTCGAGGAGTTATCGCTAATTCTTTTTTCAATTGATCTGGGGATATGTTTAATTATGGTTTTGGGGTGTTAGATTGGGTTGGCATTATCTTTAGTATACGGTTCATATGTTTCTTTATTTAAGTTGAATGTTACGTCTAAAAAGTTAACTATTTTAATATTAGATGTTATTTCTACTTTAAGATCTAATCTTTTCATTTCTCTAAGGATAATTTTCTTTATTCTTTCACATTTTTGTCCATTTGAGATTTTTACTATTAACAGTCCGTCATCCCTATATAGGCCTATGTCTTCTATATTAATGTCTTTTGTGAGGTTATATAGTATGTAGAGACCAACTAGATCAGTGACTTCTGCTGAGTCCAGGGAGCCCATAGAAACATCAAAAGATCCAAATTGATTGCTTTTTGTCCATTGTTCATGTTTACAGATTAGTACCGTATTTCTACATTTTCTAATTATATTGATTTCATCTACGGAAATATCAGATAGAAGTGTGGCAAAATCAATAACGTTTTCAAAAAGTTCTTTAGATAAAGATGGGTAATAATTTATAATATCAAACTGGATGAAAGAGCAATTGGTTTTGTTTACTATGTTACAGAACCAGTTTATTGTATCTGCAGTATTTACCCATTGATTTAGTTGATAAAATGTTTTTATTTGCTTATTTACTCTTTCTAAATTTTTTTACTAATTTTCCCTATTTCTTGTTTTGTTGGGTTAATAAGTCTGGTGGTTGTTTTAGTTTGGAAGTCTGGTTTATGATCTTTGAGAATATATATATATATATATATACTTCTTTGTAATATAGCAGGAAAAATCCCAGCAGAGAGCTTGATTAATTAAGAATTAAAGTTAAAAAATTAAAAATTAAGAGCGTAATATTTATTTATTTTGGTACAGAAAAATTAGTACAACATTCGTACCGTTGTCATCTGTTTCGGAAATGTGAAGTCACGTGTCACTCTCGTTTGGACGCGTTATTTGCTTAGAGCGTTGTGTATGTTTGTTTAAATTTAAATTTAGTGTAAGGGAGGTTTGAAAAAAAAGAGGTGGGGGTGAAAAGTAACAGTTGAGATTTAAACCGGAGGAGGTTTAAAGAGATATAAAAA
Organism: Sepiola atlantica; assembly: GCA_963556195.1. Taxonomy (NCBI): domain Eukaryota; kingdom Metazoa; phylum Mollusca; class Cephalopoda; order Sepiida; family Sepiolidae; genus Sepiola; species Sepiola atlantica. Next base: position 28,168,854 of record OY744534.1, read on the forward strand.
GATATAAAAATAAAAATAATTATAATAAAATAAAAGTAAAAATTAAAAAATTAAAAATAAAAAAAAATATTTCTATATAATTCCCGTGAGTCAATATTATAAGATTCGTATATTTGGCCGTTACGCTGAAAAATACCATATATCAAGGGCCATCATTGACCTGAATACGGCCTGTTTGAATATATTTATTTTATTTTATTTTATTTTATTTTATTATTATTATTATTATATCTTTTTATATCTCTTTAACCCTCTTCCGGTTTAAATCTCAACTGTTACTTCCCCCACCCCTTCTTTTTTTTTCTTTTTTTCAAACCTTCCTTACGCTAAATTTAAATTTAAACAAACATACACAACGCTCTAAGCAAATAACGCGTCCAAACGAGACTGACACATGACTTTACATTTCCGAAACAGATGACAACAGAAGCTGAAGAGAGCCGGTTGGCTAAGTCCTTCCGTGTTTGAAACCGACGGTACGAATGTTGTACTAATTTTTCTGTACCAAAATAAATATATATATATATATATATATATATATATATATATATATATATATATATATATATATATATATTTATATATATATATATATATATATATATATATATATATTCAAACGAGGTAAAAATGGTCTGGAACCCCTTTGTGAAACTTCAGTTACTTCTGATTTTTGTGAAATTTTAACAATAGTAATAGTATAGGTATTATCAATTTTGTTACACTTAAATTTGAAATATCATTTTAATCATTAAACAGGTGTTTTGTTTTACTTTTATCATGCACTCCACCATTAAGCATCATCATCATCATCATCATCATCATCATCATCATCATCATCATCATCATCATCATCATCATCATCGGTGTAACGTCCGTTTTACACACTGGCATGCGTTGGACGGCTTTAATAAATTAACTTCCAAACTAGCCTATCTATGCACAGGTCTTTATTTGTCCCTCTTTCCCTCAGATCTATTTTTATTACTTCCTCCCATGTTTTCCTTGCCCTTCCCCTGCCAACTGAACCTACTGTCTCAACTGTTCTACATCTACTAACCCAAGAACTCTAATCCATTCTTTCAACGTGGCCATACCATTGAAGTTTACTCTTCTGCACACCTCCCTATACTGGCCAGATTTTATCTTCCTCTGATGTCATCAGAACTAAGCTTGTCGTTAAGACTCACGTTACACATCCATCATATTATTCTCATATATATTTCTCTCCATGCAACGTATGTCCTCAACCCTTACTGGCCAGATTTCACTTCCATACATCATCAGACTACGTTCACAATACATCTTAACTATAATGGAGAATATACGTCGCAATTGCTCTAGGGTGTGATAATTACAGAACTCCAGAAGGGCCTCATAGCATTCACTATGATCTCTCTCACACACCCACACACACACACCCACACACACAAACACACACACGCACGCACTAGTCAATACATGGTGGTCACCTGTGTAGCACGTCATTAATATAACGTCATTAATATAACTAGGTGGTTGAGGAAGTTTCATGTTGTGGGCCCGATCGCTCCACTCGTCTCCACGGTGATATTAATGCAAACACTTGTGAAGGATAATTTTTTCTTTCATCATAATTTTTGACGAAGGATGTACACTCATTTTAAAAACGCTGTTGGTGCAGTAGCTGGGTATGTCAATTTCCATCTTTACCTAGCTTCTACTGCTTTATAGCTAGTATGAAGAAAGATATTTGTGAAATTTTGTGGAAAAAAATATGCTACTTCGTATTTGCCTGAGAGAGTAAGTAACTACGATGATTTTTCTATGTTCATTTAAATATATTGACGTAATTTTTTTATTGCCCAAAAATATTAGAAATTTTGTTTTTAAGCAAAAGTAATTCACTTTGAACTACTGTTAAATAACCTTTATGTAGTTTTAAAAATATTTTTGTAATGTTTTTTATGTGATGTTATGTGTCACACACAGCCTTCCTCAGGACCACGACGGCAAGCGCGTGACAATGATAAATATTTTAAAAAATAAAAGTGTTCGGAAGTGGCTCGTAGGTCCCTAGGTTCCAATATTATCAACAGAATACAGGGGTAGGGGATTTTCCAATTCAAGACATCACATAGAAAACGAGCCGGTAAAAAACGACTCAAACACCAAGTTAATATTCAAACAATATTTATTTATAAAATCGTAAAAAAAAGGATAAACATATATAAAACAAACAATTAGAAAAACAAGTAATATTTTAGGGGAGAGGGATAATGTGTAGTGTTAACTAATGGCGAGCAAAATCTATGAACAAAATAATGTCCCAAACAAATCACAGAAGAAAAAGGATAACTCACTCACAGAATGTGGAAGGTTGTTACAAGACTCCTCACGGGAATTGAAAAGTTCAATAATCCAGGAATGTCACAAATCACACTCATCCAAGATTCACACTGATCTTTGGATGGAAAAGTCATGAGCAGAAATCATATATGCAGGTGTAATCGTGAAAGTCTCACTTGGCGCTATGCAATCTTCACATAGGTTATGTATTCGTCATCTCGGCGATAGTGTGATATATTTACAATCAACGGCGGGTTGGGTGATGCAATTTCGAACAGCTTTTGTTTTCGTTGGATTAACCTTCGGTGTAGAAGAAAATCTCGGGACAATCTGCCCATTTGTGGAGTCAGATTCTTTTTTTCTGCTTCGCTTTTTTCTTCTTCTCCTTCGTCTTTTTCTTCTTCTTCCTTTTCATAGCTCACAGCACATACGCTGATGGTGACGGGTTACTCGACCAGAATCTCTCTCTTCGACTGATAAGAACTCTGCGGCTCATTCACAAACTGCTTTTTTATATCTATTCTCTGCTGAGACGTGTCGGTGAGGAGGGTGTGTGAAGGGTTTTGAGTTAGCAGGTGACGACACTTTGCACTGATTTGGGGTAACGGCACTTGTGGACGTTAAGAGATGACACCAGATGTTTGGCCAGCGTTTGACTTCTCTTCGTCTAAGGGTTTAGGATGGGGGAGAAGGTGTTGCTAATTGGACGCATGATTTGCTTCTTTTGAGTACAACGTTAGGGGATGAGTTGACGGCATTGGTCCAACCAGATACAACATTTCTTCCTTTATGACTTGCTTGGGTTCAAAGGACAAATATAAGACACAGGATAGGATAGATTTGGCTCCCCTTGATTTAATATTTATGAAATACATTTTATTTCTCTGCTAATTTCGATTCAACCACCCTCCATTTGTAACACATGTTAATTTCTTTAAATTTATAAAACACGTATCCAGTTTTTAAAAAATCCTTTCGACTTACGTGATATTCGAACTCGGGTATGGAGAGTGTAAAAAAGTCGAAGTAAAACAACTGCCTGTTTATATTTACGTACGAACAAACTCCAAAAGCACCCTAACTTTTTAATAGTATAGATGTTGGTGGACTAACATAGATGTTGGTGGACTAACATAAATGTTGGTGGACTAACTTTTTGATAGTATAGATGTTGGTGGACTAACATAAATGTTGGTGGACTAACATAAATGTTGGTAGACTAACATAAATGTTGGTGGACTAACATAAATGTTGGTGGACTAACATAAACGGAAAACCAGAAAGAAGTCATATTACGTTTTCTTAAGACGCGTTTATTCAAGTCTGCAATAAGAAAAATCTATTTCTAACTGAACAGACAGATAGACAGAACCCCTTTTAGAGATGCGAGCCTCCATCTAAAAGAGGTAGTCCAAGACAAGACTGTTAAAACATGCCCTACATTAGGCATATAAAACATGCACCCCATGTGCTGCATGTCGCCTTTTGCAAGCACACTCGCAGCCCACATAAAAGATACTGTATTTCGTTGGTTAAACATTGAAGTTTTTTATCATTTAAGCTGTTTTTACATGCGTCGTTCACTAAAAAAACACTTTTCTTTATTCGGAACGTTTTTTTTACACTTAAAAGCGATATTGATCATATTTTATTGATTTCAAAATTGATTTCTTGCAGTTGTATACAAATATTTGCCATTTAATTTTTTTTCTCTGTCTTTTCTAATAAATTTGTACATAATATATATATGTATACATATATAAAGAAGACTGAGGTGGTCCATCAACCATGCCCTACCCCTTAACAAGTTCAAGGAGTGAAACAAAATCAGCCTGTCCATGAATTTCCATTAGAAAAACTCAAAGTGGATGGCAGACCAATGAACTATGTCAAAAACTTTACCTACCTAGGTAGCAAAGTTAATTCTGCTGCTTCACTTGATGATGAAATCGTAAACCGAATTGCAAAAGCGGCAAATGCCTTCGGAAAGCTGAAACATCGTCTTTGGAGTAGCAGAGGCATAAGTTGAAGACAAAAATCAATGTGTATAGGGCTGTAATATTGACAGGTCTTCTCTATGGATGTGAGGCGTGGACGCCTTACCGGCATCACATTCGCCAATTGGATGTGTTCCACAGGAGCTGCCTTAGGACCATATGCGGACTTAGTTTGAAGGACAAAGTCGCTAACACCGATCTTTACAACAGATGCCATATTGGTGGAATTGAAAGTTTCCTGTTGCAGTCTCAATTGCGATGGGCCGGTCATGTAGCAAGAATGGACGAAGGGAGGATACCTAAAGCACTGATGTACAGTCAGTTAGCTTGTGGTAACAGGAATGTTGGTCGGCCCTTGCTGAGGTACAAAGATAAATTGAAAGATGCGCTGACGGCAATTGGAGTACCCCCCAAGAACTTTGAAGACTGTACAAAAGACAGGAAGACATGGCGAGCAGCTTGTTGCATTGGACTGGAAAGATTCAACGAGACCTGTGTGGATAATATGAGAACTGCCAGAGTTAGGCGAAAAGCTAGAGAGAGTGCTCCACACCTGGCATCCGATTACTCACACTCTTGCACTGTCTGCGGCTTTCCTTGCAGGTCTCTTGCCGGACTCAGGTGTCATGAACGATCTAGACACAAATGAAAGTTGTTGGAACCTCATACGTTGCAATCGACGGGAGAGTCCATCCATATATATATACATATATATATATATATATATATATATATATATATATATATATATATATATATGTATATATCAAAATTTTAAATAAATAATATTAAATTATTTTTACCTACATACGCTAGCATTTCGAGCTTTCGCTCTCATCAGTGCAGAGATAATAATCTCGGACGATCGCACGGTTTGAACCCCTGCCACAGAGTGAACCTATACTATGTAAACAAGACATTAACACATTCAAGAAGGGAATTTAAGTTGTATTTATGTGAAGGGCGGCATATCAAGAAAGACTGACTAGAGATTCTACGAACGTTGTCGGAATATGCCTTATAGCTATGTGTCAGTCTATTTTTAACTTCCCCGAACAGGGCTCAAATATAATTATAAATATTTGTTTTTATTTACACACATATACATTTCATCCTTCTGAGAATCGTCAGTGTAGAGGTAATTATTCATACCAGTTGCAGTATTCAAAACCCCGGAACACAAGTCATGTTATGAACCAAATGCCGACGCCTTACTCCAACTCGGCCACTATAAACAATCTGATAAATCAGCGAGAGTTTAAACCTGTTATAGGTAGCTGTCGTCAAGAGTGTTTAACTATTGAAGGTACATGCATAAAAGCTACAATGACGGCTGTGTTAATACTACTCACTACAGTGCCCAGCCTAGATTAGGGGCGACAAATAATTATAAATATATTTTATCTAAATATGTATACGGTTCATCCTTTTCCTTATATATATATATATATATATATATATATATAAATATTTGAAGAGTTCGAATGCAAAACGCGATAAATCCAATTCGTTTTAATTGAGACCATTAACAATAAAAACACGAATATATTAAATCTAGACTTCGAATGACAACTGATTTTTATTGAAATCAAAAAGAAGTTATTTCGGTATCATATTATGTAACGCATAGGTTTCGGTGTCGTTAAGTGTTGAACTGCAACACTTTTTGTAGGGACAGTTTCGTGATTTTGAAAATGGCGTTTATCGCGTTTTGCATTCAAACTCTTCATTTATATAAACAACTTTCGAGATCTACAGACAACAGGTGGAAACTTAGAGCGACAGAATGGACCCCGAGACAATGGAAAAGACCTTGACAACCAACTGGGTCGTACATGGTCACGCCTAGCTAGGGATAAAACAAGGTGGAAGGAAACCAGGGAGGCGTTCCTCTTCCAGTAATGATGATGAATTATATATATATATATATGATTAACCAAGGTGGCGATCAAAATAAAATATTTGGACAATTAAATAAAACAATTACTCGCCATCCTGATACTTTTAAATCTTATCAAATTAATCAAAATAAACTGATAGAACAAATCATAGGATATATAAATAGAAATAATGTAGAATATATATAAACGTATATATAACACATCTACTAATTATAATAAGAAAAACAATAAAAATACAGTAGAAAGAAAGAAAGAAATGTTAAAAAAGAAGACGAAGAAGAAGAAGAAGAAGAAGAAGAAGAAGAAAATCGACAGTTATGAACGCCGATTTTAAACACCGGGAGTTGGCAAAGAAGAAGAGGAAAAAAAGAAAGAAAAAGAGAACAAATTAACGGTTAACTTATAGACGCCGATTTGAAACACTGAGAATAGAAAAAACTCGACAGTTGTGAATGCAGATTAGAAAAACTGTAAGTGAACAAGGAAGATTAATATTTATTTGAGGTTGACGACAACAGGGAGATGGACAACAAAGGAGGACGAGGGAGAGAAGGAGGAACTAAAGGTATATATATGTATGTATGTATATATATATATATATATATATATATATATATATATATATATATATATATATATATATATATTTATTCATTTATTTATTTTTTATTTTTTGATGTGTTGATGTTTTTTATATTTATAATATAAAACTAAAAATAATACATTAATCACTTAAATAATAGTGTCATGGATTCGTCCAAACACTTTAAAATGCAGCAACATTTTTGTAAGTAACGGATAAATTTTATTAGACAGACGAACAGCACAGGTAAAGACAATTTTTTTTTTTTTTTTTTGTGTCTTAAATAACTAATATAAGTTAGCAAAACATTTATATGGAACAAAACGTAGATTTAGTATAAGGAACGTTTATGTTTTTGTCTTTTAAAGGAAGTGGGGTCTGATCAACTCTGCTGGGAAGCCATGAAATTAAATACTGTCTTGTTTTTAAATTCCCGAAACAGTTTTTCATGGTAAACAACTGATGATCCCTTAAAATAGTGTTAGAAATAAACTAATATAATAACTGTAAAAAATAAATTGACTTACATGAGTGATTTTCCACTGGAAGACTTGGGACTATAAGTTTGTTTTTTTTTTTGTTTTTTTTAATATAGTTTTAATGGTTGAGAAACTTCCGAGACTATATATATATATATATAATTTATTTTTAACTTGAGTTCACCCCAGACAAGGCATACTACCACTGAGATGTAAGAGGCTACTGTGAATTAGGTGCCAGAAATTAAAGGGGCCACCATAAGAAAGAAGTTGTGCAGCGAGATGTTTGTTTACATTACATTTAAATGTCTGCATGGCGGTTCAGTCGGGGAAATAGGGAGCAGGGAGGGAGTTCCAAAAGCCTGGCAGCTCAAGGAAAGAAGCTGTTAGAGTATAAGGCTCTCCGGCATATTGCGACCTCCACAGTAAATGGATGGGATTTAACTGATTGTCGAGTGTATTTACGTCGAGGGGGGACCAGAGCAGCAAGTTCATCAAAGCATATTCCATTGAAGTACTTGTAAAACAAGCACAGGGATGCAACATTGCAGCGATGAGACAGGAGCTGGTGCTTGGTGGATAGTGAGGGACCTATTAGATTAGCAACTCTTTTTGAGACCCTGTCTAAGAGGGAGAGACTAGTGGATGGTGCACCAGCCCAAATGTGACAACAATACTCTATGCATGGGTGGATTGGAGCCTTGGAGAGATGTAGGATACTGGTCGGTGTGAGAAGTTTTCTAGCACGGTAGAGGGAGTCTACCTTTCTTGCAGCAGCCTTGGCAATGTCTTCAATGTATTTGTTCCAACTCATGTTACCTGTGAATGTTAGGCCGAGGAGTTTGAACGTTAGACTCTCGGGTAGGGTGTTATTACCCATGGTAAACGGTGGTTGAAAACGTTTCTTGTAGATGTTTAAGAAAAGAAGCTTTGTCTTGGTGGCATTAAATGTTGCCATCCATTTGTGTCCCGATTCAACTATAGACTGGAGGTCATTTTCTAAGGATTCAACCATTGTCTTGGATATGTGCGCACCTGTTTTTCCCACATGACGAGAGTAAAACGTGCTGTCTTCAGACTCAATTTCATTAGGGAGGTCGTTTATGAAAATCAGGAACAATAAAGGTCAAAGGATCAATCCCTGAGGTACACCTGCATTTATGTCATGTTTTTTGGATGAACGGCGACGAAAAACCTGGATCTTTCTGTTGTATAGGAAGGATCGAATGATATTAAGTATATGTCCAGAAATACCATACAAAATCAGTCAATAATCATTGGTTATTTCCTAATAATACGTTTATACTTGCTAATTAATTAATTACTGGGAGGTGGCAGTGGTGAAGTGGATGATGGCACAGACTGACGACCTGGGTGTAACCTTCACGTGGTCCCTCCTGTGAGTACCTGATTCAAGAAAGAACCACAGATTATGACGGGAGTGCTTCCCTGCAGAAATAAGTCATGAACTACCTCTTAATAATATGTATTTTATTTACCTCCTCTCCAGGAGGTGAGATGCAAGGTCAAGTGTGGTTTTGAAAAGCCAGCACACTAGAATTAGTACCCTCTGACCTACAAAAAATGCTTGAGCAGCCCTCATCAGCATTCCTCAGTGGGGGGGGGGGGCGTCAGACGATTAGCAATAAACTAACCCTTTTCTCAAAGAGAAGGTAAAGCCTTGGAGGGTTGACTTCCTGAGACTGAACAGAGTCCGACAGAGCAGGGCCAGAAGAAACCATGACGACCCAGCGTCTGTTGGACTTTTAGTTTGTCACCAGTTAGAGATGGTTCGGAGACAGTGGTTAGGGTTACTGCTTTAAATCAGGAAGAAAGTCAGAATGACAAACTTAATTGGAAGAGTTAGAACGTCTGGCCGAATTCCCTAGGGGGGGGGGGGGGCTTAGGCGATTAGCAATAAACTAACCCCTTCTAAAATTCGACTGAAATAGAAATATTACGCAAGAAAATGGTCACCTTTCTTCCTCGAAATAAATAATATCTTCACAACTAAATAGATGTTAATATTTATTCACGGGAACACATGAACAAAAAAGAGATGGTACCATGGGCTGATTCATGTCGGTTAGATAATGTCATATCCTGGAGTTCAACATCTCGTCTGCCTTTAGCCAAAGCAGAGCGAGGTTAGGATGAAAATGCGTCTTGTTGCCATGAAGATAAACTTTGAACTAGCTTAACGTTGAATGTTGTCTTTGGTGCCAAAATATGTTGACGCACATGAATATCACTAAACATACACGTATCATACACGTACGCTGTAAAGAGGCAATGATTACGCAAGCACAAAGCTGAATCACTATCTCAGTTAAAACTAGCATACATTGATACAAAATAGTTCGCTCATGCAACTGCTACAGACTGATTGATGTATCCTCGACTCGGTACGAACACACCTACTCAAGCTGTATATTTGCTAAACAACTAATTACTAGACATCACTTTCAAATACCTTACTAAAAATGTTCTCAATCTACTAGTAATTTTGGTCTCCATATGCCCCCCCCCCACTGCCCGTCATGGACCTTAGTCGCATGTTCGGTAAACCTGGTATAAGTATCACCTTGTGATAAATGCATTTATTTCAGATTGGTATTTTCATCACATGAAGGTAACTGTTGAGCAAACTGGTGTGAACCAGCGGCTTTTTTCTTCGTAATTTAGGTTGAGATTTAATTCTTTATCAATAGGTTTGTTAGGTTGCACATCAGATGTAGTACCTCTAACCCATCTTTCAGCCGCACTCAAGCGTGGGGCCTCATCATCAGTGTGCAACAAACTCCTGTGGTAATCTCCTTGTGATGAACCCTGCTCTGTGCCTCAACTAATACTGTTACGATACTAGTCAAGGATCCGTCCTCAATAACCAGTCCGACAGACCAGGCCATATTGGTGGCCTTTTATCTGCTGGACTGTAGTATTAGTTCTGGGAGGTCCACCCTCCCAGGCTTTGCCTTCCCTCTTTGGGAATGAGTTAGTTAATTGCTAACTGTCTGAGGCACCCCATGCCAACGGGCAATTTTTAAGAGGCCAGAGTGTCCTACTTTTGGAGCACTGGCTTATTCTCCCCACCTTGTGTCATATCATCCTAAGTGAGAAGAATGTAAATACCAAGTAGTAGATCTCGTTGCTAAGTTGTGCCTTTAAGATTTTCCACGTAGTTGGTAGACAGGTTATCGGTCTGTAGTTGCTTGGTATCATTCTCTTCTCACTGTCTTTTTGAATTAATATGGCTCTGTGCCTCAACTAATATTTGGTTGGTTGTTGGATGTTATAGCATATCAACCATCTTTTGGCGATTTTATGCCAAAACTTATATGTTTTATATGCAATTGGTTTGTACATTCATTTGTTTTGTAGGCTATATATAGGTTATTTCAAGCTAGCTGTACTTATCAGCCGTTTCCTCATAGTGTAGTGTCTTGGCATTTAATTTTTGTTTTTTAAAACAAAGCCGTTTTTTTCTCCTAATTTTTTTCAAATAAAGGGAAGTAAGTTTGGAAGAATACAGAGTTATGTCCCATTTTACCAAAATATTATTTTTCTCTTCCAAACAAATAAAGTAAATCTGTGGTCGAATACTGTTGTGACCTTGAAGGGCCGATAATAATTTAGACAACACGGTGGTATATTTACAAGAATGTATTTACTGAAGTATAGAATAGTATGTTACAGAAGGTTTGCGTCCGATACTGTGGCTATGACTGCTACCAATGACTGCCGCCATGATTGCTATGACACTTAGTCGTAACTCTATCCATAGTCTCTGGAAGAGTCCATCTACTCCCAAAATAGGGTAGATCACCATCACACCATAACAGTGACGTAGTGTTAAGTAATCAATTCTAAGTGACAGTCTTCTGAAGGGTGAAAGTTCGATCCTCAGTACAGGTGATGCTAAGAATATAAGTAAGAATTACTTGAAAATTCTACCCGGGCATGGCTGACAGAACGAGAGCAATCTACCTCCGTGGATTAAATAAATGATTCAGTTCGAAATTCTGGATAGATTCCAGAGTGACAAGACGCATCAGAAGAAGGTTGGGGGTTACATCGGCCGAAACGTTGTGAGAATAACATCCAAGTAGTTCGAATAATCCAAATAATATAGCGTTTGTCTCCCTTGAGACAATAATATAACTAACCATCCATCATCCCATTTAAAGGAAAAATAAGGTCAGATATCATGTTCTCTGATAAGACAGGATATTATGATAACATAACTCACCGAAATGTTATATGACTCCAAAACAAAATCATAAAAACATAAGTTTAACTTGCTGTACCTTGTCAGGCGACTTTGTACTTTCATTTTTGTTTCACTTTTCTTTTTTCTTTTTCTTTTTTGTTAACTATACCGATATTTTACCAATTTATTTTTTCAAATAGGATTTTGAAAGTTAAATGTAATTTTTACAGTATCATTTGGTCATTAAATTATTAATTTAACCAAATTGTTATAAAACTATAAGTAACTTTGTTAAGGTAGTGCTGTTTTAATTTCTATTCATAAAATGAGAACTGATATAGATTGGGACCCAATTTCCGCCAACTTTGCGTTGCCATCTTCCGGCAGTTTACGTTAGCCGACGGAAAAAGCCGACGCGAAAACTAACAGATATTAATGACGTTGCTGCTTCAAATAAATACATTTTTTGTTTGTTTATCTTAGAAAACTAAAAATAAACAACTGTTTTTTTTTTTGTTTTGAAAAAAAAATTTTTTTTTTAACAAGTCAAATTATTTATAAAACAATAATGTGAGAGAAAGAGAAGCAAAGAGACAGATACAGACATAGGTAGATAGAGAGGGGGAGAAAGAAAGAGAGTCAACAGATGACGATTAGAACGGAAGTGACGCTGCTGTTACTGACATAGCGTTGCCACGAACGATAGCCAGGGAGATGCGTTGGAACAACCAGGCTGACTCACGGGGCTCGTGCCTAGACGTTAAAATCCTCCGTCCAATACCCTGAAAAAATTTAACAGTCTCGGGGCCAAGCACACCCGACGTTTCCACTGAAATTGGTTGGACGACGAAACGGTCAGTGAGCGAGCTGTATTTTCTGCGCTTCCTTGTTTTGGCGAGCAGAGCCGCCATGCCGGGCTTCACCGCAGATTCCGCAATCCTTGCTGGTGAAAAGGAGTCGGAACAAGTGGCGTCCCTGATCAGGTTTGCTTTTTCATAACATGAACAAAAATAGCTAAACAACTGTTAATAATCAAATTTTTTTTTCTCAGAAAAGTTTTGTTTTATAAAAAACGAATAAAGCTAATAAACTGTTAATAAATATTTTATTTTTTCAAGAAAGTTTTTTTTTTTAGATAAAATTTGTTTTTTTAGATAAAACGAAGAAAGCATAGTCAATCAACTGTTAATTTCAAGAAAAAATTTTTTTACATAACATGAACAAAACATCTAATTAACTGTTAATAATAAAAACAATTTTTTAAGAAAAGTTTCTAATAACTTTTTTCTTTGGTCCAAGAAATAAAACAGTCAACTGGTAAAGAGTCTTTTTTTTTGCATATTAATTTCAGTACGTAGCCAGCTCCATTTTTGCTTGAGAAAAGAATGTGTCCTTCCTTACAGATGTCCACACTGTGCAGCTAGTATTGTTGCATCTCTGTGCATATTTGTCAGTCAGCTTCCCTCTTCGGGTTAACCTACACATATATTCGCAGTTTCGTCATTTTTTTTCTTAGCTATTAGACGTCGTTCTTGGCAGAAGGAGATTACTCGTTCAGGAGATCGAATTCGCTCAGCTTAATCGTTAAAATTAATTTTCTGATTTGACAAATTTTTCTTGCTTTGCTCAATATCGAAATCTTTCGAAAATTCGTCGTCTGCTGACAGCTGATTGGCTCATCTTGTCTTAGCGTCTTTGTGTTGGCTTTTTCTGGTGGTTAACGTAAACTGCCAGAAAATGACGATGCAAAGTTGGTGGAAATTGGGTCCCACTTTATATCAGTACCATAAAATGATTGGAAGCCTTGATAAGCTCTAATGACTAACTTTCACATCAAACCTGAAATGGAAGTCTCACATCAAATCTGATGCTAAAGCCACTGGAAAAATGGTTGGATCATTCTACCACCTCAGAAAGTATCTCACTCATGACGCAATCTTCTATCTGTATAAGAGTCAGATACGTCCTAAGATGGGGAGGTACTGCTGACACATCTGGGGAGGTGCCGCTCAGAGCACCCCTTCCTGCCTTGACAGAGTTAAAACCGACTTTGAAATCTAGTGGTGGATGTCATCTTCTTTTCCCTACAGTCACTCTCTCACAGAAAAGATGTTGCTAGTCTTTCTCTACTCTATTGTTATTTTCATCATAGCTGCTCGACTGAGCTGCAATCTGTAATCCCCTTGTAAAACATTCATAGCAAGAACTCGTCTCCTTATCACACCTGCAAAGACCTTTCCTTTCTTGTTGTGTGTACCAAAAACCAAATGGACCTTCCATGAACAGGGTTTATTTCAAAGAACTTCTCATCTAATTTCCAAGAACTTCTCATCTATAGAAACTCAATATCATATGACTGCTTCCTTGCTGACTACAAGATGGTCATCTTCAAGTCCAATGTCAACAAATGTTATTGAGCTGTCCTCTTAAGCAATCAAGTCCTGCTCTTTTCACCCTTCGTTTCCAATCCACTCATAGTATTGTTCATCAATCCAATTGACTTCTAATCTTTGAATACATGAGGATTTGGTAAGAATTTTATTTCTACATCCAAAACTTCTAATCTTTGAATACATGAGAATTTGGTAAGAATTTTATTTCTACATCCAAAACTTCTAATCTTTGAATACATGAGGATTTGGTAAGAATTTTATTTCTACATCCAAAACTTCTAATCTTTGAATACATGAGGATTTGGTAAGAATTTTATTTCTACATCCAAAACTTCTAATCTTTGAATACATGAGGATTTGGTAAGAATTTTATTTCTACATCCAAAACTTCTAATCTTTGAATACATGAGGATTTGGTAAGAATTTTATTTCTACATCCAAAACTTCTAATCTTTGAATACATGAGAATTTGGTAAGAATTTTATTTCTACATCCAAAACTTCTAATCTTTGAATACATGAGGATTTGGTAAGAATTTTATTTCTACATCTAAAACTTCTAATCTTTGAGTACATGAGGATTTGGTAAGAATTTTAAAGCCAGAAAGAACTTCCTATTCGATAGTTTAAATTCTTCTAATTTTTTTTAAATTTCGAAGGATCACAAATTAATTTATTTCGTTTTCTTTTTTTTTTCAATTATTAAAAATATTAAAATGGCTGACTTGTTTATGAACAAACCGAAATGATCTTGTTTCAACAAGTATTGTTTGTAGAACGTCGATTTTCATAAAAAATCGATTTTTATAAAAATTGATTTTCATAAAAATCGATTTTCATAAAAATTGATTTTCATAAAAATCGATTTTCATAAAAATCGACTTTCATAAAAATCGATTTTCATAAAAATCGATTTTCATAAAAATCGATTTTCATAAAAATTGATTGGCGTGCGGTTGTGTTTGATTAGACGCGAGTTTGATTTCTAGAACTAGAGTGCTCACTATTCAGATGATCTGTGAGAACCGTGAACGTCTGGATGCAAAGAAATCACAAGTGTGATTTTAACTTATCTTGTTGATAATTATTGGGGATCGAACTCCACCACCCCCACCCCCACCCCCACACACACACCAAAACAAAAACAAATTGTTCAGGCATCCATGGTCTCTTGAGATAAGAGGAGGACATGCTCGTACAGTTCGGTGCACATATTCAAATTATAATCGTGTGCATTCAGCCTTCCAACGGTTTTATATATGCGACGGGTGTCTGTGAAAATGAGTTTGCAGTTTTTGCGGTTATATAAACGAACTAATAAAAACATAAATAATCTCTATATACTATTAAAACTCTGAGGATGCTGTTTGTTATCTTGCTTGCTTGTCACCGCGCACACTTCATCTGTACATGAATATTTTATGATGGTGGGGGGTGAGAAGGCCGAATAACATAACGATAAAAGAAGTGGTCAAAAGCAAGAGAAGAAGAGAGAGAAGAGAGGAGAGGAAGTGGTGTAGAAGATAGAGAGAGAGGGAAAAGGGAGAATATCTATTATGACATCACAATGTATTCTGATTGTGAAATCCTTTGACATTGAATGATGTAAATAATTAAAATAGAGAGAGAAAAAGGAAAGAAAAGAGAGAGAGAGGGGAGAAAAAGAGTGGAATAGAAAGAGGGTTTATTATAACATCACAATGTATTCTGATTTTGAGAAATCCTTTTCCTTTGTAATCTTTGTAAATAAATGATTATCAACCAATGTCAAAGTTAAGAAGTTATATATTTGATAATATACGAGAAAAAGTGTGACCCGTTTGGTCACCCACTTAGCTCAGGTTAAATTGTTTGAATCAGGAAAATTGAGTTTGCAAAACCAGTTAAATATAAAATGATAAAAAATCTGAAACCTCTCTCTCTCTCTCTCTCTCTCTTTCTCTCTCTCTCTCTCTCTCTGGGTTAAATAGTATTACTGCTTAATATGATATTTCCTTTTTTATAATGCACTATTCCAATCTTTATATTCTTTCATTTCTTTATTAATTTCAACTGTTTATAAACAAAGAGAGAGAGAGAGAGAGAGAGAGAATGATGGAAGCGAGACTAATAGACGATGTAGAGAATAAGAATGTGCGGGTGGGGGGTCACCACATACAATGAGAGAGGGTGAAAGTGATAAATAGAAAGATATTTCCAAATTACGGTTAATTAG
This sequence comes from Sepiola atlantica, assembly GCA_963556195.1. Lineage (NCBI taxonomy): Eukaryota > Metazoa > Mollusca > Cephalopoda > Sepiida > Sepiolidae > Sepiola > Sepiola atlantica. The sequence goes on from OY744534.1 coordinate 28,184,959, forward strand.
AACAATTAAAATGGAAGTTTTATTAAAACATAACTCAATCACAAAACTGAGGAATATTTTAGCATGTATTTTGTGGGATTAAAATATATCGGAAAAATCCTTAGTGAAAATAAACGTTGATTAACTCAGCTTTAGTATAATAAGAAATATAACAAATCCTGAACCATGGGTGATCTAGGAAGTCAATTAATAATATATTAGAGAACAAATTAGTTATGATGATAAAAGATGAGACATTTTTATACTAGCTGAAATACGTGTCAACATCGGGTTTCTCGAACTGTTCTGTTCTGCACGTCAGTTCAAATAAAAAAAGTTTATTTTTTATTATTTTCGCAATAAAATAATTTTAAAAATATTTTTTAATCATTAGAATAAAAGCGATTATAAACTGTAGTAAAATTTAAATCTCATTTTGTACACATGCGTTTCAGTGGGCGAAACTACGGATCGGACATATAAAAAAAAACAGTATCTTCATAACACCAGAAGATGAAAAAAAAAGAGAAAAAAAATATATTGTCTGTGCCATGAATAAGGTTTTTGAAAACCGAAAATTTGGATTTATAAAAAAAAAAAAAATGATTTAATAAATACTTCATTTGTTTAACAAAATCTCGCATCATGTGAACTGATTCTAAAATTTCAAAATTTTATTTGTTTATTTTTCTTACTTGTAATCAAAAGGTTCAGATTATTGTTCAGTACATAAAAATATTAAATATTAAATATTAAACTGGAATGAGAATTCTAAAAATGTCGAAACATTTGTTTCTAATGTTATTTTTAGGTACTTTAATATTACATAATGAGTTTTAAAAAAGGTTCAAAAACTTTTGACATTGATTGGATTGAAGGTGCTGATTCCCAATTTGTTTTTAGTTTGGTTCTTAGATCAACTGTTCAACTGTGATGCCGTGACACACATACACACAACTTTGCTTTATATATATATATATATATGTATATATATATATATATATATATATATATATATATATATGAGAGAGAGAGAGAGAGAGAGAGAGAGAGAGATGATACGTAATTATGTGAAATACATAAATTTTCTGATGGCTCTTTTGCTAAAGTAACTGTTGCGGCAACACCAGTATTTTACACAGGCGGTTTTATTTGTTTTGTTTTCAAGAAATCAAAAGTTAGGGTTAATGTTACACGACCGTTTAAGTATTAGTTAGAGTGTTTCAATTGATCTCCATTTTTGCATAAAAAAGAAGAGCATACAGATACAGTTGAATGCACAAATTCAAATTATAATCGTGTGAATTCAGTTTACCAACGGCTTCATGTGTGCAACTGGTGTCTTTGTGCAAATGGGAGCTTGAAGCTCATTTTGAAGTCATTTCATTTTACGGTCACTGAACACTAACAAAAAAGATCTACACTTCATTTCTTTCATATCATTTATTTTTATTCAGATTTTGTGGCACCAACCAGGGTTGTAGATTTTTAAAAAATGTTTAATAATAAAATGGGATTTAAATTTTTTTAATCAGATTTCTTTTATTAGGTTGAGTAGCTGTTATAGAGAGATAATCTTGATATAAACTGTCGGACCAACTCCTATAATACTTTGTAACAAAAGGGTCGTTAAATGAAAGGAAAATAAAACCCTTTTATAAACAACAGATTACATGTATTTATTTATGTGACTTACACCGTTGGGTGTAGGTTGCCAGAAGTTTTGACAGTGAAAACTCAAATAGTAATAATGAAGGTTTGCTGTCGAAAGTCTTTGAGCAGTATATCTTCCGGTGAAGATAGACCCGCTCGGATGTCACGTTGACAGGGGGAGGAAGACGTCTTTCTACGTTGGTGCCTGGAATCTCTCCACTGGTCTGCAAATCCTAAAGCGTCTGAATGTAGTCCTTCAAAGGTCCAGTCGAAATTACTACACCCTTGAGCTTGATCGGTCATCGTGTGACCAAACCACCTTGATAGGGCTGCGGAAAGAAATGTCAGTGTTTATGACTGCTGCACTGCACGAAACCCATCTATGGAGTAAATCGAATTTATCGATTATAGACTATTTATGAACAATTTATATATGACTACGAAATAAAATAATGTACATTTTTTTACTTGTATCCACCCCAAACAAGGCATATTGCCACTGAGACGTAAAGGGCTATTAAAAATTAGGGGCTGGATTAATAGGGACATCCTAAGTAGGGGGTGCAGCGAGATGTTTGATAATACCTGTCAAAGTCCCACCTATGGGTTAAATAAAATTTATCGATTACTGACTATTTACAAAATATACGTTTACAAAACAAATTAATCTACAAATCGAAATAGAATATTCGAAAATATCAAAATAATTGGATTCAGCATTAAATAACACCAAGTGGATTGATACACCGTAAAAGAAAGAAAGAAATCAACCAATCAATCAATTGATTGAATATCATCCATAGTTCTTGTAAATAATGTATTGGCTAAATCGTCACAGATTTCGTGACGACAGATTCCTCATTCGATTCGAAGCAATTATCTTCTCAAGTGAAAATAACAGATTTTTGATTTTCAAAATAAAATCACCCAATTCTGTTTTTTGTTTTTGTTTTTTTGGTTGCACTTTTCCAACTCATCTTTTCAAGGGTTTAGTTCTTATTAGAGCGAGGAAAAAGTTTGTTCATGAAATATTCAATGGATGTTCATGAGCGACAGACAATTAAATACGTCATCATTTTCAAAGTAATTCTTTATCAGTTATTACTTTTGAATTGTGTTCAAATAATGATTCATTATGCAAGAATGTATTCAGAAACAACAATTATTCTTCGAAATAAAGACCACCATTGTCTAGGGACATTTGTGAACAATGTGTAAACTTTCAAATTTGGTCAAAGTACCAATCCTTCAGCTTTAAATAGTAAGTAGCTGTTGTTGCGATAATGCAAAATCATTTGCAATGGTTATCGAAAGAGGTGAAGAGTACTAGGAATCTGGGGAGACTTGTTGGTGCTCAGACTCCAGGGTACACCACTGGTAATTATCAGTGAGCAATCATTGATGATGATCTGTGTGAGAAACCCTAGTAAATAATAATAATAATAATAATAATAATAATAATAATAATTTATTCTTAAATCACACCTCCACAGTCGAAATACAATCTATGCTATCAATGCCAAAGCAGTAGCTATCATTCAATATACTGCCGGTATACTTGACTGGAATGTGGATGAACTAAAGTGTTTGGATATCAAAACACGGAAAATGCTTACAATTTATGGAGCTTTTGCAAAAAAAGGAGACGCAGATCGATTGTATCTACCTAGAAATGAGGGTGGTCGAGGTCTACTAAGTGTTGAGGATATTGTGAATATAGAAGAGGGTTGTCTATATAAATATATTACCGAAAGTAATGAGATTCTTCTTCGTGAAGTGAAAAGAGAGGAAATACAAAGAACTGGGGTGAAAAAGAATCAATGGTTACAAGAGAGAGGGTTAAAATTATTTGGAAAGAAACTACACAGTGTATTCTTTAAGAATACTGCATTTAGAGATAATGACAGCTGGAATTGGTTGGTCAGGGGTGATTTCAAAAGATCTACTGAGAGTACCTTAATGGCAGCCCAGGAACAAGCCACAGGTACTAGGTCCATCAAACATTACATTGACAAAACTGCAGAGTCACCAATATGCCGATTGTGCAATGAAAGGGAAGAAACCTTAGCGCATATTGTATCTGAATGCCCAATGCTAGCACAACACCAGTATAAGAAATGGAGACACGACAAAGTCGCTCAAGTATTGCACTGGAATATATGCAAACTTTATGAATTGAACCACAATGAGAAATGGTATGAGCATAAGCCACAGGAGAATGACAATGCCAAACTTCTTTGGGACATGCACATACAAACGGATAAGGTTCTTGAGCACTCTAAACCCGACTTAATCTTTCTAAACAATAACAAGAGAACTTGCTTAATCATTGATATAGCCTGGCCTTTGATACCAGAGTGCAGGAGAAAGAACACGAAAAAAAAATATCAAGATCTAAAATGGGAATTAGTTAGACTATGGAAATGTAAAGAAGTAAAAGTGATTCCCGTTGTAATTGGAATGCTTGGAACCATAACGAAAAGCCACCATAGATGGCTTAAACAGATTGACGAGACAATTTCTTTTCCAATTCTGCAAAAGGCTTGCCAGTTAGGTACGGCAAAAGTGTTAAGGTACAGCTTGAATATCTAAGGTTAAGGGAATTGACTTGATGTTCAAAAAAAAAAAACTCCAACTAAAAACATCCAAAAATTGAGACTACTATGAAATAAATAATAATAATAATAATAATAATAATAATAATAATAATAATAATAATAATAATAATAATAATAATAATAGGTTGAAGAACGGTTTGTGAGTCGTGTTAAAATAATGATTCTTACGCAAGAATTTATTTAAAAAAACAACTATTCTTCCAAATAGAGACCATCATTGTCTACGAGAGTGGTCCTGTTAGATCAGTGGTTCCCAACCTTTTTTCTGTCATTTCCCCCCTGCACCCAAGTCAACCATCCAGATTCCCTCATGTGTATGAGAGAAAGAACAGCTAAATCACACTGAGTCTATTTACTAATTGATTTTTCAAATGCAGTAACACAGCTAACATTAAATTCTATTGAATAAGAACACTAACACTAACACAGCATTGACTTCTGACACAGTGTGACTTCTGGCATTGTTTGCCGTTCACAAGTTCTTCAATGTCTGGGGGAGTTATGGAGAGCGCACATTGAAGATCCGCCTCCACCTCCAACTTGTTTTGAGGTGTATCGGTGCCAAAAATCCTGTCTCACACAGGTAGGTGAAAGAAAACTGGGCCAAGCATTGGTCACAAGAAGCGGGTAGGTTCCTTGACTTTGACCCAAAACTCTTCCAGTTCCATAATCTGGAAGGCATCCTTCACTGCAGAGTCGTTTTTCAAGTCCCAAAACCTTTCCTGCCACGCTTCTGGCACATCATCAACGTTCCTCTGAAATGGGTCTCTGATAAGCTTGTTCTCGAGTTTCTCATTTGTGATCCCCAGGAAGTAATACTTGAATTCTTCCTCCAAGCCTTCGAGGTGTTGTTTGATATCCTCGGATATTGGATCAGGCAGACCATCTTCCATATCCTCCACACATGCGTTCAGAGCGAGGAATGAGGAAAAACTTCCATTCCTCACTCTTTTCTTCCACAGTTCCAGTTTAGTCACAAAAGCTCTGATCTTGTCCGACTGAAAAAGAATGTTGGTCCCTTTGCTCTGCAGTTTCCTGTTGAGTTCGTTCAATGCACTAAAAATATCGGACAAGTAGGATAGCCACACATGGAAAAACTCATCCTTCAACGCCTCCAGAAGCACAACATTCTCTTGGGCCCAAAGGAAGGCTACCACCTCATCAAACAATTCCAGGACTCGCTGCAACATGTTTCCCTTCGAGAGCCACCTCACCTTAGTATAGACCAGCAACGATTCATGGTCGACTTCCATGCCTTCACAGAGCCGACGGAACAGCCAAGTGTTCAGAGTGGAACCTTGATAAAGTTGACGACTTTGATTACAGTCTCGAGATGTTGCTTGAAGTTCTCGAAGCAAGCGCCTCTTTGTGGATAAGACAGTGTGTCGATTCCACTGCGGGATTCTTTTGCTTGACGAGCGTGACGAACCCTGATCGAGAGACAAGCATGGCTGGGGCACCATTCGTGCACACCTCAACCAGAGACTCCCAACTGATGTTGTTGTCTTCAAAAAAGGCATCGATAAGGTCTATCACATCCTGAGCTTTGGTTGTGGTTTAGAGAGGTTTGCAGAGGGGGAATTCTTCTGCAATTCCTTTTTCGGTGGTATAACGAACAAAGACTAATAGCTGGGACAGATTCGCAACATCTGTCGATTCGGCGAGTTGAATCGAAAAAAGCTGTGACCTTCAAACCTTCTGAACAACTTGGTCCTTGATGCTCTCCGCCATATCATTGATCTGTGACCGAATGGTGTTGTTTGAAAGGGAAATCTAGGTCATCTTGTTGTGGGCAGCCTCACTAAGGACGAACTTCACGCACTGCAGCATACAGGGCTTCACCAATGCTTCACCAATTGTGTGTGGTTTCTTCTCCCTTGCAATCTTGTACGAGACTTCGTATGACGCTTTCACAATAGCGTCCGTTTGCTGACGAAACGTTCCAGTTGAGTCCAGTCTCATCTTCTTCAGATAATTTTGTTTCAGCTTGAAGTATTCATGATCCTTGTTCTGTAGTTCGGGATGGCATCTTTGAAGGTGTTGTGTCAGATGTTCCTCGTTATTCACAACGAACGTAGAACTGAAGTCTAGATATGCTTCTAAATATATTTGTTTTTTTCGACAAGAGAGATCATATGAAGAATACTAGAATTTCTCCCTGAAACACCCAAATTTCCCCCCTAGGGGATATTTACCCCCGGTTGGGAACTGGTGTGTTAGATGGAGTCTGTTCCATCTAGAGAAAAATAGTGTTTAAAAGGTAGTAACTCTTTGCCCTTTGTTATCACGCTTGATCAAAACAGCATTTTGGAAAGCAGAGTTATCTTTTTTTAATTTTATATCTCGACAAGAATTTGTTAACATTGGACTTAAAAATGACAATTTTATACTCGGTTATCATATTCCATAGATGAGCTGAATGTTACAAAAACCAAAGTAAAAAAGAGAGAGAGAGATCATTTCTATATTCGAATATTGAAATATTCCAAAAATATAAAAATAAAAAATTTGGACCTAGACCTCCTCTACTTCCCTCATGTGGCACCTCCCCAAATGTGACAGCAGTGCTCCATCTTAGGACATATCTGACTATTTATAGGTAGAAGATTGCACAAGGAGTAAGGTACTTTATGATCCAATCATTTTTCTAGCAACCTTACCAACTGATTGTATTCCATTTTAAATTTGGAGTGAAAGTCAGTCCTAGGAGCTTATCAAAACAAGGAGGAAGCCATTTATTTTAACTGGAGCAAAATAAGGATCTGAGCGTTGGTGATGAAAGGAGAAAAGCTTTTTTTAGGTGTTAAAAGTAACAAGCCCCCCCCCCCCCCCCATTGTAATACAGGCTTTTGATCAAAAGAGAATCAGTAAGATCTTGATCACCAATGCTCTTATCATAGACAGTTGTGTCGTCTGGGTAGATGTCAATGAATGATCTCAGAATATGATTTGGTAGATTATTAATGAAAATAAGGAAGAGGATTGGGCCCAGAATAGATCATTGAGGCATGCTGACGTCGATACTATGTGAGTCAGACTTCTGTTCATTAACAACTATTTTTATAGAATTATCAGAGAGGAAGGATTTGATGGTTGCGAAGACATCGCCAGATATTCTATAGCTAGCAAGTTTGTGAAGCAACTCTTTTGTGCCAGACCCAATCAAAGGCCTTTGATATGTCAAGAGGTATTGCTCTAGAAACAAAGCCCACATCAAAAGATTCACTGATCTTATGCGATATTACAGTCACTACATTGCTTGGCACTAAATAGAATGCTTTTGCTGAGGTGGTTGACTTCTTCATTTTATTACAGATTCAAACAATTTACTCATGACGCACAGAAGACTAATCTGATTGGTGTGTGTTGAGATATAACATCCTGATCACTAGTATTTTTAAATACTGGCCAAACCAACGAAGCTTTCTACAGAGATGGAAAGTGTTTCTCTTTTAAGCAACGATTGAACAGCTTTGTGAAGCTAGGAGCAAGTTCCGGCAGCAGATACTTAAGCACAATGACTTGAATGTTGGCAGGACCGGTTGCAGGTTCAAGTATGGGGGTAGGGTGCAAGTATGTACTCAGCATCGATTTAGGTTGGAAAGAGTGTAAATAAAATGACATTTATTGAAATAAATTTCACTAAATTTATAGTCTTGAATCCCCTCAAGGAACTCCCGGCGTTTCTCAGAAATCAATTAGAACTCCAGTACAATCTTGCTTCAAGCCTTGAACCTTTATTAAAATTTATATACTTATTTTTTAATTTCTATAATTTTCAAATTCAAATAAAATAACATAAAGTAAGACGTATTTCCTTTTTATGGATGTCAAGCATGAACGCAGACTCGACAAAAATATTTTATTCCCTTTGATCAAAGGTCTCTTGCAAAGTTGCCTGATTTTCTGGCATTGTTTTCTAAACATGAAAAAAAATCTATCGATATAAAAAGACAAAAAAAGCCTGTCTGCTAAATACTTTAAGTTTATCCATATAATAATATGCTAACATGCAAAATTGTGTATTAAAACAATTTCATTTTGGACATCAGCCGGATGAAAGCATTGGCAATTAGAAGATCTTAGCCATAACTATACAAAATGTCAGTTAGCAGCAAAGGCTCTGAGAAAATCAAAACTTCTTTCTTGGCATAGGTCAAGAAAGAAGTTTTGATTCATCTTGGTTATATATTCACATTGACTTTGCAGAACCCATTGGTGGAAAATATTTTTTATTACAGTAAATGGCCTAAGATTTTTTTCTGATGAGCCGAATCATCTCTGACAAAAACGATTTTAAAATTTTGCCATATTTTCAGACGATTTGGAGTTCCAGAGACCAAAGTCTTTGACAATGGCACTGCTTTCACTTCAGGTAAATTTTCAGATTTCTGTAAACAGAATAGCATCAACCACGTACGCACGCCACTATTTCATCTTAAATCAAACGGACAAGTTGAGCGTTTTGTGGACACATTTAAGAGAGCACTCTTAAAACTCAAAGGGGAGAGAACAATACGAGAAATCCTATAGAGCTACACTAAACCGAAATGCCTTTGATTGTAGTTCACCGGCTGCAACTCTATTGAACTGGAAAGTCTGATTACGAATAGATAGCTGAAACAGCAGTTCAACCAACATCATGGTGCAGTAAGTCACACATTCAAACCAGAACTAAAAATTTTAGCAACAGACTTTCAAAATGGCAAAGAGAAGTAGACACAAGATTACATTTTGCGCCAAACTAGAAATGTTATTTATGACGTCAGTATGCAGTCTTCTGTCTGGATTCGACATGCAAACAAATCAGTTATGACCAGAAACCAACACACAAAATTATACTTTCCCACTGAAGATACTATTGGACACATTAGAGTTACCTCAACAAAACACTCTAGTCATGAAGAAGGAAGAACCTAGAGCTCAACTAAAAAAAATTACATATGACGTCAATTAACATCCAAAACCGTTCAAATTCAATGTAGGTCAAGCCAACAAAAAAAAACAACAACTTAATAGCACAAAGCTTAAAGGGAAGGTGTTAGATAGGTGACAAATTCCATCTACTAAAATAATGTTTAAAAGGAAATAACTCTTTACCCTAATGCTATCTCCCTTGCCAGAAGACATTTTAAGCATGAATTATCTTCGCCTAATAACAGAGCAACAAATGGGAAACATTCAATGGAGGTTCGCTCAGCGACAGACAATTAAATACCTCCTCATTTCAAAGTAATTCTTTCAGTTGTAACTTTTTTAAATAAATCATTATTATTGTTGGTCCACATAGAATCATTTTCATCCAATTATTTCTTCATATTTGATGGAACAATTGCTCATTCTCCAAAAAAGAAATGTATCCATCAACCTCAGACAATTGTGATAGACGCTGCAAAAAGTGTTGAAAGTTTTTTGTTTACATACCCTAGGCCATTTTGTATGGTGAAAGTGCAACACTGTCTTGACTAAGGGATCAGAAGCTGTAACCTCGCAGACTATTTGAGAAGTAATTGGAAGTGCTCTGACAGTTAATACGAGCACTGAAATAATTTCTGGTTTAACAGATGATGCTGAAATGACTGAATGTCCTTTAATTTTGGTTTACATGTCCATGAGTCTGGATAAATATAAAACAATATCTGATGGAGAAATCATAATTCAACAACATAGTGACCCATCAGACGGTTAGCAGCCATCCAAGATGAGAACAGTAGTCGGAATGATCAAAATAATAAACAAAAAAAATCATATATTTGTATCATTATATTTATTTATCTCAAAAGATTTTTTAAAAAAACAATGAAAATGTTTAGATTTTTTAAAGAAAGTTCAGGGAGTATGTTGCATTAATAGCTTTGGTGATAGTGGTGGTGGGAGGTAAACGAGTGATCAGTGATGCAAAACCGAATATGTATACAAAGGCTGAAAAAAAAAGATTTGAAACCTTAACAGAAAAAATTGAACTAAATTCAATTGAGGGCAGTTAGTCATGGATGAATGGTTTCAGAATTTATTCAGATGAGGATTGATAATTTGGATTATTCAGACTACTGTTCTCATCTTGGATGTTATTCTCACATTCGACTAATGCAACCTTTGACCGTCTTGTGAAACTCGAGAATCTTTATGTTGAACTTGGGAATCTGTATGGAATTCCGAGTTCGACAAGACACACCTGAAGAAGGTCAGAGGTTACATCAGCCGAAACGTTGTGAAAATAATATCCAAGATGAGAATAGTAGTTTGAATAATCCAAAGAATAAAAATCACATATTCGTATCATTATAATTCAAATAATAAAAAAAACAATAAAAATATTTATATTTTCTTTAAGTTAAAGGAGTATGTTACATTAATAGCTGGTAAGTTGGTAGCTGCAAGGGAGCAGGGTAAACGAGGGAGTGGGATAAACAAGGGAGCGGGGTAAACGAGGGAGCGGGGTAAACGAGGAAGCGGGGGTAAACGAGGGAGCGGGGGTAAGCGAGGGAGCGGGGTAAACGAGGGAGCAGGGTAAACGAGGGAGCAGGGTAAGCGAGGGAGCGGGGTAAACGAGGGAGTGGGGTAAGCGAGGGAGCAGGGTAAGCAAGGGAGCAGAGTAAGAGAGGGAGTCGGGTAAGAGAGGGAGCATGGTAAACAAGGGAGCGGGGTAAGCGAGGGAGCGGGGTAAACGAGGGAGCAGGGTAAGTGAGGGAGCAGGGTAAGCGAGGGAGTGGGGTAAACGAGGGAGCAGGGTAAGCGAGGGAGCAGGGTAAGCGAGGGAGCAGAGTAAGAGAGGGAGCGGGGTAAACGAGGGAGCGAGGGAGCGGGGTAAACGAGTGATCAGTGATGCAAAACCAAATATGCATACAAAGGCTGTGAAAAAAGAATTTGAAAGTTAACACAAAAATAAAGTCTGAAATGAATTTAAGTCAAACTGTGTTGAGGGGGGTCAGTCAAGGATGAATGGCTTCAAGAAAATTCATATAAAAATCTTCCATTCTATAATAAAGAGCAATGTATATATATATATATATATATATATATATATATATATATATATATATATATATATATATATATATATATATGGAAAATGAAAAAGGAAAGCCAAAAACTATGTTATTTATATATTGATCCACGTTTCGTCTTTATTGTAGACTTCCTCAGGATGAAGAAAAATGAAGAAAAAAATTATAGTCATTAATTTTGATTTGCCTAAAAACGTTCAAGTTTTGGCATGGCTGTGAATGAAAAATGCAAAAATGAAGAAAGGCGATTTTGGTTAATCCGTTATCAGCAGCAGTTTACACAGTTCAAGGGAAAAGAGAAATGGGGTTATAGTTGGGAGTTATTAATTTTTATTTCTATTTTAGCTTAGGGAAACAGATAGTGTCTGGGTCATTTGTCTCAAAACCGAGCGTGGCCGATAGTGGATATGTGTATGTGGGGGTGGGGGGGTCTTAACTTATTATCATGTTTCGAATTAAAAAGGAAAAAGAAAGAAAAATAATTATATTTTTTATGAATGTAAGCACAAGGAGAGTTTTTCTATTTTGAAACAAAAATTCTGATTATAAACGAAAATTGTGGAAAAAAAAGTAGAGTAAATAAAACCTATTAGTTTATTTATTTAAGCGTGAATGCATTATTTATTCCTATTTATTTAATTACTTTATTTGTGTCTCATTAATTAATCAATAAATTTTTTGCAAGTTGTGGAAATATTTGTAAAAGAGAGTTGGATATAATACAACTCGTTTATTTATATATGTATGAATGTATTTATTTATATTTATTTAGTTAATTATTTGTGCATTATTAATTAATTAATAATTATTAAAATATTTATGATTATATAAGTGTATGTATATGCAGTATATGAATATATGTAAAAAAAGAGCAAGTGAAATAGTATTCATTAGTTTTTTAATTTATGTGTGAATGTATATATATATATATATATATATATATATATATATATATATATATATATATATACACACATCCGTTCCATCACACAGAAGTTACCGAGTAAAAGTTGCTGGACGAATCCATTTCAAGTATTTAGATGAATTGAGAAAGCAAATAGCAAGTCAGGTATCTCTCTTCCTTCACTCTATTTCCATAATGAGACATTTTCTTTCCTTTTTCTTTCTTTTTTCTTTCTGCTTTCTATACCGATTTATACGATTTTTTTCTTTTCTTTTTTTCTTTTTTGTAAACTTTCCGGTTTCAGACTTTTTATTTCTTATTTTTTAACTCAACTTCATTCAAACATTATTTTATATAAATATGAATATTAGGCAAACACCCTCTATCAAAAAATGACAGAAAACAATTCATGCTTTGCCAGTGTTCGCACTAATATTCATATGAAATCATAGAATTACGTTAGTAATTTAATTTTCATATATAAATTATTATTATTATCATTTCTGATGACCTAAAGAAAATAAACACCGTCAATTGACTTTTTATTTAGAGTGGAGGATTTCTTTCCAAATTCATTTCAGATGGTGGGGGTTGTCTGATTTTCTATTAGCTTTCCAATTGTAGTCATTCTAGTGCTTTTTCATTTCAATAGGATAGGACTAAACTATCGCGAGTTGAAAAAAATGCGAGTCATTTCTGATGACCTAAAGAAGAAAAAAACATTAACCTTGACTTTGCTTTTTTATTTTCTTCCTTTAATTTCCTGCTTTTGATTATTGAGAGGTGTGTGGGAAGGGGCTAGATATAAAAAAAATGATGTCAAAAAAGAAAAATGGCGCCTAAAACAACTAAAACGTTAGAATAATAAAGATATAAGAAAAAAGAAACGTCCGAAACTGGGAAGTTTTTAAAAAAGGGGGGAAAAACAAAAAAAAAACGTATAAATATGTATAGAAAGCAAAAAGGAAAAAAAAAACAAAGAAAACATCTCATTATAGAAATAGATTTGTGGTCTCTCTTCGGCAGGCAAACTTTTGTGTGACAGGACGGACATATATTTACAAATAAATACACATTGCTCTTTATTATAGCGTGGAGGAAGTTTTTTGAGAAAAAAATATGGGTAACATAATTTAATAAAAAAATTATAATCTATTTGCCAGAAGCGATTTTTGATTTTCAACATGTTTGTTTTGTTTTATTTACATTTTTACTGATTCAGGATACAAAACGTTGCTTGTTCTTGCTTAAGCGCTTACTGATGCATTATGGTCGAATATTGTTATTCTTTTCAGAAAATTAAAATTGTCAATTTTTAAATACTGAAATTGTTAAATATTTGTTGGTACGTTTGCTACATGTGTTTTGTGCGGGTGGGCCTAGCATGGAGTTGTAAAACAGATATAGACTAGACAAGAGGTCACAAATAGGTTATGGGGGACTTTTGGGAAATAAGCATGATATTCGTGAGAATAGGAAGTGGTAGAACTTGGGAGGAAGTGACGTCAAGTGGACGTATGAGAGAGTAGCAGTTGGTCGGAGAGTCTTATGTGGAAAGACAAGACATGTTTTAAAATGATCTGTCGAATTGTTACAATAAGTAAGCCATGTAATTGACTCTCTCTCTCTCTTTCTCTTATTTGCTCTGTTCTCGACCCACCCCCCTCTTTGGTTTACAGTTCAGATAAACGATCGACATAAACCATCCCTCTTTCAAAATATCTTGTGTCATTTTATGTAATTAAGCCAGTAATGGTATAAGCTGAAAATGTTTTTGTTGCAGCTGCGATATTGGTCTTTGTCCTCAGAGGAGACAACACACTAGTGTGACAATAAAGAGGAACACTCACCGTCAGGAAAAAGAATGAGATGCTTCGCATGTCGTGTCTGCAATTTAAAAAAGGGCTTCTCTTCATAGGTGTAGGTTTTTATGGTGGTCTCTGATTTGCATATGTGGATATCAGATGATATAAATGAACAGGACAGCTCAGAAGGGGGCAGAAGCGATTTGGATTGGAGAGAGAAAGGCAGAGAGAAAGTGGGTTGCACGAAATTCGGTTGGAAATTGAATCACAGTCAAAAACTTTTTGAGAGAAAGGCAGAGAGAAAGTTGGTTGCACGAAATTCGGTTGGAAATTGAATCACAGGCAAAAACTTTTTGAGAGAAAGGCAGAGAGAAAGTGTTGGTTGCACGAAATTCGGTTGGAAATTGAATTACAGTCAAAACTTTTTGAGAGAAAGGCAGAGAGAAAGTGTTGGTTGCACGAAATTCGGTCGAAAATTGAATTACAGGCAAAAACTTTTTGAAAGAAAGGCAGAGAAAGTTGGTTGCACGAAATTCGGTTGGAAATTGAATCACAGTCAAAACTTTTTTTTTATTCTTTTATTTTTCTGGCACAGTTAGTTAACAATGGGACACCAGCAAAGAACGTAGTATTTTAAAAACTTAAGATGATTTGAACTGTTAATTTTAATGACTATAATATTATAAGTGAAGAGTTAATCACGGAACTCAAGGAAGCCATCAGGGAGGAGATGAGAGCCATTCCCAATTCAGTCTGTAAGAACGTCATGGACAACTTCGTTCTGCACCTCAAGAAATGCACGGAGCTAAAAGGAGTCCATCTAGAACACATGCTGTAGAACGGAGAAAAGAAGGCCAAATACCCTAGTGTTTTGATATGATGTTGTGAATATAATAAACTAGTTATGCCCCCAAATTCATTTCATTCGGACGAAACACTAAGAAATGGGGCCTAATTAGATTTGGAGCCCGTTTTTTGGGGGGGGGGTCACCCTGTATGTACCAAAATGTGTGCAGAATAGGTTCATATTCTGAAAATTTTCAGAATTCCAAAAGTGATGATTTTATTTTACCCCCCCCCCAAAAAAAAAAAAATAGATGTGACGCAAGATCAAGCATAATGTGGGATGTGATCATTATTGAATGCTATTTATGGTCTTGTAGCGTTCGTGGCATTGTGGTCTTCAGTAATGGCAACTGATGAAGGTTAGTTAAAAGAAGATATTTCAGTAGACAATTTGTTGAAATGAACCCACTTTTATATTATCTATTTATAAAAATACTAGATGTAGCTGTGACCCGTTGGGTCACAACCACTTCCACTATTTATTCTACTTTGATTTCATTCGAAAATTCATAAACTGTGACATTTCTGTTAAGACATTCTTCTTGCATAATTAAAAATAATAAGTCTCTTTGTAATAATATTTAGATGTGTGGGTGTAAAAATAAGGTTAGAATGACAAATGTCCACGTAAGGTTAGAATTGAGTAGAGCGAAATATTCCATTGGAAGTCGATTAAGAGCTACATCTTGTGGCAGTTACGTCACAGACAGGAAGACACTAGTGTGACATGACGAATGAACAGTTCAGATCTCTCTGTTATCGCTGAATCAGCAGAGAGAGAGAAGGAGAGAGAGAGAGAACGGTCAGGTTTATGGATAGCTTCTCTCTCCCCTTATGGGAGATGGGTATTTTTTAATGGAAATCGCTCCAGACAAGGCATGAAGCCATTTGATGTAAGGAGCTAAAAAAAAAAATTACTACTTTATGGTAAAAAACTAGTCAATGCTAAGTGTTAGATGAATAGATTCCGACCCAGAAAACAGCAATTCTTTCCCCTTGGTCAGAAACATCGCACATGGAATGTGAGGACTAAAGGACAAAATAAGGGAGCAAGGTTTTCGAGGCTGCCGAAAGTAAACCCAAGGTCCACTTTCTACTCTCCTATTATGTGGGTATACATGTATATTTTAAAGAAAAAATACCGCTCCGTAAGGTTAAATTTGTACTGTTTCTTTATTAATAATTTTTACGAGAGCTATTATTTGAAAGAAGAAGATATCTACAAGAGAAGAGGAAAGGAAAGCAATTACTGTTGTGTGTTCTCTAGCTCAAGTTGTGTATGTGATGCCGTCCAAATAATCTGTGTGGATCGAATGAGGGGGGGGGGGTCACAATAACTTTACTTTTATATTATTCTCATGGATAATATAGAAATAAAGAGACTTATTATTATACTATCTAATTCACATACGTGTTTACGAACACACTATGTAAATTAGATGGTAAAATGAAATTAAATGCATCGCTGAAAAATAAAGAGTCACTCTTTCTCTAAATGCTCACAGAGACATTAATTTAGAGTGAGAGAGGGCAGGTGAATTTCTCAATTAATTACAAATTACAGCTAATTAGAAGATTTAAAAAAAATTATTTTTCAAACATAACTCAATCCCAAAACTAAAGACATTTTAGCATGTATTTTATGTAATTAAATTATATAGGAAAAGTTTTTAGAAAACAAATATTGATTCACTCAGTTTACTGTTAATAATAATATTCTGTCGCAGTTTTACATGACGAGGATTTATTTCTTTTGTATGTACACGCAATCTCTTGCGTAATGTTTAGTCGTAGTTTGGTTGGCTAAAACAGACAAGTTAAAACTTGCGTAGAAATACACTTGGAAATTTGAACACTTCTGTGCATGTGCCCATCTCGTTAACATAAAGGTACAATTCAGTTCCTGAACAAGACGCCATGGAGATAAGACACTAAAAAAATATTCTCGTTCTTTGCCAGGAAACGACAAGACAAAATTGAACTCCAGAACTCAATATTCTGCCTTTAGCCTAAGCCTGATTATTCAAAAGGAAGAAACTTAGGGTCCCATAAAAAGCATCGGCTCATGCAACCTTTTTTCTTTTAATGCTTAATGCTAACACTACGAATATGACAAATGTTTGATCTATTGTCTGATTTATTTTTTGCTTCCTTTGTTCCAGCTCGTTGATCTAGTGGTCTTCATTAATTCGCTATTCAGATACCTCATTGTAATACAGCTTCCTATTTCAGTAGCTTCTTTCCAAGAACTGCAGGCTTGTGGAACTCTCTTCCTGCTAATTGTTTTCCTCCTACCTATAGCCTTTGTCTTTTCAAGACTAAGGTCAATAGTTATTTCCTGTATTTGTTTTAATCATTTTCTTTTTAGCTCCTTACATTAAGTGACTTCATGTCTTATCTTGAGTGACTTCCATAAAAATAATGAAAATGCACTGAAATTAATTAAAAGTATGTTAAACTATATAAAAAATAAACTCTACTTCATTTTATGTGAAATTTTGATGAACAGATGTGGGTTTAAACAACACAACAATAGAACTCTTCTTCTTTTTCTTCTTCTTCGCGGTACAAATATCGAAGTATGTATGTCTATTTTCAATCAATTTCTCCCAGAGCAGTATTTAAAAAATGTAGTAAACTATTTGGGGGTCTGAAATCTTGCACTAAACAAGTGTGTAGCCAGATGATGGTCTCCGTGTTCACACTACAGCAGAAATTATACAATACAAGTTGTAGGTATAACTCAGTTGTGCTCGGGGTGTGTGTGTGTGTGTGTGATATCGTCATGGCTAAGGACCTCAAACGTTGCCTGTTAGTCGTTGTTCAGTCATGTTGGCCCCAGTGACAATCTTCTTTGTTCGACACTAATTCAGATTCTCTTGGCGAAACAAACTCTGACTGACTCCTCGTCTGCTCTGTATGTTTACTTTCGACCGGAAATTTTAGATGTCCGGTCTTTCTCTCAGTCATTCTCAGCTGGTCACTGGAACTGGCTATATCTGTTTTTCTTCTCATCTTATCGCTATCCGGCTACCGAGAAATTAACAATCAACTGTCATGGTGCAATCCTGCCTAGGGAGTTCAATAGATTCGCTGGCCTCCCTATCGCCTATCCACGTATCATTTCTCAACTGTGTGTGTAAGGGGGAGGGGCAGTCCATAGTATCACAAGAGTATCCCAGTATTATAAACCCATCTTAGGGCGAGTATTTCATCGATGAAGAAAGGTCGTATTATAAACCCATCTTAGTGCGAGTATTTCATCGATGAAGAAAGGTCGTATTATAAACCCATCTTAGGGCGAGTATTTCATCGATGAAGAAAGGTCGTATTATAAACCCATCTTAGGGCGTGTATTTCATCGATGAAGAAAGGTCGTATTATAAACCCATCTTAGTGCGTGTATTTCATCGATGAAGAAAGGTCGTATTATAAACCAATCTTAGTGCGAGTATTTCATCGATGAAGAAAGGTCGTATTATAAACCCATCTTAGGGCGAGTATTTCATCGATGAAGAAAGGTCGTATTATAAACCCATCTTAGGGCGAGTATTTCATCGATGAAGAAAGGTCGTATTATAAACCCATCTTAGGGCGAGTATTTCATCGATGAAGAAAGGTCGTATTATAAACCCATCTTAGTGCGAGTATTTCATCGATGAAGAAAGGTCGTATTATAAACCCATCTTAGTGCGAGTATTTCATCGATGAAGAAAGGTCGTATTATAAACCCATCTTAGGGCGAGTATTTCATCGATGAAGAAAGGTCGTATTATAAACCCATCTTAGGGCGAGTATTTCATCGATGAAGAAAGGTCGTATTATAAACCCATCTTAGGGCGAGTATTTCATCGATGAAGAAAGGTCGTATTATAAACCCATCTTAGTGCGAGTATTTCATCGATGAAGAAAGGTCGTATTATAAACCCATCTTAGTGCGAGTATTTCATCGATGAAGAAAGGTCGTATTATAAACCCATCTTAGTGCGAGTATTTCATCGATGAAGAAAGGTCGTATTATAAACCCATCTTAGTGCGAGTATTTCATCGATGAAGAAAGGTCGTATTATAAACCCATCTTAGTGCGAGTATTTCATCGATGAAGAAAGGTCGTATTATAAACCCATCTTAGGGCGAGTATTTCATCGATGAAGAAAAGTTCGTATTATAAACCCATCTTAGGGCGAGTATTTCATCGATGAAGAAAGGTCGTATTATAAACCCATCTTAGGGCGAGTATTTCATCGATGAAGAAAGGTCGTATTATAAACCCATCTTAGGGCGAGTATTTCATCGATGAAGAAAGGTCGTATTATAAACCCATCTTAGTGCGAGTATTTCATCGATGAAGAAAGGTCGTATTATAAACCCATCTTAGTGCGAGTATTTCATCGATGAAGAAAGGTCGTATTATAAACCCATCTTAGTGCGAGTATTTCATCGATGAAGAAAGGTCGTATTATAAACCCATCTTAGTGCGAGTATTTCATCGATGAAGAAAGGTCGTATTATAAACCCATCTTAGTGCGAGTATTTCATCGATGAAGAAAGGTCGTATTATAAACCCATCTTAGGGCGAGTATTTCATCGATGAAGAAAAGTTCGTATTATAAACCCATCTTAGGGCGAGTATTTAATCGATGAAGTAAGGTCGTATTATAAACCCATCTTAGGGCGAGTATTTCATCGATGAAGAAAGGTCGTATTATAAACCCATCTTAGGGCGAGTATTTCATCGATGAAGAAAGGTCGTATTATAAACCCATCTTAGTGCGAGTATTTCATCGATGAAGAAAGGTCGTATTATAAACCCATCTTAGTGCGAGTATTTCATCGATGAAGAAAGGTCGTATTATAAACCCATCTTAGGGCGAGTATTTCATCGATGAAGAAAGGTCGTATTATAAACCCATCTTAGTGCGAGTATTTCATCGATGAAGAAAGGTCGTATTATAAACCCATCTTAGTGCGAGTATTTCATCGATGAAGAAAGGTCGTATTATAAACCCATCTTAGTGCGAGTATTTCATCGATGAAGAAAGGTCGTATTATAAACCCATCTTAGGGCGAGTATTTCATCGATGAAGAAAGGTCGTATTATAAACCCATCTTAGGGCGAGTATTTCATCGATGAAGAAAGGTCGTATTATAAACCCATCTTAGGGCGAGTGTTTCATCGATGAAGAAAGGTCGTATTATAAACCCATCTTAGGGCGAGTATTTCATCGATGAAGAAAGGTCGTATTATAAACCCATCTTAGGGCGAGTATTTCATCGATGAAGAAAGGTCGTATTATAAACCCATCTTAGGGCGAGTATTTCATCGATGAAGAAAGGTCGTATTATAAACCCATCTTAGTGCGAGTATTTCATCGATTAAGAAAGGTCGTATTATAAACCCATCTTAGGGCGAGTATTCATCGATGAAGAAAGGTCGTATTATAAACCCATCTTAGTGCGAGTATTTCATCGATGAAGAAAGGTTGTATTATAAACCCATCTTAGGGCGAGTATTTCATCGATGAAGAAAGGTCGTATTATAAACCCATCTTAGTGCGAGTATTTCATCGATGAAGAAAGGTCGTATTATAAACCCATCTTAGTGCGAGTATTTCATCGATGAAGAAAGGTCGTATTATAAACCCATCTTAGGGCGAGTATTTCATCGATGAAGAAAAGTTCGTATTATAAACCCATCTTAGGGCGAGTATTTAATCGATGAAGTAAGGTCGTATTATAAACCCATCTTAGGGCGAGTATTTCATCGATGAAGAAAGGTCGTATTATAAACCCATCTTAGGGCGAGTATTTCATCGATGAAGAAAGGTCGTATTATAAACCCATCTTAGGGCGAGTATTTCATCGATGAAGAAAGGTCGTATTATAAACCCATCTTAGGACGAGTATTTCATCGATGAAGAAAGGTCGTATTATAAACCCATCTTAGGGCGAGTATTTCATCGATGAAGAAAGGTCGTATTATAAACCCATCTTAGGGCGAGTATTTCATCGATGAAGAAAGGTCGTATTATAAACCCATCTTAGTGCGAGTATTTCATCGATGAAGAAAGGTCGTATTATAAACCCATCTTAGTGCGAGTATTTCATCGATGAAGAAAGGTCGTATTATAAACCCATCTTAGGGCGAGTATTTCATCGATGAAGAAAGGTCGTATTATAAACCCATCTTAGGGCGAGTATTTCATCGATGAAGAAAGGTCGTATTATAAACCCATCTTAGGGCGAGTATTTCATCGATGAAGAAAGGTCGTATTATAAACCCATCTTAGGGCGAGTATTTCATCGATGAAGAAAGGTTGTATTATAAACCCATCTTAGTGCGAGTATTTCATCGATGAAGAAAGGTCGTATTATAAACCCATCTTAGGGCGAGTATTTCATCGATGAAGAAAGGTTGTATTATAAACCCATCTTAGGGCGAGTATTTCATCGATGAAGAAAGGTCGTATTATAAACCCATCTTAGTGCGAGTATTTCATCGATGAAGAAAGGTCGTATTATAAACCCATCTTAGTGCGAGTATTTCATCGATGAAGAAAGGTCGTATTATAAACCCATCTTAGGGCGAGTATTTCATCGATGAAGAAAGGTTATATTATAAACCCATCTTAGGGCGAGTATTTCATCGATGAAGAAAGGTCGTATTATAAACCCATCTTAGTGCGAGTATTTCATCGATGAAGAAAGGTCGTATTATAAACCCATCTTAGGGCGAGTATTTCATCGATGAAGAAAGGTCGTATTATAAACCCATCTTAGTGCGAGTATTTCATCGATGAAGAAAGGTCGTATTATAAACCCATCTTAGGGCGAGTATTTCATCGATGAAGAAAGGTCGTATTATAAACCCATCTTAGTGCGAGTATTTCATCGATGAAGAAAGGTTGTATTATAAACCCATCTTAGGGCGAGTATTTCATCGATGAAGAAAGGTCGTATTATAAACCCATCTTAGTGCGAGTATTTCATCGATGAAGAAAGGTCGTATTATAAACCCATCTTAGTGCGAGTATTTCATCGATGAAGAAAGGTCGTATTATAAACCCATCTTAGTGCGAGTATTTCATCGATGAAGAAAGGTCGTATTATAAACCCATCTTAGTGCGAGTATTTCATCGATGAAGAAAGGTCGTATTATAAACCCATCTTAGTGCGAGTATTTCATCGATGAAGAAAGGTCGTATTATAAACCCATCTTAGTGCGAGTATTTCATCGATGAAGAAAGGTCGTATTATAAACCCATCTTAGTGCGAGTATTTCATCGATGAAGAAAGGTCGTATTATAAACCCATCTTACGGCGAGTATTTCATCGATGAAGAAGGTCGTATTTCTATCTGCTTGACTAAAACTGGGAAACTTGTAAAGATACCTCTGATAACATTTTATATAGCTTTTAGTCCAAGTGTAGCAATATTCAGCTGTTGGTACAAAAATAAAGTGTTAAAAACGGTATTTTCCACATAAGGAGAGGAATGGAAAATTCAATTGAAAGTTAAAAAATTAGATTTAGAGTGTGAGGATATGACGTCACGGACGTTGCGAAGAAGAGAGAAATTTCTTTCTCTTCGGCCTGTTAGCTGACTGTGTTCAGACACTTTTTTTTTCTTAAGTTCTGCTTTCGTTTGCCCTTCCAGGCAAGCAAGCGCGGAGAAACTCACGTAATGTCTGAAAGAATAAAACATAAAAAAACATAACGCCATTGATGTTTTTCTTTTCATTTTTTCTTTTTTCCATTATTGCAGCTACAATGAGAGTGGAAGAAACATAATCAACTTTCATTTATTTTCGTTTCCACCCAGTCGACAACAAAATGGTAGATTGATGAGATATACATGCAGTATCCTCGGAAGCGATTGCCGTCAAAAAGAGGAATTGTGCAGTTGTACCACACGTGAAAAATAAAAAAGAACATTATTTTTTGCATAACTTACAAAGAATTGTCTGTGTCTATTTTCATTTGTAACTTTAATTCGTACAACGGCAGGAGAAAAGGTCAAAGGGAAATAACTCATCAAGTACTAAGCACAAGAGGCGTATTTCGAGACTAGAGTGATCTCCCTTACATCATTGTATTTTGTTGAACAAATAATAATTAATTATAATTATTATTAGTATTAGTATTAGTATTAGTATTAGTAGTAGTAGTAGTAGTAGTAGTAGTAGTAGTTTGTTTGTTTGTTATACCTCCTTGGGCATCTCCCCTTTAACTATATTCTCAATTCAACTGTTAAAAAAAAATTAAACTCTTAGTACAGTATCGATATCCAGATCAAATTCTGTCAAATATTTCATTTGACAACTCCCAAAAGTGTCCCCTCAATTTCTTCTTCCTACCACTTTCTCTGAATTCATCAAACCTCATCTTAAACTGACCCACGTTATTACTGTTCTTAATCCGATCTGGCAACTTATTCCAAAAACATATTACTCTGTGAGCAAAATAACTTAACTGATTAACAGATGTAGTTTTTGAAAACTGCCTTGACAATAACCTTCCAGATCTAGGCAAAATACTATAAAAATGCCCACCATAATTAGAAATGCCATTACTTATCTTGAAAATCTCAATCATATCACCTCTCATTCTTCTCTCCAGTAAAGTAGTCAATCCCAATCTGTCTAATCTCTCCCTGGTACTGCACTCCTTTATTTTACTTATTAGTGTTGTCATCCTTCTTTGTACGCCTTCCAGTTTCAATATTACATTCCAATTTCCATGTCTAGTCGCTGGAGCCCAGGTCTTATTAGAGCTTTATATATCCTTAACACAACATTTGTCTCCCTCGAAATAATATTCCTAACCATCCACCGATCATTCTATTTTCCCTCGATACAATGGTCAAAATATGATTATTTGCCTTAAATGTATTATCGACCCCACTCCCAAATCACATTCTCCATCTACTTCTTTGATTTCTCTGTTGTTTAGTACATATTCAACTCCAACATTCCTGAATCCTATATGTAGTACTTTACATTTGTCTAGGTTAAATCCCAATTTCCAAATGTCCTCCCAATATGATAATTTATTTAGATCCATCTGTGTTATTTCCTTTGATAAAGGTCTCACAAGTAGTTTAACATCATCAGCAAACAGTTCTATTTCTGAATTTATATTATTAGGTAAGTCATTTATGAATATCAAAAATAACAAAGGACTCAATATTGAACCCTGCAATTTTACACCAGCTGACGATTATGTATGGGAGATAACTCTATTTGACTGACGAAAAAGACGATTTCAATTTTGTAAAACGACATATTTATTTTTAATTTTAAATTAAATGATGAAAATTCTTTTATTATTATTAAATTAAATTAGCAAAACAAGACTAACTTCTTTATCGGCCACGTAAAAAGAGGGTATTTAAGTTTTTTTTAATTAAATTAGCTAAACGACTTTTTCATTGGCTATTGTAATCTAAATAAATAAATAGCAAAGTTTATATCATTTATCACTTCTATTACCATCAAAACGGGTTTCTGTTATTTAAATCAATAATACAACATAATATTTTGAAATACTCTCTATATATATAGTACCGACGAATGATCCAAAGACAATCCTTTGAATACCTAATTTGCATAACTATTTTTTAAACAGTTCACAAGAAATTAATGTTTGGTGTTATACATTTGTAATTTTATTGTGCCATTTTGTCTATATATATGCAATAATTTTGTCGATATTAACAGTAATTAAATAAAATGATTTAATAACAAAAAATGGATAACTTAATAAAACCTTTCTTCTAACATCGCTCTCTACATTTCTTACCGACAGACAAGAGCAAGAAAAGGAAGCGGGTAGCTGGCTGACTGACTGGTTGGCTAAATGACCGTCTTACTAGCTTTCTCCTCCCCCTCGCTTCCATTAACAACGCCATATTTTCTCAAGCGAATTGATTTTTTTTTTTTCATTATCAACTTATTCAAAAGATAAATAAATTGGTATTAACATTACAAATATGTTAATGTTTATTTATTCATACGAATAAATGCGAAAGTTTTAGTCTTGTGTTTTCAAGGAACTTATGAATGAAATGTTTATTATTTAAAAATTTTGGCTTCAAGTATTTCAAGTAGCGAATTTTGCAAATAGATAACAATCCTGCAAAGCCAGCTAGTTTAAAATATTGTCGATTTCATTAATAACTTTTGAATCTCAACTCAAAACAATATGTCGAATTTAGGATGTGCTCGGATCACTAAGGATGATTATATAGTGGGCCATATATACACTATCATTGAAATTAAAGATTTCGATCAGACTTTTACTTCACTGGTTCTACAAGTAATGGAAAATGAGGTCCACTTCGCAGCTTCCCTAGGTTTGCTAGGTACCCAGGGATTTCGACAAAAAGAAAAAAAAATTATAGATAGATGCTAGTTGATATGCCGTCAATGTCAGTCATTACACAGTATACATAAAGAATTTTTTTTTAATAAAGACGTCTGCAAATAAGACCGCTAATAATGCTATTGTTTTGTTGGAGTATTGATATAAAGCAACACACAATTCAAAAGGAAATCAGTGTTTTATCGCATAGCATAATTGTACGGATGCAATTCATCTAAGAGTTTTGTGAACAAGACATCATAAATAATCCCATAATGCTTTGGCGTTTTGATGAAAACAATAGCACTTAAAAAGTCAAAATAGATGAATCTTTCTTCTTCAAGAGAAAGTATAACAAGGGTCGGTTTAGAGACAGAGCTTGGGTGTTCGTGGCTGTGGAAAGACTGACTAACCGATGCAACATAACGACAGTCGAGCAGAGAGATTGCGAAACATTATTCACAATAATTCACTACTGGATTTTGCCGAGAACATGGATAATATCTGATAAATTGGCTGCATATGAAGGTCTGGAACATTTCGACATCATGAGCAACTTCGACGACCCAGAAGACCACAACATCCACACACAAATAATTGAAGGTATGTTTAATAATTCATTAAATGTTTTTAATTTTCCATCTATTATCTTCTCCCTCCCCTTTTGAAATGTATAAAATAATTAACATTAAAATTTATGCTTTTAATTATTAAAGATTAATTATGACATGATTAAATCAAATGAAGGAAAACTGTTTCATTTTTAAATGAATGTCTGTGGTCACATGTCAAGGGAAAGTCGAGAAAATTATTGGGGACTAGAGATGCCAGTTTCCACGTCAAGCTAATGGAATTTTTGTAGCGTTGCAGAGAAAAGGGGCAGCTATTCTCTCCAAGAGAACAACAGGTTAGGGTTAGGGTTATTTAAATATTTTGTGAAATTTATTTCTTCTCAGACAGCCCCTTTCCATTTTGTTAACATAACATCCTGCATATTGTCGTCACATTCTGCAGAAAGAATAGAACAGATAATTACATCTCCAAGAGAACAACAGGTTAGGGTTATTTAAATATTTTGTGAAAGTTATTTCTTCCATTTTGTTAATTAACCTTTCCATTTTGTTAACATAACATCCTGCACATTGTCGTAACATTCTGCAGAAAGAATAGAAGAGTCACCATTATAATGGCCAAGCGTGAAGCTCACTCCAGCCAGACACTCACTCTCAGCAGAAAACGAGGAATGAAGAAAAAACACTAAGAAGCGAAAAACGCTCTTATTTTCGTTTTGTGGTGCGCTGCAGTTGTCCATCGATGAGAACGGATTGGGTCAGTCTAAATAGATTGCAGTGTGACAGCTGCTCTACTAAGTACGACACCCGAACTTAGAACTGAGTGATCCCTTGTCTCACGCTCCACAGGGGTTTGAAACAGGATAGCGACAACAACATCCCACCGGTCGTGCATGTTAAGTCGGTTGGCCCGTTCGCGTACACCACCACATAAGTGACAATGACAACAGCCCGAAAACCGCCGACAAAGGCCACCGCCACCACCACTAATGATGACGACCAGTATGGCAGGTTTTAGAGGAACAGAAAGAGGCGCCTTTAGTGGCAGCTTCACTAGTTCGAGTAAGCACGCGAACCGTTGCTCCAATCTCGTGATTCCTCTCATACTGAGCAGCATAGCTGTGGTCACGGCCGACGTTGCACATGTGCTGATCGATAAAATAAAACTAACCTGTTTCACGACGGTCTAAACCTAGCTCACATCCTCTCTCAGTGAGTAAACAATGCTTGGCAAATCCTGCATCGCAATGATAGGAAGAGCTGACATCGAAGGATAAAAAAGTGATGTTGCTACGAACGCTTGGCCGCCACAAGCCTGTTATCCATATGGTAAATTTTCTAACACCTCTCGGTGGAACGAAGCTCTCCACTCAGAAAAGATCAATGAGCTACGTTTTTGCGGCCTGTATCCATACTGAAAATCGAGATTGCGCTATGAGAGATTGTTGAGCTCTCCTTAAAACACCTGCGTTATCATTTGAAAGACGTACACCCCCTCCCCAGCCAAACTCCCCACCTGGTAGGGTCCCCAGTTAAGAGTCGAGTACGGAATCCGAACTTGTGAGAACCTGTGCCCTTCATGCGAGCAAGTGACTCATCCCTTTTTCACCGGGTGAGCGATGGAAACGATGGAAGTGGCCGGTTCAATGTTGTTGAATGACACCGGCGCAACCACGATCTAAAGAGAACCGATGGGGTAAGGCACACAAAGATGTGCAGCCGAAAAAGAGAGAGAGATGTGTATTGGCGGCGACAGTAGAACAAGTCCACCGCCAGCACACAAGTTAGACCACCGACACAAGACACTTCACTTGCTATTTCACAGAAGATACAGCTGACGCCAACGAAGGCACACCTCCTGTGTCTCCTGACAAAGTCGGACTAGACAGGGTCTTCTTTCTCTGCTGATCGTACCCTTGGTTTTGGTTTTGCTAGATAGTATGTAGGGATTGTCAGAATCTCGTTGATCCGTTCATGAACGTCACTAATTAGATGACGTGGCATTAGTCTATCTTTGGCAGTAATGTGAGCAGATTATCCAGACGACCACGACAAGAGAAAAAGAGAGGTATCCGAATAGATAGCGCATGGAAGACACTGTATCGACACCATACTCCCGCCGCCCAACAGCAAACCCCCGACCGTATTGTTTTCTTCCCCTCGCTATTGCAACCACTGCCAGCCGCAATGGACCGCTGCCACTCACCCTATGCCTTCACTGCAAAATACTAATGTTACAGCCCCGTACCGGTTCCTAACTCTGACCACCGCAGTGATTTTTGTATGGTTATCTAACCAGATCGAAAGCATGTGATTGCTCTCTGAGCTGGGAACGGCAGCAGCAATTAACATTATGACGAGGGCGACAGCAACAATGAAAAAGAAGAAAGGTGCAGTAAATCAACCACGTCGACGACCATAAAC
The DNA here is from genome assembly GCA_963556195.1 of Sepiola atlantica. NCBI lineage: Eukaryota > Metazoa > Mollusca > Cephalopoda > Sepiida > Sepiolidae > Sepiola > Sepiola atlantica. The sequence continues at coordinate 28,213,129 of OY744534.1, forward strand.
TAGCGATGCAGGCGGTAAGAAAAAAGGTGGAACCGACAGCAACAGAAATGACAGCGGTAGTCCTCAGCCGCGGAGTGGTCTTGTGTTGGTGATGCAAACAACACGACGGGCCCAAAGAGCGCTCTGGACCATCTCACAGTAAAAAGTCGCTGTTCACAAAGCTTTCACATGAAAGTATTTCCTACCGAACATGTTTTATAAAGCATTTGATGTAACAACCCTCAGATTGGGTTAGGATTGGTGCCAGTAATCGTGTGAACCTGTATGCGTGCGTTCCCTGCACTGGCCGTAACCATCCCAAACATGCCGGTCAAAGGTTGTGTTTACTTGTGTCAGCGCTGCAACAAAGAATTCTTACTTCAAGTAAAACCATGAGTCCAGTTTATAAGTAACAGGTTTATTTGTTTAAATGATACTCGTGTTCCTAACTTGAATGGTAGACTTGCAAAATAAGATTCTTCCCAACCAGAAAAAGATAAGTCCAGCAGAATTATTTAGCTAATTTAGCTTTAAGGATGAGCCCAGCATATCTGGGCGGGCACCCCAGCTTCAACTAATCCAGCTTGGTCTCAGAAAAAAACAATTTCCTGGCATGCCTCTGATCGCACGTCCTGGATTCCGGTCCTTCTTACTGGTCATCACTGGATCAGCCAAGCACTGGCTACTTGAGATATCCACTGGAGATAACGGCCAAACAGAATTATCATGGAGACAATCTGCGAACATCCCAGCATGAGTCCCAGTCTTTAGAAGGCACTGACTTTATTTCAAACAGAAAAAAAACTTCTGGCCCACCATAAAACCAAAGATATTTTTACTTTCTTCTGTGCCACCCCCCCCCCTTTCCCGAGCATATATCACCTACACATCTGCTACCCGTATGCACCACTAAAAAATTGCAGCCTACTGCATTTTTACAACTGTACAAGCTCCCATCCGCTGTCAGAAAAGTTGAACCACTCAGACTGCCCTTTTCGATTTGCAATTTTCCGCCTTTTACCGGATCTGAAGCGCCGGTGCGTTCACTGCTAGTAGGAACATCATGATTTAGTCAATTTTCGCTGAGCCCGCTGGTGTGCCGACCACAGAGTAGTAAGCCAAACACTGCTCGGCGACCCTTCTGACGCTTCCCTGCCTGGCCACGCCTACCAACACTGAGTTTGATGAAGAATTTGGTTCAACAATTCCCAGAACTGGTGTCGCTACTCGTCCGAGCCTTGGTCTGATGCCACTAAAAATGTTGAATCACGTGAACTGCCTTTTTAGGTTGGCTATTTTTCACCTCTTACCGGATGTGAGCTATCTGGTGCGTGTATTCGTGGCAAGAGGGTAGGGATATGTCAGATTTGGTTGGCTGCTGTCCGTAAGTGTGGAGAAGTGCGTCGCCAACCAGAAACTGCAGATAGCTCAGTGACCGACTGAACCATCAGCCGGGCTGAGTGGGCTCTGGTTGGCCCAGGCTCAATACTAATGTAAGTAAGTGTGACAAAGTGCGTCGCCATCCACCGACCGCATCAATGGCAGGGGTCTCTCATGTCGGCTGGGGTTGCCCTCCCGGACCAACGCTTACCGCTACCAAGTCAAGTGTGTGTTCTACCGTATACGTTTTACAAAGCATTTGGTATAACAACCCCCAGAACATGCATCCACGCCAACCGTCCTTTTCGTTTGCCGATTTTTTGCCTTTTACTGGATCCGAGTCACCTGGTGTGTGGATTTATGATGAAAGGCATTGCGGGCGGGTACACACACGTCGGACTTTGTCAATTTTTTGGCTGCTGGCAGGTGCTGGTGTCTGCAAGCGCAACAAACTGCGTTGCCGACAACAGAGCTGCAGAGGGTTCGCTGCTCAGCGACCGTAGACCGGGGCTCTGGGTTGCCCTGCTGACCTCGTTCGTTCAATTTGTTTTTATCACATAGTGCTTAACTGCCATAAGTAGATCATCATATACAAGTCATAACGCTACAAATATAAAAGGTAAAGAATCAAGACCTGAAATATTTTCTTTCTTGTTTATCATAACTGAAATGATGTCAATGCATTAATTTTTCTTATTTCTAATGTTATTATTTGGTTAATTTGCAGAAATCTTTGCTCATATTCTTACGTTATGGGTGTAGCTGTTATTGATTGATTACATTATACTTTTGTCTTGTTTGTGATGGTCAGTCGGTCGGTCGGTCGGTCGGTCGGTCGGTCTGGTCATCCAGTGTGATGGGTTGGGCTGAACTGCTCCAGAACTTGAAATCATTTTAAGCGAGCCTGATCTGGTTGAATAAAACATAATCATACTTTGAAATTTAATTGTTTACATTCGAAAGCTTAACTGAAAATATGAATAATTTCCAGTAATGGACTTGTCAGAACCAAAGTTATCTACTTTGGACAGAAATCTTGCTGTCAGCGCAAGATCTTTAATACTCTCAGGTCACTTTGTGATTGCAAATGAAAACAAGACTTCAGTCTCTTCAGCTGTACTGGACAGAACGTGTCTTTTTATGTTCACTCTACCAAAAAGGACTTCTACTGGGGAAATTAAGGTTTCACAGTTCAATCATGGTTTCTGTTACTCTTTAAATATAAATAAAATGTGCATTTTCTTATTGTTATGGGAAAATGTTTACATTTTTTTTCTTCAAATCTTTTTTTAATACAACTCATCTCATATCTTAATTAATAAGTCAATTTCTTAACATTTTATATAACAACCTTTATTTTTAAATCTTCAATTATATATCTTTCTCCTAATTCCTATATATTTGAATTTCTATCTTCCTTTCCCTTATTGTATTCATTTAGTCATTTACTTTTTTTCTTTTTTTTAATTTCTTAAATTTTTATTAGCTTCATTACGCTAAAAAACAAAAACCTTAATACAAATGGCATTTTTTAAATAGCGATAATTAAAAATCTGCTTTTAATTTATTCAATATTTTAAAATTGTTTTTAGATTCAAAACGTTTTTTTTTTATCTTTTTAATTTCTGGCATCTGATCCATTCTTATTTTTGTTTTTTTTGTTTTCGTCATTTAATTTTTGCTTTCCGTTTTCGATTATCCCTTTTCTTTTTCTTTGTTTCTTTTTCTCCTGAAAAAACTGCTGAATTAATCACTTCATATTCAAACATGTTTACATAATTTGGAGTCTTACAGAAAAAAATAAACTTAAGTTCAGGATTAATCGGAAAATATTAACATATTTAATTATTTTAATATGACATAAAGCTTGTTTCTGTATTTTTAAGTCATAATTTTCTAAAAATTAAATTTAATACAATTCTTGAATCGTTTTTTCCAAATTTTCTTTTTAAGATTACCTGAAGTATATCTTAATTAATAATTTCATTCCTGAACATTTTATATAACAATCTTTATTTTAATTTTTTTGAAATATCTTGCTCTCCAATCCTATATACTTAAATTTCAATCTTCCCTACTTTTATTGTTCTTATTTATGTATTTTTGTTTATATTATTATTTTTATATATATTTATATAATTGTAATTTCATTACATAAAAAATCTTATATATAGTTACCGTTCTTTTTAAAAAAAGCGACTTAATAATTTTCTTAGAGTTCTCCAATAGTTTCAAAATTACATTTACATTCAAAGGGTTTTTTAATTTTTTAAATCTGATATCTGTTCTGTTTTACTTTTCTTTCTTTCTCCTTTTTGTTTTAGTTCTTTGTCTTTTTTTTCTCTTCTATTTCCTTCTCTTCATCGTTCCTTTTTCTTTTCCTCCTCATATTCAACTTATCTGCTGAATTAACCCCACCATATTTAATTCACACGCTAAGGCTGAATTTTATTGGAATCGATTACCTTTTACTATATAATACAATATTCTAATTGGATTTTTCAACAACTGAACTGATACACTCACTACTACAATGACTTTGAACTATTTTTTGGTTTAAGCATAACTTAAAATTGTGCTGTAAATTTTTCAAATTAATACTTACTAATAATTAGCAAATTATTGTTTTTCCCTTTTGAGAATAACATTTTTTGAAAATCCATGGATTAAAGGTCATTCTCATATATTTTATTCATTATTCAAACACCTGATGGTTATAATAAACTTGAAAGTATGTAACTTTACTTTTGTTTCATTATTTCAATATTTCCTAATTATATAATTATATATATATATATATATTTGCAGTATCTGATTAGAAACGGAACAATACTGAAACCAGTACTACTTCCTAAATAACATACTGATGGGTGTGAGAATCAGGTTTTGGGCCGGTTTATAGTTTTTAATGTGCACTTGTATAAAGTGCTCGGTGTCTTCTTGGAAAAAGCTTCTTAGAGAATAAATAAGCACGAATTTGGTTTCAAATGTGTGCGTTGTGCGATCTGAAGATCACAAAAAGCGTGAACTTTGGTTATGGTATATTAAAAACGTAATTCTTTTAAGTACTCTACATCAATACACGATTTAAATCATCAAAATACACACACACACACACATATATATACACACACATACATAAACATAGGAGTTATTAATAAAGAATATTAATAAAACAAAAACAATAAAAACAAATGCAAGACATGAAAAATAAGCAAATATCAATTCCAAGTAAGAAATATTTGTTTATATACATACATGCTATTGAGGAAATACAGAGTTATCTCCCTTAACAGTTTTAATTAAAAAAGATGAATACAAAAAAAAAAAAAAATTGGTCAAATTTGATTTTCAAATGTATAAATATTTTTTTTTTTAAAGAAAAGTACAAAATTTTTAGACATCAATTTGATTCTTTGAAAGGAAAGTTTTTAATTATAAAACAGTTTTTAAAAATTTATGATGGAAAAATGTCTCGTAAAAATTTAATTTATAAAATACTTTTGTTGCAATTAGAAAAATTAAACAAACAAACAAACAAACGTTTCACACACACACACGTATGCACATACATACACAGTGTATCAGAAAATTGATGAACGGATAAAATCATTCAGAATGCATAGAAAAAACAGAAAAGTGGACAAACTGTATAATATAAAAAACAGAATAACATCAAATAACCATAAAATAGACTAATATTTCCCTTCTTTTATTAAAGAGAAGCTTGATCTGAGTGAAGCAATGGTAGATTTTATACATTTTATACAGAAATGAATATTAGAAGGGTGGAAATGGAAAAGAAGTGACAGCGACGAGAGTGGCAGAGGAGGGGGGGAGGAAGAGAACTTCATCTATTTCAACTGATTTACTCAACCCTCTTTTCACGCGTTCTCCTCCTCATCACCCCTCTTGTAATCCCCTTCTCATATTCGTCTCTGTATAAAAGGTATCAAATATACCATTGCTTCACTCTGATGAAGCTTTTGTTCAATAAAAGAGAAATATTAGTTTACTTGATGATTTTGTCTTTTATATTTTCTGGTTTGTCCACTTCATATACACATGTATACATATATGTATCTTTGACAAGAAAAAAAAAGGGAAAAGAAAAGTATCAGTGAAAGAACTCGAACACTGCACACCAATCATGCAGTACTTGCCGATAATCGCTGCACAACTGTCACTGCCATACACGCACACCCATACTCACCCAAATTATTCACGCTGTTAGTCACTTAAGGTTTGCTTAATATGGTACAAGATCACGACTAACGACTCTCTCCTGATTAAGGTTAAAGTTAATGACCTTGTAAAGTCCATAAAACTAGCTCATTAATTAATTAACAGGTTAAACTAGCAAGGGAATCTGGTATTGCCCAGGAATAACTTTAAACAATTGTGAGAAAAATATCACATTTATTTTACTTCCTTTAGCTTTTTCAGGATCTATTTTAAAAATGTTCAACTTTCCTATAGTTTTAATAAAAGTAAAAAAAACAAAAAAAACTATTTCCTTTCTGAGTAAAGAATACCTTTACACCCACCACTCCCTATACTTGATTCGCAAAAGTTATGTTTTTACCCTAACACCCCCAAACTTATAAAATAAAGAAAAGTGTTGAAGACTGACAGAACCGATGCTTCACCCCTAGTTTCATAGTATTAAGCAGAATTGATGTCCTGAACCACGACAGTGACACGATGCTCGTCTGTCACCGGTCATATTTCATAGCAAGGCTGGTACCCATTTATACACCTGTGTAGAGGGTTTTGCTTACAGCACCTTGACATTTCCAAAGGGTCACCCATCTAATACTGGGCAGATTCAACGTTGCTTATCTGATGAGAACTGGTGTAGCAATGTGATTTGACCGTGATCCCTCCTAAACCTGTGCTTAACATCTTGCTTGATTCAAACACTGAATTTAAGTTTCAAGTTCTATTCAATACAGTAGAGTTCACTTAAACCCATCGGAAAAGAAAGGCACAAACAAGTTGAAAGGTGCTGAGTCACTCACATTAAACTGATCTTGTGTCATACCCTGACCCACATGTCAAAGGGAGATCAACACAAAACAGATAAAAAAGGGAGATAACCACAACTTAGATTAAAGTAATAAAAAAAATTAAAAAATTAATCAAGAATTTATTTTAAATTTACACACATTGAATAATATACAATTTAAGTAAAAGTGAGAGCGAACAGGTTTATCAAAATATCTGTAACTCCTTGTTCAAATAAAGTCTTCAAGTCGGTGCTAGATATATATAATGGCAGATGCTGCAGTCACCACAGACATTGTGTCACTGGTTCAAGAATTAAAAAAAAAAATTCATTACATCCTGACAATTTGGGAAAGTGTCTCAATCAAAATGTTGTTAATTTCTCAGTATTATTCAAAATTGACAACGAGGGTACACAGGTTAGGGTTAGAGACAGGCTCCAAATAATAGCTAACAGATATACGGTTGAATATCCATCAGTGGGGGTGACCTTATTGATCGCACTGAGATGGAGGTAAACAGTATATTACAATCTAGCTAGCTATAATAAGACCGAGATGCCACCTGTGAGGGTGGAAGAATAACTTCCAGCTGCTGATGCAAAACAAGAAGGTCAAGCGCATAAAATGGAAAGATATACATCTGATTGCTAAATAATTAATACACGGCTGGAAAGAGGTATAACTACAGGAAATTGTGTAGGTGACATGTCAGAATAGGCATGGCAGTTTGAGGATGTGTTGGTGTTATATCAACCAGTTCGATATTTGATCTGGCCGCAAGCGACTGACTAGAGAATCCGAGATTTCAACTCGCTTCAACTGTTATTTACACACTTCAAACCTCCCCAACTCTCACTCACTCTACTCAGTCATCACAACAAACAATAAAAAATATACCATTATATTTTTATAGACAAATGTGCATTTTCTCAATATCTTAAAATACCTCCACCTGCGTAAGTATTATACAGAAATAAACCCAAAGTACAACTGTAAAATACAGTCATTCGCTATTGTTGAGCAAGCCGTGCAAGTTTTGCTGCATCTTCACCTGATGAAGTTTCCCAGCCTCCCTATCTGGATGCTTTGAGAGATTGCTGTAAGAGATACGGTGTGAGCATCATCAGATTAGTATAGAGGTAGATGTTGCGGTCGCCTCGGACCCTCGCTAAAAGAAAGAAGCAAATCTTATTTCATTATATCCTGATGATTTCGAAGAGTGCTTGGTCAAGATTTGCTCCACTTCTGAGCCGTACTCAAAACAAGCATAGCAGCTCTTATAGATCCGATAAAAGACGCCCAAGAATTGTAATTTGATCGTCTGTTTAGAAAATAGAGTTTGCATTATTCGGACTACTATTATCATCTTGGTTGTTATTTTCATAAAATGTTGGCCGATGTAACTTCCAATCCCCTTCAGGTTCATCTTTTCGAACTTGTGAACCTTTATGTTGAATCCGGGAACCTATAGGGAATTTCAAACTGGACTCTTTATTTAACTCTAACCAGGGTTAGATAGTTCTCGTTTCATCAGCCATAACCGTGTTACATTTATGTCATTCTTAGTTATTATTGCCTGTAGTAAGGATTGAACCATCAACCTCCAGAAGCTGATTGTCACTTAAAACTGATTGTTAATCAACGCCTTTAGCCATGGGTCCACATAGATCAAACAAAATATCAAAGTGTTGGTGTCAATTTTAACCAAATGCAGAAATCACTTTCCACATTTACCACTTATTTATGGTGGCCAACTTTATGGTGGAAAATCATCTTTTTCAAAGTTGAAAAGATAACAAGAATTAACAAGGAATCCAGAATGGCACGAGACAGGCAAAATCATTTTACATTAATGGAAATTGAAGATGAAATTTTATGAGATGACATTCCAGTGTCCCAACTGCTGTTTTCCGCAAACACCTCAATCAAAAGTCTGTCATTTGTCGTGTTGCAGCGACGTCTTCGATGATGGTTTGGACATACAGCTCATCGCTCCGAGGAAGAATTCACAATACTTTCTCTTTGGGTGGCACAAGAATTCACAATACTTTCTTTTTGGGTGGCACAATCATATTGGTGGAAAGCTGAGGACTTGGACAACAACCATCAAGAAGGACATGGCTCAGCTCTTGGGTCCACAGGTGGTCGACCTTCGACTGGAATCGCAATTGGTTAACCATTTCATGCAACTTTGCTCAGGACCAACGTGCAATGGGTCGCCATAATTTGGAATGTAGTGCAACTCAGGGAAGAAGCTGGCTCAAGTCGACCAAGGTTAACGCGGTTTCAACAACTTGTTTATGATATTATAATAAATCTAGAAATTGTTACTTATAACTTTTATATTATATGTCATTAGTATTGTCAAATTGTTCCCGGTTCTTCAACAATGGCTGGATTTTAACTTAAAACTCTTATTAGCTAAAAAAGATTGGGTTTTCAAAATTTAACCTACTCGTCATCATATTCGGTTGAACATCCATTTTACATGCTGGTATGTGTTGACGGCTTTTAGAAATTGACTTCCAAACTAACCTATCTCTGCCAGGTCTTTATTTATTTCTCAAGTCCATCTTTATCACTTTGTCCCATTTTTTTCCTTGGCCTTCCCCTGTGAACTGAACCTGCTACCTCAACTGTTCTACATCTACTAACCCAAAAACTCTTCTCCATTCTTTCAACATGGAGATACCACTGAAGTCATCTATTCTGCACACATCTCCCGAGATTGTCCAGATTTAATCTCCTCTGAGGTCATCAGATCTAAGCCTGTTTCATGTTACACATCCATCGTATCATTCTCATCTCATTTCTCTCCATGCAACGAATGTCCTCAATCCTCACTGACCAGGTTTCACTTTCATATATCATTACACTGTGTACACATGCCCGATAGACTCTTCCCTTAGTCGACAGTGGTAAATATGAGTAAATGGAAGACAAACGAACCTTGTTACCCAAAAAGCTTTAGATTTTTATATTACAAACCCAGTTAAAACACAGATTATCAAACTATAGACCTCGGGCTAAATCCATCCAGCCAAATACTTTTGTCTGGCCAGTGAGCTATAATAAAAAATTTTTTTTTTTTTTAAAAACCCCAAAAAACAGGAGACAAAGATAAAAAGGAATTATCAGGATTATTGCACATCCTCAAAAGTCGACCTCGGTGACAAAAGAAAATTAGTCATAGTGATTTTAGATATTAGCGATATAAGTTTTTTTGTTTTTAAATATTATTTGAACAAAATATTCTATTATAGGTTATTATGAAATTATTGCTGCATTTTGGATCTCATCAGGAAATGATTTGTGAAAAAATAAAAATTCCATTTATTTTACTATCAAGCGAATATTATATGAAATGTATGTACACATATTTTTATTTCATCAAAAAGAATTTGTGGAAGTTATATTAGGTATCTACATGATAACTTCAATTTTGCACTTGGCCCACAAAGCTTAAAGTTTAGTTATCCCTGTTGTTAAAAGTAGAATCATAAGTCCAGGGATGGCCAACCTATGGCACCTGTACCAATAATGGTGCACTGCACGATTGCAAATGATCTAGAAAAAAACATCTATGTTCATACAAAAAAAATAAAAAATAAACTGGTTTCTAGAATTTAAATAAGTTTTTGCTAAAAGAGAAATCTTTACAGAATTATTCTAATCTAAAACTTAGCAATTTTTTTCACTTATTTTATTGTTTTGTGTTTTTCCTCACTTTCATAACAAAATTTAAAAAAAAATCAATGTTTCTTGAATTCAGTAACTAATTATCAAAGCAAATTCAAAATGTCCGTAAAGTAAGTCATCTTTTATTGATCTGAAATCCTTTCTTCTACACTGTTATTCTGTTCACACTAATGTATATGTCACTATTTTAAAGAACAAAAAAGGAGTCCAAGTTTGTATGATGAATATAAATTATAAGTGAGAAAATTGCCACATGAGGTACAAAAAAGATTTACCCCCCCCCCACCCCCTCCCACACACAATTTAATTCCCTGTATTTGTTGGTATTTATATTCAAGGAATAAAGAAACTTTGACAATTGTAAACTTTGAATTCAGTAAACAATTAGAACGCAAATAAAGTCAACTAATTATTGCAAAAACACAAAGAGAGAGTCATCCATTAAAATTAAAATTATTACATGGTCCTTGTGATCTCATTGATAAAGGATTTATGGATTTTTAAATTAAACATTTTCTGAAAAATAAATTTTCATTAGCAAACTAGTATTACAATAAATGTCCTCATATTTTGAAGTTCATCAATAAAGAATTTATGGAGTTTTAAATGAGTACCGACGCAATGACCAAATTTTAATGGGTGCAGACATAACATATCTCTAATCTGGTCATTTAAAAAGACATGTTGGCAACTCCTAAAAATATATTAAGTGTTGGCAATAGAATATTAGCGAATGAAGATTTAATACCTTGTACTCAATAATATACTAATTTTAAAAGAATACTGGCTGTTGCCTATTCTACAACTTTGAATTATGTACAGTCGATTAATTATTGAAAAAAAAAAAAAAAAAAAAGAATATTTTAAAGTATAGTTCCTAAAATAAGTTGTTTTATTTTATAAATTTAAAATTAAATTCTCGGGAATCAAATTTACAAAAAAAGTAAAAATACGAGACTTATTCGTCAAATATGCGGGTATAATGTCTAAACCTGAAAATTCAGAGGAAAAAAATACAAATGTGTCAATTTTTTTTTTTTTTGAGGGCAGATGTATACACAAACACCTTTTGGGAATTTTACGTCAAGGTGAAGGGATCATTCTACATTAAAACTAACATATTAAACAGAAATCCCTTTAAAAAATTAGACAGTCAGAGTTTCAATTAAAAAAAAATCTGAGTGCTTGGTGACCAATTAATATAGCAATCTTAATAATTATTTTAAAAGTAATTAAATAAGGACATTTTTTTTGGGGGGGGTTAAAGAAATGTTTAGGTTAATAACCACTCTAGGTGGATCATTTTGCCTTAAACTTCCTTACATCATAAAGTGAACTTGCACCTAAAAAGTGGATTTAAAAAAAAAAAAGAAATGCTATCATCTGAAAATTTGCTCTTATGAACAGCAATAAGACTTTTTCTCAAAAAAGTTAAACAAAAATTCTCGAGGGGAGGGGGGCGTAGGTATACGTCACACCCATTTTTTTTTTATTTTTAATATATATGTATATATATATATATATACAAAGAATCAAAATAGAATGGTTTTTTTTCTTTAATATGGATTTTTGGTCGTCACATTGTGTCGAAGGAAAAAAATGAGCAAAAATCGCTTAAAAAAATAAAATCTGTCTGAGAGAAAAACACAGATATTCTCCAAAATGTTAGATAATAAAAATAAGTTAAACAAAATAATTTGCCAAACGGGTCGTATTCGCAAAAGGTGTTTCTTTACAAGACAAAAAAAAAGAAAAAAGAAGGCGCCTTATATTTATTTTTTTAATTAATGGGATGTAAGCACAAAAATTGGTAATTTGGCCTGCAAGTTTTCTCTGGTATGAAAATTGAGACTTACAGAAAAAATGAACTCCTTTGAGAGACTGTTACAATGGTTCTATCATGTGGCTACTCAGCATAGACCTTTACTGTAAAGCGGGAATGAAGATAGGATCCGGCCTACACTCTCATGCTAGGAGTGGCTTTGAATGTTATTTGGAGAAATCGGCTGATTGATGAGGTATTGTATAAAAACCTTTAGTAATTTACTCTGGTTATTTACAGTGAAAATGAGTTTTAGTATTACTTTCAAAAACTGATTTATATACTATTATAAGAGAGAATGGGAGGAAGAGAGAGAGAGAGAATGGGAGGAAGAGAGAGAGAATGGGAGGAAGAGAGAGAGAGAGAATGGGAGGAAGAGAGAGAGAGAATGGGAGGAAGAGAGAGAGAGAATGGGAGGAAGAGAGAGAGAGAGAATGGGAGGAAGAGAGAGAGAGAATGGGAGGAAGAGAGAGAGAGAATTGGAGGAAGAGAGAGAGAGAAGAAATATATATAGACTTTCGGGAATTTCCTAGTTTAGTGGCATAAATTCTGATTTGTTATATATATATTTCCAAACCGGGAATAACTACATGTAATGCCTCTACATAATTTTGCTGACAAGGAAGTTCAGAACAGGCCACCATGTTGACTTTTTGTTTGAATATTACCAAAAATTAGGAAACACCTAACATTTGTGAAGTATTTGTTTTACTCAAGAAAATGACATAAATTATGATTTTAATGGAAAATAAGAAATGGCGAAACTCATTTAACCGTAAATAATAAGTGATTATATATTCGGAAATTAACGAACTTTTAATTCAGAGGTCATTGGTGGAGAGTTAAGATGAAATCGCTTTTGTGGGAGCCCACCTATCGACAGTTTTTTTTTCTCTTTCTGAAAATAATAAACAATCTAATGGCGACAGAGAGTCACGAGGCAAGCAGTGAAACCAAATGATTATTTTTGTTTTAAATAGTCCAATCTCTGGCGTAGGCATTCCAACAGTCATAAACTATCTCAGTGTAAGTTTTTATTTTAATTTTAGATTTCACATCATTACAGCCACAGACTTTTTCTTGGTATTAGACTGCCACAGCACAAAAATGGTCACTATTTTGACGTTTAGGTGATTCATGATCCTATTTTCTGCAAATGTTATTAAAATTCAATTAATTTAAATTTTGGTTGCTTGTTTAAATATTGAAAGATTTCGAGGGGAGGGGGAGGAGAATAGGGGAGGGGGTCATAGTGGGAGAATGGGAATATTGTAGTGATGGAAGGAGAGAAATAAAATCGGAAGTAATAGTGGGAGGATAAGGGTAACAGGGTAGGGAGTAGTAGTAAGAGAAAAATGGGGAGCAGGTAGGGTAGTGATGGGAGGAGGGGATATAGGGAGGATAGTGATTGGAGGAGGGGGAATAGAAAAGGGGTAGTAATTGGAGGAGGGGGAAATAGGAGAAAGGATAGTGGTGGGAGAATGGGAATATTGTAGTGGCGGGAGAAGGGAAACAAAATCGGGAGTAATGGTGGGAGGAGACGAATAGAGAAGGAAAGTGGTGGGAGGAGGGGTATGAGGGTAGTGGTGGGAGAGGGGACATAAGGGAGGGAGGGAAGGGTGGTGGGATAATAGTAACAGTAAGGAGTGGTGGTGAGAGGAGTTTAACAGGGTAGGGAGTAGTTGTGAGAGAAGGAGGTAAGGTAGAGTAGTGATTGGGGAAGGAGGTATGGGGATGGTAGTGATTGGAGGAGGGGGAATAGGAGAGGGGTTAGTAGTGAGTGGAGGATTTGATCCACAGTTATTAGACACCAATTAAGCAATAATCTCTGAATTTCATTTTTTACTCAAAACCCCTTAAGCTTAAACTGTAGACATTTTCTAGAATCAAAATCGTGTAATAGATTTTGATCAAAATTGGAATAAGGATTCTAGACATAAGCTTTAGTATCATCATATGTTGATTTTAATCTTTATAAAGGGACATAAAAGTCGTGCAAAACTACTATAATTAATTTTATTATTAAGTAGCAGAATATCTCTCCTTTGACAAGTATTCCGCTAGTGTATTATTAAGTAAAACAAAATATATATATTTATTTCTTATGCATCAATATTCTAAGACTTTACTACTCTGAATATCCACGCTTAAAATTCGTTTATTAAATAAAATTAAAAAAATTTTAAATAATAAAAAAAAATTAATAATAATAAAAAAAAATAAAGGCATGTTCCTAATGCTAAGGTGACTGTAAAGAAACAAAAAGAAAAAAAATAATTGCAACTCTTTATAGAAAGATAATTTCTCCATCACTTTCAACCTCATCAGTGCTGCTGTGGTGACTGGAGCACATGCTGAGTCGGGACGTGTCCAGGCCGTCCGTACTCAGATTTAACAGCTGCGGATTAAGCACCTTGGACAATGGGGACAAAGATGAATTGGAGGAAGTGTCTTTCTTGTTGGAACTTGACGGAGATGAATTTGAGGGTGTCGATCTGGAAGATGTGCTCGACAGTTCGTTCTGGATCTCACAAAACATTGAATACGGCCTAGATTGAACCTCGGAATCGGACTCTGTAAATGAGGGTGAGAAAAGAAATAAAATAAAACATAATTTTTACCAATTAGAAAAAAAAACAAGAAAAAAAAGCCTAGTATGATTTTGGTCTCTCCTGACATGTTACTCATTCGAAAACAGGTCTTCATTACTCAGTTTACCACGGTCAAATCTTTTATTTTTTTAGTGTATACAAAAATACTATTACAATCCCTATAAAAATGTAAGCAACAAAATAAATTTAAAAATACAAGACATTAAGAAACATGAAAATTAATAAAAAAAAAAGATTTATTCATTTTTCTCTAGTTCATACTTTATTTTTGCATATATTGAAAAAAAAGTACCTAAAATTAAAATATCTAACATACAAAGCTCAGTAAAATAATAATAATTTGAGATGTTATTACTTCACTCAGTAGAAATTGAAGTTACATTTTTTTAATGTGGTTTTGGAATTTTTGAAATGAGGATTCATTTGGCTTATTCAGACTACTATTCTCATCTCGGTTGGCATAACAGTTGAAGGAGTTTATTAAAAATCAGTTTTAAGTGAGTTTTCCAGAGGTTAAAGATTCAATCAGACGATAATAACAAATGACATAAAAATAAACAATTCTTACCAGTCATTGCTGACAAAACAAGAACAATCTACCATCGCGGATTATTTTGTTTACATTTTTTTAGGTTTGTTTACTGCATATTAACCATCAATGGGTTATTTAATGCCAAATCAAATTGTTGGATAGCATCGTAGAGGTGGGATAATTATTTATATATTTTTTAAAGATAGTTTACGTTAAATTTATTTAAGTTTTATTTCTTTAATGAAGTTGAAGATGTTGCTTGGATTAGTGTTTTTTTTTTTTATAACCGGCTTATCAACCCATTTAGAGCTATTTAATGCCAAATTCAGTCATTTTTTTTTAAATTACAAAGTGAAGTCAAACTTCTCAACCCCAATCCCAGCATTCTCGACTGTCACTCGGACTAATGTTAAAATAGGACATGTTTTCGAATGCAATAAACAATGAAAACATTAAGAAAACGTATTGTATAGTCTCTATGAAAAGCTTCACGCCATGTTTGAGAACAGAACTTCAACCAGAGGGGGGGGGGGGGGGGCTCCATTGTGTAAACCCATGTATTGATTATCAGGTCATACTGAGGTACTTACTAAAGGCATTTTTAGGCCTGTATTTTTATAGGAAGGTTTCACTGTTCTTCCACATAAAGCGCCTGCTATTCCCAAATAGTCACCGATTGACCGTACTCAACTTTGGTAATCTAACAAGAGTTATTTTTACTGACCTTTAAATTCAGCGGGGATCTGTGTATTCCTGGGTAAAGAAGAGGACTTTTTACCGCTCATCGAATCGTCGTCGTCTCCTTCTTCTAACTTGTCATTTGTTTCGGTTGGACTTTTCAACGCTGCTTTCGTCTGGCTGAGCCATGAGATTTTCTCCTTCACAGAAAGTCGTAAAGTGTTGGAGTCATAGACAACACCACCCGCATCTTTGGAAGAAGTGGAATCTGTCGAAGGGCCATTGGGACTGGACGATTTCCTGATACTGGGTCTCGATGGAACGGCTGGTTTGGGGGCCACTGGGGGTGGCGGTTTCGGCTTAGGAGGAAGGAGACCTGCAAAAGAAGAGCATGGTACCGATTAGTGTCAAAGAAAATTGTGAAGAAATATTTTGGCTAACATTCAGTTATTTAAATACATCACTTGTCAAGTGGTTCTGTGTGTGTACATATTTCCAACTTGGTGTCTTCTATACCCTGTGCTGATGAAGAAACTTGATATCAATCAAATCCATATCTTAGAAACGATCGTACACAAAACTGTTGTTTATGTTGAATTCTTTGAATATATGTAAATGAATATCGTAAATTTGTTGACCTCGGCGCTTACTCTCTCTCTCTCATATATATACACACACACACACACACACACAGGGTGTTTGCAATTTTTTTTTTTTTTACTTTCGTTGTCAGTCTTGTCTTGTCTTCATTAAAATTGATTATATTTCTATCCTATTTTTACAGAATAATTGATTATTGATAATTTTGAACCTCCATATTTGTGGAAGAGACACAAAGTTCTCCTTGATATCTTTGCCGGAATGACAAATAAAGAGTTCTTCAGCATCAGTCAGAGGATGGTAGAAAAAGGTCAAGAAGGAATGGAAAGATTCAGGAATAGACGATGAAGCAACAGCAGAGAGATAAGCATGATTGACGATCTGCTGCCAGTTTGTCGCTGAAGGTGATGTCATACCACCCAATTTATACTCTGAAGGCCTCAGACTGAACACTGATAGCTACATCCGCGTTCGTAGCAAGGTAGTGAAACCCTGAATCGACTAGGTATCTGCAGGTAGGCAGAACCTGTACCAGCAAGACCAAGGCCTAGCTGTCAGAGAATTCTGTTGACTATACTTCACTTGACTTCTTTGTGTGGAACTAATCCATCTGCAACATGAAATTCAAGGAAAATCAGAGCCTTTGGGAGACAGTGACGAATGCGATATTAAATGATGACACCGTGGGTACGTAATAGCTGTACGTTTAACCTCATTCATTATAACCAGCCATTAATACAACACTGAAACTCTTAACCAGAAACAAGTTCGGCCGTGCATGTAGTCACTACAACAATTCTTTTTTATATGAGTTGATGGATGAGAGTTGTCCGCAAATTAACGGAATTCCGACTCTTTTATTGATTGGTCCGTGTTAAAATTGTCACCAAATTTCATCTTTTAGTTTAAAAAAAAAAAAAAAAAAAAAGACAGAATTGGCATTTCTCCAATATTTATTTTCATGCTGTATGTGATAATTATAAAAATCATCCGAATAAATTATTTACTCTATTTTACTGTCTTAAGTAGCCCCCCCCCCCCCACCCCCGGGCAAAGTCATGTACTTCTGCTACTTAATAAATATAGTTGCATTAGTTGCTATGGGTAATAAGTAACGCTATTCACCTGGGGTGGGTTTAACCGGCTCCAAATGAGTTCACTAGTCAACCTACACCGATCGGCAGCTGAGTGTTCGACATACTTCAGCCCTTCCCGGTTCTAGCGACAAATGCCAAAAATGTGGGTGCCAGTCATCAGCTCCATGACTGTGTTCACCATTCTAATACATGTCTTCGGTTGGCCGCCTCTACACTTTTTCCAGCCAACGGATCTGATTGGGGTACCAAATTATAGACAAATTCCTTCTCAGAACGTTGAAGAACGTGACCAAACCAGCAAAGTCTCCTTTTAAAAAGAGTCTCTGTGATGCTGGTGGGGTTGCATCTTGCACAGATGGTGCAGTTTGGAATTTGGTCGGAGAGATGGATGCATCGTATGCAGTACATATCGAAGACCTCGAGTGTGTGTAAATCTTTACGCAGGGGGCAGGTATCAAAGCTGTACAGCAGTATTGTGTGTATCAGTGCTTGGTATATACTCAATTTTGTTGAGAATTTTTCTCTACTCTGGAGGCAGCAGAAGACTGCGCAAGAGTGATCGATACAGATTACAATCTCATCATTACATTGCCCTGTGTCTGCAAAGGTTAAGCCGAGATACTTGAACTGTTCGACTTCTTCGACAATGGTGTCGTTGAAAATACATAAGTTTTATCACGAATATTGTGAGCCTACGTGTGTGAATAAGTGTGACTCGTCAGAAAAAAAGTCCAAAAACACCAGAAAAAAAACACTGACATTATTAATATATGTAGGTTCAATTCGGAACAGAAAATGATGTTTACTCTACGGACACCATATGTGATACACACAGAACCAGCAAAAGATACGTCTATTTTACTTTAAACATTGCAACTTGAAATCAGATCATAAAAAACTTTAAAAGAACTTTTAAAATTCCCAGAGTTCTGATAGGAATTGATGAGTCTCCGTATAATTCTTTGATTTCAGTTGTGAAGTGTATTTTGTTGTCTTCTTGTATGTCAGTTTGGGCTTGTAGTTTAGACACATTTAGGGCTCTTTCGTGTCTCGTGGGTTTGGAAAATTGTTGGCATAACTTCGTTCGGGATTATGTTCTATATGTGTCTGGAAATGTTTGGTTTCCAAGTTATAGGGCATTGAAACAAATACTGATCAACATAAAAAATGGCAACATACATTTTCCATTACTTTTGTTTATTGCATAAGTATCAAGCATGTGTGTTTAAATTGCTAAAATTAAATAATTAAATAACTGAGTAATGGGTTGTCAAGTTTGGATATCCAGAAAGGTAAAGAAAAAGGATAACATTAGTAAAACAAAGCCTTTTACGGAATTAAACACTTTATATTTGTCAAAATAATATTTTATACATCACAGATATTGCGTAAATGTGCCGAGCACTTTCTGCAAAAATTAATCAAGATTATTACAATTGTTACCATAAAAGATTTTCAGGATGAACTGTTCACTTTAACAAAACAAATTTGTAATCATATGCTAAATAAAAAAAAAGTAATTCCACTTTATAAAAACATAATTGGTTAAATTTGTACAGGTGTGATCGTTTTTGTCCAACTTACCTACAACTTTTATAATCAAATTCGGTGCTTGTCCATGAAAATATACAGGATAAAAATTGCAGTTCCAAATAAATTAACATTAAAACTCTTTGATATACTTAAGTATCAGGCAAAAATAGGTACCTACATCAAAAATAAGTAAAATTTTATTAAAAATATAAATCAGTTTTATCGTATTTTTCTCTATTCGCCATTGATTATGACTTGGCAAAATGACAGACTAACTTATCTCTCCTGTTTTATGTGTATTTGCATCCTTATTTTCACTTTAAAATTTTCACCTGTACATTTTATGGACAAGCACCTCAAATTCCTTTAGAAAATACAGTTGTCTTGTTTACAAACAGCTTTGAGTCAGCTGCTCCTGTTTGATTTTGCTTGAATATATACCGAATTACCTCCCTTAGTTTTACACACACAGGAATAAATATTTATACATGTATATATTGAAGCAGAACAAGTGTATTAGCCTGGTTGATAGAAAAAGATAGCCACCAACCTTTTGTGCGTGGGACAGGTTTTGGTTTTGTTGGCGCTGTCGGCTCATCTGATTTAGGAATCACTTCTTTCTTCTCTTTGGTAACTCCGTCCTCACAGAGTTTCTTTTCAACTTCAGATTTCTCGGAAATTTTCATGTCAATTGATTTTTCTTCCGTCTTTGAAGGGGAAACCGGTGTGGCAGCAGGTTTTTCCAAAGAATCCTCAATCGTCTCTTCGGAAAGTTTCTCCGAAGGCTTGTTTGTCGGCTTTAACCGGTTCATCGGTGCCGGTGGAGGTGGAGCATGTCTGTCCTTCGAAGACGACAAAGGAGATTGGTTCTCTTTGCTGCCAATGTCTTCAGAGCTCGGGAAATATTTGTCAAGGTTAATACATTGTTTCTTTTTGTCTTCTTGAGCAATAGCAATTTGCGATTCCTGCGGATTATCCGTTGACAGGAGGCAAGAATTCCGAGAGGCTCGCTTTGTCATGGATTCTTCATCATTGGCAGACACACTCACAGCGCTACTGTTGGTGGTCGACACCTACAACAAAAATTCAAGACAACATGATAATGGTTGGTTAGCTGCGTTGCTGGATTTTACCGCATTTCAACCCCTGCTGAATTACTTTATATCGGAATTAACACTCCTTGAAAGCTGATTTCCTTTTACTGAGAGTTCCTCCCATATCTCAAACGGGAGGAGATAAAAATAATACCAGCAATTATCTTTCTAGAGGGAGAGACTATCTCTTTAACAAACCATATTAAAGATAATTTGTTTGTTTTACAGAACATCAATCCTTTACGGATTATTTAACACTGAATCCAGTAATGAAAGGTTTTATACTTCAAGTTATTTCTATCTTCAAATAACGATGCATGGTTAACTAGTTATTCATGATGTATATTTATATGGTGTTTGGGTTAACTAGTTATTCATGATGTATATTTATATGGTGTTTGGGTTAACTAGTTATTCATGATGTATATTTATATGGTGTTTGGGTTAACTAGTTATTCATGATGTATATTTATATGGTGTTTGGGTTAACTAGTTATTCATGATGTATATTTATATGGTGTTTGGGTTAACTAGTTATTCATGATGTATATTTATATGGTGTTTGGGTTAACTAGTTATTCAGGATGTATATTTATATGGATACTATTGGCTGCAGTTTCATGTCATTCACAGTACATATTCTATTTAACCCATAGATGGGACCCTGACATATAATACCACTCCAGGTAAGAATGGACGTGAGAGTAATGCCAACTAATGAATCTACCCTAATCCCAAATTTTACAAATTGTCTCAGCAAAAATATTCGGTACTGGTACAGTTTGTGACCCATGGTAAAACCGACTTTTCGTCGGCATCTTCCAGATGTTTACGTAAACAGCCGGAAGATGCCAATGAAAACAACCCAGCGTCAAAATCAGAACTAAGCAGCGCTATCAAACAGGAAAAAATAATGAAACATTTAAAGAAAGAACAAAACAGTCACTGTATGTAAAAAATATTTTGACAAAGAAATTATAATGTTAAGTTAAGGTTTGTTAAATTATTATTTTCATTTTGTTTCGATAAATTGTTTTTTGGTGCTTACTGGTACAGCTTTTGAACCAGACCGACTAGGTAAGGTTTAGGATGGAAAAAATGTTGTTGTTTTTTTTTTTTTACATTTTTTTAGGTTTAAGGATTAAGGTTTCTGAGAATTTTTTTTCTTGGAATTAGCACAGCCGATTGTTGATTTACTCAATTCAGAATTGAAAATTGTCGCCTGCTGTCTCGCAATTTGATTGGTTAAGCGCTTCGTCATCTTCTGGATGTAATAAAATTGGGCCAGACTATGATATACTCGAAACATACATATATGTACATGCACCCACACATGCATGCATGCATATATATATATATATATATATATATAATATATACATTTTTTTTTTTCCACAAAGATTTATTAACTAATTTAAATTAAATACTGAACTATTTAACTTATGTATGTGTCACTCCATTCAATTGTTTCAGTTGCTTAATTCTAATTGTACTTATTAGCCAGGCCTAAAATGGGAGAGTTTATATCTGGATTGGTGCAACCAATTTTGCAGGATTTGTTTATTAGCTAAATTACTCTTGGACACTATTATATAATAAGTTTCAAGGGTGCATAGATTACATTTTTAATCTTACCAGGTGTGTATTTATTTGCTTTACCTAATATAGACCATTTTAAATCGAATTTGA
Source organism: Sepiola atlantica (assembly GCA_963556195.1). Classification (NCBI taxonomy): domain Eukaryota; kingdom Metazoa; phylum Mollusca; class Cephalopoda; order Sepiida; family Sepiolidae; genus Sepiola; species Sepiola atlantica. The sequence goes on from OY744534.1 coordinate 28,234,853, forward strand.
CGTTATTTACTCATAATTCTCTAACCCACTTAGCTAATGTAAGATCTTCATTAGGGTCCAGATTAGTCTTTACTTTAAAAAAGGATAATGGTTTCTATATCTATCTTTGAAACGGCACTCAGTGGATCCAATGTATTTCCTAGTTCTATTTCTATTTGCACTGTCGCATTTATACACTATATTAGAAATTAGACATATACCTCCTAGAAGGCATTCATCTACATTTCTGCAATTACTTTGGGGTTTATCTGCGGCGTTTAGGTTATTACTCAATGCACCATTTTTTATTTTACAGTTTATTTTAGTATTATTGGAAGCTATAATAGTTGAGGCTAGATTTATTGATATAGAGAATGACAATTTAACTGTGTTTTTATTAATAAGTTTCTTTCAATAATCTGGGAGAATTCCTGAGGAATATTGCTAAGGATATGCTTACGCTTTGGAAAATTGAACCATATGGAATTACGACACCTGTTTTTCTTCTTCCTGGTATGGTCTAATGGGGACTGGGGCAAATTATGCTCTATATTCACGTTTACTACATGCCTGTAATTATCATGGTTTCTTATAACTTTAGATTTACTGCTACCGATAGCCATATTATGTGATATAATATGAGATGGTCTTCGATTTCCACAGTTACCACCCACTGTTTCAACCATTTCATTTTTAACAAAATTTATCTCTTTGTTATATCCAAATCTAACTAATGCTTCATTATAGTATTGCTTGTTTTTATTAAATAAAAGTTCATTAGAAGATAGATTTGATATTCTTTTAGAAATGCTGGAGACAAGAGCAGCTTTCATAGACTGCGGATGGTTTGAATTGTTATCAATAGAGTATAAAGTGTGATTGAGTTTATGGTAGGGTTCAGAAGTGTAACCTTTTAAATTTAGTATAATGTCCAACAAATTTACTATTTTATTGTTTATATCTATAGTTATCTTAAGATCCAATTTACTGAAGAAATTCTGTAAATCTTTTTTCTCTCTCTAAATTTCTATCGCTAGAGCTGACAAAAAATAATGCATCATCCTTGTACAAACCTTCCAGCATACCCGATACTTCCTTACAGATTTCCTTCAATATATAAAGTCCAACTAAATCGGTAACTTGTGCTGAATCTGGTGACCCCATAGTAACGTCAAAATTAGAACCCTATTCTTCATAGTCTATTATTGCATAGCATTAAAGTTCTCCTAGCTAATTTAATAATGTCTATTTCTAGTTTTGTTATGTTTGTTTCATTTTTAGCCATATCTAGGGCTTTATTTAGAAGAGAAGGGGAGATCGAAGCGTAATACGAGTCGATATCAAGCATGATAAATTTATTGGTCTTAATTATATGCAACTCTCTGAACCAAGAGAGTACTTCCTCCGAGGATGATCATAATTTATTAAATACTTTAGATTTAATGCTAGGTAGAATCCTATCTAAAATCCTTTTACTGATTATACCTATGTCTGATACACAAGGAGAGATTAATCTGATACAAGGGTTATTATTGAAATCTGCTTTGTGATCTTTAAGTGTAAACCTAAGAGGTTTAGAGTATGTACTTCAATGTTCTTATCAACAGCAATTCCAGAAAATATCTTAAATGCTGCAGAGTTAATGCTATGAAGATCCCTTAAAAAAATTTTTTTTACTAAATTTTGTCAGATTTTAGATTGTCTGGTGGATTCTCTGTGGTGTTGATCATATTTTTCTTAGCTCTGTATTAGAAATACAAAATGGCCAGTTATAGTTCCTTTGGGAACGGTTTTCTGTGGGAAATGCATAAAAAGGTTGGGTTTTTTTTTTATTGAGGATGTTTATCCGGAAGTGATTTGATGATCTTCTAATGAGCTGCATGAATGAAAGATCCTGGTAATTATGTGTTTGTTTCTGATGTTCGTTTCTGCACAAAACGATTATCAAGAGTTACATTGAATGTTTTTTTAATCGGCAAGTAAAAATAGGAATAAAGACTTGGTCATTGGAATTTAAAATACTATTGTTTACTATATATATATATGAGTTTAGGCTTATTACTAAGTAATGAATTGGTATATATCTGTTCTAATATTGCTCGATACTCAAGTAGCTATTTGTAAAGCTGGTGCAATAGTCACTATCTCTCTTATAGTCCGACGCTCTACTCTCTAATTGGACTTGCCCGCTGCTGTAGATGGAAGAAATAGGCATTGCATATAAACGAATTTTTATATTCATTTGTTTTCTTTATTCACAATGAATTAAACCCTCTTTAGTACATGATACCATAGAGGGTTACTTTTATTTTATGGAAGATTCTTGTTTTACGCTTACGTGAAAAACCATAATTTCCCCCATCAGAGTGCTCCACCTAAAAAGATTATATATATATATATATATATATATATATATATATTTAGATCTGTATGGCTAGGTTTCCTTCCTCTTATCTAATTACTTTTCTGGTACCAAAGGTACTTAAGCTTCATTTTTTATTTATATTTTTTAATGCAACTTTGATTCCTATATAATTTTATTGCTAGCTACCATATTGCAGAATGGTTCTTGGATATAGTGTTTAGATAGTATTATTATTATTTTTATTTTTTTATTATTGTTATAATTAATGTTATTTGATATGCAAATTACTATATCATACGGTAGTCTTAAGGGTAATATATTATTATTATTATTTTATCATTATTATTATTTTTTTATGTATATATTAGTGATATTTTAAGCTGAATTATTTCGACACTTGATTATTGGGGAAATGGTCGTATAATCGTACTGATTATTGGAGAGCCATGAATATTATAACTGTCCTGTTTTTAAATCTCCGAAACAGTTATATGGTAAACAGCTGATGATCCCCGTGTTAATATTAGACGCTTAAGGTCTCCTGTTTTTGTTTCACTCTTAGATAATTAACCCCCCCCCCTTTTTTTAATTTTTTTTTTTTTAATATTTTTTATTTTACTTATATTTTTTCATTTATTAATTTTCCAACGAATGTTAAGTCTGCAATATCTTGGATTTAGTTAGTTTGTCTGGGAATTTAAACTGCATTTTACATTTTTTTTTTTTTAATGACTCAAAGCTTCTTTAGACTATATATATATATATAGGTATAACATTTTTTTTATTTATACAAACATTATTTGGCTACATATTTGCAGAAATGTTTTAGTCAAAGCTATAAATAACGAGATCTCTTCGGGCTAAAACCTTTCACTATGGCTGTAGGATATGGAATGAAATAATAGTTTGGCTTGAAGAGGTCTGACTATTTATAGCTCTGACTTAAACATTTCTGCAAATGTGTAGCCAAATAATGTTTGTATATATATATAAAAAAAAATAATACCTAATAAACAGCTCTATTTATTATTGAGCACATTTATATAAATATATTAAGGATTGTGGATATAAATGAACTGGTTTACTATCTCTCTCTCTATATATAGATATATATATATATATATTATTAAAAATAACCTTATTAATGAACATTCCTGTCCACGCTCGCAAATCCGAAAACTTCTCGTAGACAATACTAAAATCCTAGAACATAATACTAATACACAAAAACTCCACATACTAGAAGCTTTACTCATTAAAACTAAAAAACCTGCTATTAACAAGATTAATTTTAACACTAGTACTAATATACTTAAATGCTTATAATACCTAATAAACATAGTTAAATTTTCCCGCCATAACTAATTATAAATCTCACTCCAGGTCTTTACCTGTTTGTCATTATTCCACTGACGATGGACCCAGACGGGTCAGAAAGTACTCTGGACCAACATGTACACTATGGCAGTTTCATCAGCCAATTTCCCTCCGAGATTAAGATTTTAATCCGAAAAATTGAAGGGATCAACACTAAAATAACCAGACAAAAATTGTCGGTTATTTTTAATAATACGTGTCTTAAAGAAAAAATGCTGCCTCGATACACACATATATATATATATATATATATATATAAATAAATAAAGCTTTGACTGAAATATGTTCTGAATGTGTAGCGATGTTTATATAAATAAAACTCATATGTAAAGAGCTCTATTTATTATTGAACACTATTATATAAATGCTGCAAAGATTTTCTAGATTTTCACCCTGTGGATACAAACCTTACCTGGATTACTACATATATATCCAGGATATATAATTCATATAATAAATGCTATCATTAACATATCCTGGAATGTTTTGCTATTTATTTGAAAAACACTGTGTCCTGAATTCACATGACACCTCCATCCAATGCAGTTCCACGATTTAAGTGGAAAAACTTACCTGTAAACTAAAACACACCAAAAGTTTGAAATCTATAAATATGACCTCATCTCAGAAACATCAGTCGATTCATTATTTGGAGAAACAAGAGGATACTAAAACTTCGGCCTTCAAGCCCATATGTATATACCATGGTTGGAAAAGAGAAATACTCTTGTTTGCCACAGATTTTCTACAGATGCAACTGTAAGAAGCTGCTGAATCCTGGTGCAGATGCTGCTTTGATTTTTCTCGCAGGAACCAGAGAGGGCAGTAAATTGACTTAAGGAAGCACTCAAACATTTGCTAAAAACAGTGACTCATTTGTAAAGAAAAAAAAAACCGACATGTTAGGCGGAATCAACGCTGTGGCAAGAATGCATATCCGGAATTTGACTGTCAGAGGTGATCGGGTTGCACAGCATATATGAGCTATTTTATAGGTCAGTGAGAGCTCATTGCCAAAGCCCGGCTCAAATTCATTGGATAGAGTCGGTCAACCCACCCAAGGGTGAATGCCGTCACAAATAAAGAGATGAGGTTTTCATACTACTCACATTATTCAAACTGTTATCCTCATAGTTGATCTAACATTTCGTCTGTTGTATTCTTCTGGTGAATTTGATTCAGTCTAATGTACCAATAAGATTTCTAGAAAACCTATAAGACACCAATTGATAACAGTTTACTTCACCTTGTGAATTCAACTGAATTTTTAAGATAATTACAAAAAAAAAAAAAAGATCTTACTGTCAAATCTTTTAATGATGTGCGTATTTCACGTTTCTTCTTCATTTCAGCTAAGACATTCTCGTCCATCAACGGCACCATTGGTAATTTCTTTGGCTTCTCTAGAAGCTCTACAGACTCTGGAAATAATAAATAAGTTAAAATAGATGTTGTACAAAATTAAGATTACTGATATATATATATATAAAAGATATTTTGTAGTCCTCTATCTCAACAAATAAAAAATATATAAACAATATTGCTGTATGTAAGTTCCATGGGTTTCTTGTTCCATTTTCTTTCCTTTTTTGCAAGTACTTTCGATTTGATTCGTCAAATCATCTTCAGGCGGTGTTAATTTTGGTTTCTTAAAAATGTCTTTACTGGTTTTTTTTTATTATAACGGCCAGTAATTTACATCTTAAAATGAGCGTCTATAATATTGAGATGTTACTTGAGAGCATGATTACATTCTAAGACTGCAAGATTCAAAATTTTGATTGATTCACCGTTAAGAATTTGATTACGTTCTGAGCGCATTTAAGATTCAGACGTATAATTGCTTAATGGCTAAGAATTTGGTAACGTTTATTACTATGCTAGACACTTTAAAATATTATAATAGTTTCATAATTCACATTATTGATTGTGGATGTTTAATTTTTATGTGGAGGGCTTCAAGAATTTTTAATCTTTTGATGTTAGTATCGTGGTATATTATTTTAGTATTTTTGACTAGTATGGGTCTATATTGTGTACTCACAAAAAAGGTAAGAAAATGGAACAAGAAACAGATGGAACTTACATACAGCAATTTGACAGAAACACTAAATGGACAGTTCAGAAAATTGAAAAAATAAAAAAAAGTCTTATCAAGCAAAACACTCTGTGTTGTTTAATAATATTTGCCTAAATGAAAATATGCTGCCTAAATACACACAATATATACACACACACACACAGCATGCATAACATATGAGACCATATATAAGTCACACTTATTGCGACTATAAAGACAGAATATAGCAATTTAGAAACAACTAGTTTTAAAAGTCGTTTGATCCTTCATTTACAAAGTTCACAAATAGTTAACAGCTTAAGATAGAAAGGTTTTAGCATTATCAAAATGTAGGGCCAAATTCTAGACACATTGATATTAGAACACGTTAATTTATTCAACAAGTGCAGCACACCATTGGTGGTCTTATGTGATGAGTAAAGGTCATTGTGCACCAGAAAAAAAAGGTAAAATAACCATGATACAAGGTTTACAGAATGCAGAAATAAATGGCAGAAAGTTCTCATGATCACATGGCCTCTTAACTAAAAAATCACAATCTTTTTATGTATGGAGCGTAGTTGAGAAAAGGGTTCATGAGCACCCTCATAACACTAAAAGTCTCCATAGTTAGAGAAATGTCCAATATGAACAATGACCATCTGATCGTAACATGGAAGCGATTCATATCATCATCAGGTTTTGGCTTTTAAAATTAGACGCAAGTTACATTTTTGTTGTGGGGCAAATCAAACTCCCCAAAAAGTGATATTCTGGATTGGGACGAAAGTAAAAACTGATTCAGTTTAGAAGGATTTCTTCTATTCTGACTAAGGACAGAATTTTAAAAAACTACACTTAGTTCGATCTTCTCTGAATTTCAGTTTCAAATTTGATTTTCATGGAAAATCGGTAACTATAATTATTTAGTAATACATTTTAATGTACTTTTATGATTTATGGCTTTTATTATTTCTCAAAATGAAAATAAAATAATTATCATCATCCAGTTTTGGTATTATGGTGCTGCAATTGTCCTGGACTCTGCGGTGGGCAACACCAGGCAACGTCTCATGTTTGCTCTTCATGCGGTCTGATCCAAAGGGTTGATACCAGTCATGTTGCAAGCAGTCAAGTCATTTTGTACACACTTAAGCCAGGTCTTCCTTGGTTTTCCACACACCCTCGTGTCTGGAGTATCAATGCGTGTTATTGAGTTGATGCTTGAGGTGGCACGCTGTACATGGCCAAATGCCGAGTGCTTAAGGCATCCCAAATCCCACCAATACCAAACTTCTGATAGAAGAGCATGGCTGAAGGAATTCTTTCCTTTAGTTTGTGGCTGCACATCCACTTGATCATGGCATGGTCGTTACGCCGAAGCCGTTACAAGTCAGAAGATTTTGGGACCCATGTCTCACTGCCATGCAAAATGGCGGAACGAACACAGGCTGAAAACACCTTGCCTCAAGTCCTCAACAAAATGTGTCTAGATGTAAGGACTAGCAGCATTAAAACGTAAGAATACAATTCCAAAACAATATATTTTATTCTTATCTTCAGAACCATTTTTTAGAAAAAGGACATTTTACTGAGTCTAAGTTCCAGCAATAGAAAGAAAGACGGGGGATCAAGGGCCACACACACATAACAGCAAAGATTACTGTCTTACCTCTACTCTCAGAATTTGATATAGTGCTTAAGCACGAATTTCTTTCCGCTCCTCCTCCCCCTTCTGATACTTCTGGTTTAATTTCCTGCGTCAATCTTGGTTCCGCTTTATCCTCCACAGGTGACTGATGCTTCAGCTTAGGACTGTCACCTTTCGACTTCTTTGCAAATAGACTGATCCTTCACAAGAAAAGAAAAATAAATTTATTGAAGCAATTCACATTAAAAAATCTCAATCAAAATTACTTTCTCTACATGTATGTAAGTGAATTATCATTGCCGTTAATCAGTTGCTTATTGAGAACAAGAAGGAACATGATGTAGGCAGCAATGATACTTCTCCCTGCCTCCCGGGTAAATGTATCTCAATTTCAATTACTGTCTGTGCCGATTGCCAACGGCCATGTAGTCCTGAGCGTTTGTCTCATGATTCTAGCCTGAATCTACGAGCTACGTTTGATCCCATGCAACTGCCTACAACCGCCACTCCTGCACTGATGAGAGTAAAATACCCAAAACGATATTGTCTGTATGTGAAAAAAACACTTTAATATTTACAAATATTTATAATATATATATATATATATACACACACACACACATAGTAGTATGTTTTTAAAAGGCTGTGAGCAATGCAAATTCCGAGTAAGATGTAAGCTGGAAGGAACAAAAATAATAAATCGAATACGAAATGTGACTTACTATTTATTTTTCTTTAAAATCTTACATAACAGCAATGTGGTGTTAGCGGTTTGTGTGATGTTCGGATGATTATAAAAATCATTTATTCAATATTTCGGGAAAAGAAACTTGCCTTTGTCAAAAATAATAAACACCAGAGGAAAATTCCGTCCGTGCAGAGAATCTGCCAAAATGGATGCCAGAAGAGGAGGAAGTGGATCTGGCAGCTGGTTCTGGCACGTTTCTCCGAGAGTCAGAATAAGTATATATAATAGATTTTAGTATAAAAATATACTTATGGAAAGTAAGCTATACAGAAAGGCGATACTAAATGATAACGATAAAGATAAAAATAAAATTTGTATTAAAAAATGACAACTATGTTTTATGAATGGAAATTTTGTACCTGTTTGAAGACAAAACTATATTTCTCCTATTACTAATTTTCTTATATGTATTACTAATGGAAATTTTGTACCTGTTTGTTTAAAGTTGAAACTATACTATTACTTTTTCTATATCTGAAACTATTATTACTATCTTTTAATGGCCGATTCGGTTTACGAAACTATTTCAGACTAATGTACTATCATTCCAATGCTCAATTTAGGGAGTGGGGTTGTGTACCTGTTTTTATCATGATACCATCCTTCCAGGCATTACCTCCTCCTTTTTCTTGGGGGGGGGGGGGGGGGTAGTGTAATATTTGTTATGTGGTCATGATACTGTTCTGACCTTGAAAAGCCCATAACAATTAAGACAACACAGTGGTATATTTACAGAAGTACAGAAAGAGTATGTTACAGAAAGTCTGCGTCCGATACCGTGGCTATGATTGCCATGAGACTTAGTCCTAACTCTATGAATAGTCTCTGGAAGAGTCCATCTATTCCCGAAATAGGGTAGATAAACATCACATCATAACAGATACCATACTCCCAGACATTACAACATCCTTTGGGGGTGTGTAGTATATGTTTGTTCATCATATATATATATATATATATATATATATACATATACTTGATCTATGCAACAACACATATGAACCTTATCACAAGCCCAACCACACACTCTACTATATCGACGCTAAATCGAATCACCCACCGATGGTGAAAAGTAGGATATCTAAGCTGTCCAAGAATCAACAAATATTCGACAGCAGTAAGCAATTCTACAATGAAGCTTTAAACAGATCAGGATACAAGGAAAAAATTAATTACCTTGTGCCTCCTTCGGTTGGGAATGGGGGACTAAACAGGAGACCGATCGCCTCTCGATCAATGGTTTCATATAATAGGGCAATGGGCAAGGCTAGATATAGGAGACCTGGTGTATCCCACGGTAATGTAAACCAGGTAGGGAGGGAACCGGTTGATGATAATATTCGTGAAGTTGGAAGTAACGAATTGAACACACATGCTACCCAAATCGGGGGGAAGGTAGGAAGAAAAATAGGAGAAGGACCACTACATGGAGGGCTAACAAATATAAACCGAACAAAAGGAAGAGATGCAACCTATGTGCATTGGAGTCATACCACATCATGACATCTAGAGATAATTTACTGAACGCTAGGCAAGAAATACTACAATGCTGTCTGCATAGAAACCGTTACCTGTTATCAAGCCTAAAACCTGGATAGGAGGGGAATTGGGGGAAGTATAAACTTACAGCAGAGATAGGCAGGATGGACCCTTCCTGGGGCAATCTGGGGCAATAATTAGTGTATAATATAGAGGATGAGAATTAGTAACACGTACTTATGCTAAGATATGTCTTGATTCAATTATTAGCGGAGGCTCAGGACTTAGGTTGGGGTGATAAAGTAGGAATATTCTATCGGAATAAGGCCCACTGATAGTCAACTATAGTAAATACTTATTCAGCAGAATAGAGGGGGGAAATTTTGTTACATATAAAAAGATAGTGGAATAATAAATAATAAATCACAATTTATTCTCAGAAATAGATATATTATACGAAATGCATTGGGAATTTCAAGTAATTTTAAGTGAAAAATAAGAAATAGCAACCTGGATGCTATCACTATTTAATTAAATTAGTGAAAATTAAATTAAATTAGTTTTTAATTAGATTAAATTAAAAACAATGGGTGGCAGAAATGGGGGAAAAAATAATGAAGGAAAAAATAATTTAAAAAACATGCATGCCGACACGGACTTAATTTCTAAAAATAGAAACAATTGGATTTTTATAAAAAGTATTTTGTACGGGTTTTTAAATTAGTAATAACAAAGTCTCCTGTCATTTAACGAGTTAGAGTGATATTTTCCCGTAAAGTTGGCAAAAAATAACCCCGTCCATTAAAAAAGGTTTTTTCAAAATAGAAAATAGATTTCTGATAACGATATTCCGTAGTAATATTTATTTATGGAATATAGAATAATATTCTCCACAGAGAGTTGCAAACAGACACATCCGTTAAGGAAATATTTTAAATTATTTAAAATAACTAGATTTTTGTAGAAAACTTTTTTATAATAACATTTTATTTTTGATATATGAATAATCTTTTAAAAACAAATTCTGCGGGATAGGCTTTTTTCGCTCCGTTAAACAACAAAACGATAATAATTCGGCAGTTAATTAAATGAAGGATATTTTCCCAAAATGTAAAATGACGTCCCAGACACTAGATAATTAATTTCTATAAAGAATAGGTTTAATAATAAATTTTTTTAGAAACAGTATTTTGAATAAATAGTTTCTATCTACTAATTAAGATTTTTTCTTAATATAAAGGAGTTTTCTGCGAGATTGACGTTCAACTCGTCGTGTGTTTGTTTCGAAGGGTAAGAAATCAGCCATTGAAATAAGGCTCTTCGAACCCGGACGAACATTTATGTTGATTTTTCTTTGTGAGAAGTTGGATTTAGAATTCCCATACTATCATTGGATTGGAATGGTAACTTGTGAGCGGTATCTTGAATGATTTAGTTCTTTTGTTTTTTTGTTTTTGTGGGGGGGGATTTATTCATCATTGTGCCGGCCGACGTGAAAGTGTATTATCGCACATTGTTCCGGTTTTTTGTTTTTTTTTAATGTATTTGGGACCGATTATTAGCTTGTTGGCTTGGTGGAAGAAATAATGCACGAGCTACTTTTCTAAGACTTTTTCTAGGACTTTCTTTTTTTATCGTTGTTCTTCCTTGTTTTTTAATTTTAACTTTTATTTTTATTTTTTTCCTCTTCTCTTCTTAAGTGACCTCAACTATTGCAACGCCACATTGTGTATTGTCGGCAGTTGAAACCAGTATTCCAGACATTTAATTTCCCTGATGATCTGCCAAGCAAGTAACTGCTTGGTAGTGAAACACGTGTAGGAAAAAACATTTAATTTGAATAAATAATATTTGTAAGAAAAAATATCTTTAATGGTGATCATTGGTGTCCTGAAAGGAATGCTTTGGTAAGCCTTCATAAAATCACATATAAATGCTCTGTACTCTGTAATCAAGTATCATCAGGCTTGTTTTTATTGGAACAACCCCGGTCTTCACTGAATGATCTATTTTATAAGTGAAAAATCTAAATATATATATATATATATATATATATATATATATATATATATATATATATGTATGTATATATATGTATGTATATGTACTAGCAAAAATATGTGACCAGAGAGAGCATATTATTTTTAATAATAATAGGATAAAAAGACTAGGAGAAATTGGAATCAAACAATATCCGGTGCTGAGGAAAACAGCTGAAATAGAAATCCTTAAATGTAGAAACCAGCACACATAACTGGATAATGCCGCCAAACTGGTGGTAAGTTGAAATAAAACAAAATATATAGAAAAAACATTACACAAATCCAAGAGAACTGAAATTGCCAGAAATCACATAACCTGCCCCCCCCCCATTCCTTCCAGAAAAATAATAATGGCACCAGCTCCAGTTAGTACCACACTAAATAGTTGTAAAGTGTCAAACAGGATGGAAAGCACCATCCAGACTTCCACTGAAAGGGCACGGATAGTACTAGAAACTTGGGAAGACTTATTGCCACTCAAATACCAGAGAGAACTAACAGTTGCTATAAGTGAGAAATCAATGGTAAACAGCTATTGCGTTAAGGCAAAGTGATTTGCAATGGTTATCGAAAGAGATGGAGAGTGCTGGAGATCTGTCACTCAAATGTCAGAGAACACCACTTGTTATTGCCAGTGAGCTCAACGATAAACGGCTGTTGCGAGAACGCAAGTGATTTGCAACGATAATGGAAAGAAGAGGATAGTTCTTCAAAAACTCTGAGTAGGTAAGAAATAATAAAAATAAAGGATATAGTAATGATTCAGATAGAAGCAAAGTAAAACCAAGGTAAAGAAGTTGCAACTGTAAAAACAGGGTGAATTGCTCTCTATGAAATAATTGTTTAACAAAAAGCATTATTCACTATTTTTTCTATTTCTATTTTAAGGGCACACATCTTTTCAGGACAAAAATTGTAACTATTTTCATGACCAAATCCAAAATTTTTTACTGTCTTTCCACACCGTAAAGTAATGTTTTAAGGTATACCAACCATTTCACTCACACACGGTTTCCCGCATTTAATTTAAATTTCAACTATTTCAAAATTAATTGTTCCAAAATTGAATAAAATGTCATGAACAGAATTCCGTTGTTGCCGTCGACTTAACACTGACATTTGTTCTATTTAGCAAATATTTAGATGACAACTATTTTTTATCGTAAGAAAGTGAAGGCGGTAGATAAACAACCATTGAATGTTCACAGGGTTAGTTTTATATAAAGTTTATTTTGTATAATATATTAAAATATAATGGAAAAACAAAAAAAGTTATTCAATTTTAATGTGAAAAATATTTCCTTTGAAAGAACTTGTTCTGTCGTAAAAAAAATAAAAAATAAAAATCAGGACATTCAAGAGGATTTCACAGAACTGTGACGTATCTGGTTTCTGTGTCGTAAAATATAGTGTCAGGACTGACTGAACTTTAGATGTTATCCATCCGACAATTAATAGAAAATGGCAGTGTACACACCCAACCTAAATGCCTACACAAACAGCAGCTAAGCAGAGTTTTAGGCATGGAAGGAAAAATATCCCAGAACATTCCATGTGCACTTCTATGAAAAAAAAAAAGAAAAAAAAAAGAAAAAAAAAAGAGAAATAGCTAGATAGATTGCCAACAGGCAGCAGCTTAAACTAGAAGTTAAGCATAATTATCCCGCCAACAAACCAAGACAGCCTTGATCTCAGTCAGAGTTCCATTTGAGAAATCTCTACTTCATGTTGCCATGCTTAGCACAATCTGCAAATCTTCAGCATTGATTAGCAGCAACTATGATGAACCGCATCATCAGCATCGTAAATAACAGACTGCAGTCAGCAATCAACTGATGTGTCACTTTCTCTACGTCAAAGCAAAACATGTATTTCCTGCAAACAGATTAACGCAATATGGATCTCAATTAAAATTTATGTTGTAAAAATAATAGCTGTTTTAACCACCACACAAGTGCGAATTCACAATCAGCAACACTTAAATTTGATTGATACAAAAACAAAATAACCACTGATATTAGTTGCCAATAACTTTTAACAACATTTATGATTTAGCAGAGGGGTATAAGATAATTTAGATGGTTCTAGAACAGGTATAAGATAATTTAGATGGTTCTAGAACAGGTATAAGATAATTTAGATGGTTCTAGAACAGGTATAACAGGTATAAGATAATTTAGATGGTTATAGAACAGGTATAAGATAATTTAGATGGTTCTAGAACAGGTATAAGATAATTTAGATGGTTCTAGAACAGGTATAAGATAATTTAGATGGTTCTAGAACAGGTATAAGATAATTTAGATGGTTCTAGAACAGGTATAAGATAATTTAGATGGTTCTAGAACATGTTTAAGATAATTTAGATGGTTCTAAAACGGGTATAAGATAATTTAGATGGTTCTAAAACGGGTATAAGATAATTTAGATGGTTCTAAAACGGGTACAAGATAAGTTAGATGGTTCTAGAACGGGTATAAGATAATTTAGATGGTTCTAGAACAGGTATAAGATAATTTAGATGGTTCTAGAACAGGTATAAGATAATTTAGATGGTTCTAGAACAGGTATAAGATAATTTAGATGGTTCTAGAACAGGTATAAGATAATTTAGATGGTTCTAGAACGGGTATAAGATAATTTAGATGGTTCTAGAACAGGTATAAGATAATTTAAATGGTTCTAGAACAGGTATAAGATAATTTAAATGGTTCTAGAACAGGTATAAGATAATTTAAATGGTTCTAGAACGGGTATAAGATAATTTAAATGGTTCTAGAACGGGTATAAGATAATTTAAATGGTTCTAGAACGGGTATAAGATAATTTAAATGGTTCTAGAACAGGTATAAGATAATTTAAATGGTTCTAGAATGGGTATAAGATAATTTAAATGGTTCTAGAACGGGTATAAGATAATTTAAATGGTTCTAGAATGGGTATAAGATAATTTAAATTGTTCTAGAACAGGTATAAGATAATTTAAATGGTTCTAGGACGGGTATAAGATAATTTAAATGGTTCTAGAATTGGTATAAGATAATTTAAATGGTTCTAGAACGGGTATAAGATAAGTTGGATGGTTCTAAAATGGGTATAAGATAATCTATTAACTTATTAATTCTGAGTGATCCTCTACACAAAAAATAATTTCACTTACTTTCCTCGATCCCGAGAGAATGGATTCCATGTTTTTTTCTTAACATCTGGCTTCAAATCATTCTTTAGACTGAAATATAATAATCAAGTTTTATTATAAACAAATATTTAAAAAATATCAATATGAAAACACGCAAACAGGGTGTGGACGATATTCGATTGTGATTTTCAACTGTTAATATAATGTATATTTTCTTTTTTTAATTTTACTTTTGTTGTAGCTCTTGTCTTCATGAAAACAGTGACGATATTTTAATTCTTTTCTTTTGCAGAATAATTGATTATGGATGATATTGAAAATCAACACTTGTGAAAATGACATAATTCTATTTGGAATCTGTGCCAGAAGAGTGAATAAGGAGATTTCAGACTTCTTCGGCATCAGAAGGATGGTAGGAAAGGTGAAAAAGAAATTAAAAGATTCAGAATGCAACATCAGAGATTGATCATGTGACCGCGTCAGAATACCAGAGTTTGTCGCTGAAGGTGACTTCATTCTATCCTACTTCTTCACTGAGTGCTTCAGTCTAGACCCTTGTTCTGAGTGAAGTAGTAAAACCCTGGATCAATCGAGTAGTTGCAGGTAGGTCATACTTGGGTCAGCAAGACTTAGCGCCTGCCATATCAGCCAGAAGACCAAGCAACTGTCATGGTTCTGTGGGTTGTCAATAATGCGGGACATGTGATGGCCCCTAACTTCTTTTCACCACATCTTCAAGTAAACTCTGCTGCGTCCACAGAATAGAGTTGTTCAGCCATCGATTGATAAGGTATGCAATGGAAGACCTTATCTGTTTCAACAAAATTCAGCACCATCACACAAATCTGTAGTAACACAGGATTTGATGGTGGATAATTTTCATGACCTCATAACCCATAAAATTATGTATGGAGCATAGTTGAAAAGGAGGTTAATAAGAATCCTTAAAAGCCCCCATAGCCAAAAGTAATGGCCAATATGAACACATACCACTTGATTCTAACATGCAAGCATTTCAGACCTCACCAAGAAGCTACAGGAGACCTCATTGAATAAAGTTATGAAACAATATGCTATTCTTATTCTCAAAGCATTTTGTCCGGATGAACGCATTGTTAACTGTTTCTACAATTCATTTTTGTGTAAGAATAAAAATGTCCTCAAATATCTTATACAACCCGTATAATATATATATTTAAAGAAACGCTTAAGTTGATAAACTAAAACAATTCTTTAATTACCCTGGGTGAGATTAGTCAATATATACTTTTAGTAAAAAATAGACATTATTTCTTAGCCTTGAGATGTTTCAATACTTCAGTTAAACGTAAGCTCAATAATGAATAGGTTATACCTAGCAGAGCTTTCATATATAAATAGGCTAAATTCAGAAAAATTCAAAACATTAATTATAATTTCAAACATTCAAATTAAGTTCCAGAAATAAATATTCACCACGTCTATTTTATGTATGCGCGTTTATGAAAATCAATTTTATTAGCAAAATTGCATTTAAGTAAAATTTCTAACAAATAGAAGATTTTCCTCATCAGCATATCAAAATTTATCTACCATAATCTCGGATTGTGGTAAATAAACTTGATTTGAATATTTCAAATTATAATTAAGGCTTTGAATTTTCCATATTTACTCTATTAATAAATGAATATTATATATATATATATATATATATAAAATGAAATGAGTGATGATAATAAAAATTGGAAAAAGAACAATATTTATTGAATCATCAAGTAGTTAAAACGAGGAATATATATATATATATATATATATATAATATATAATTGCTCCATCTCGTATATTGAGCATGGACTTTTACTGATAGGATTAATTTAAAGATAAAATTTTATCTTTATCTTCTCTCCATTTTATATATATACTAGCAGAACCCATCGCCCGGAGTTGCACGGGAGAAAGTACTACCTATTGCATGAAGTCGAATAAAAAAAGAAACGGCCTATTGTTCTTTCTCCCCCCCCCTCTACCGTGTTGGCGAATGTTTTAAATTAAGAAAAAAGTAGCAGAGTAGAATGGAATCGAACGCTGAAACTGGCGATCATGAAACCTCCCTTCTTAACCACTGCGCCACGGGTTCGAGTTAAAAATACATGTGAAAATAGGCAATTAATCTAAGCTTGTTTATTGGAATGCGTGTTATGTTAAGATTTAAATTCTGCCGACCAAATGTAATGTTCAACAATGACACGGTTTATTTGGGCAAGGTTTCTATAATATGCGTGTTAAAGGTGTATGATTTTGTAAATGTATCGGGGTCTACGAGTATCTTGGCGTTTATTGAATTAAATAGGAAGTCGATTCGATCAAGAAATTGTAGCCGCCATGTTGAATGATTAAATGTTGCAGGAACTGTGTTCGTTAATTTCATTCACTTAATTCCGGAATGAATATAAATATAGAAGTCATAGGTAGAATTAGAAATAACGTAATCTGATATTCGCGGAAAATCATCGGAGTGAATGGGAGCGGTCATTAAGTCTTTGCGTATTGCTTTATATTATGTAGTAAATTAATACCAGGCAAATAATAAATAAGAACGGGTGTTTTGTGAAAATCAAACTGTGTTTATTAGTTCCCGGTGTCGATGAGTGTAATGACAGTACAGAATTGTTAGAGAGAAAAGTTTTTGCTACCACCTATATTGGGTTGGTTTGACGGACTCTAGTGGATGGTGGGACAAATGTAATATTTAGTGTTAGCTGGAAAGAAATAATAACAAATGTACTAAAACACGCTCGAGTGAATAAGTGTAATATAATGGTGAGTTTAGTAGCCTGTGATACATGTGGTTATTTTCCTATTCTCCGAGAAGGTACAGGGGAAAAATCGTCTCTACTTTATATATATATATATATATATTAATGTTTGTATTACAGAAGATCAGAACAATATTGGTACCGTCGGTTTCAAATCCTAACAAAGGGACCTATAACAGTCTCTTTATCGGACTCTCTTCAGCCTCTGTTTGTTTTGTCTTCCCAAAATTTTCTGTAATACAAACATTAATAAATATTATGCTCTTATTTTTTCATTTTTCTTAATAATCGAGCACTCTGCTGGGATTCTCTTCCACTAACCTTACATAGATAGCTATATAGATATATTTGAACAAACATTAATAATTCAAAGAGAATGCAACAGTTTAAATTGTGTCCGCTTACCTTCCGTCGACGGTTTTCTCGATCGTTACTTGATCTGCTTCACCAAGGGATGAATGTCTGCTGTCACTTAGAGAACTTTTCTCTTTGGGACATTTACCCACATCCTCCGGGGTGAAATCTGCTTCCTTAGCAGCACTAGTTGGGGTGTAGAAAGTCTCCAAGCCTTCATCGGTCTTGCCGTTCACGTCAGCGACAAGTTGACCTTGAGACTTTGTCATCACATGATTCTTTCTGCGTTTCGGTCTGGCTTTGTTGATGTGATGAAGCTTCTGCGTTGGTCCAACATCCAGATCGAGACTGCTGCATGTAGAGGTCAACGAGGTTATACTGGTTGTCATGGAAATTACACTGGTTGTCATGGAGTTTAGACTGGGGTCAAATGCTAAATTGTCCAGAGATTGCTGGCGGTCTAAAATAAAGAGGAAAAAAAGGCCATCAAATAATGAGAAAATAATTTGATGGTTCTTGCGTTACTCGACTTTGCTATTTAATAGCAACTTAAAAGCAAACAGGAAAATTTATTCAAGCAACTAATAAGACTGTCCAATTTGGGTTTTTCTTCTTTAAATATTCAAAATTTTATCTTTACCTCCGACAAGATAGTTATGTTTTCAGTCGAGTTTGCATCATGGTTTGTCACTATGTTTGTTTGTGTACAGCCTAATGAGATTTAATAAGATTTACTTTTTGGATATCTAAGTTAACGGTCAAAGTCACAGAAAATGTAAAGTCACACTTTTGGCGATACTTTGGTTCGGTTCATTGGAGAGATTCACTATTTGGCCCATATTGCAGCCGATAAAGTTTTGCATCTTATATATGAGCTCGACCGTTAAAAGTTTGGTCACAGTCAAAATTCTGACCGAATTTCCAGTTTCAATTTTTCAAAATTTGCTGTCTGAATCTGATGCTCTTTGATGACAGTAATCACTATGCAAAATTTCAGCCTGATCCGATAAATAGTTTTCGATTTATCAACGTTTGTTTCTATGACATAGCTTTGGGAATATTTCATACAATATGGAGAAATAAGATTCAGATGCGACTTTGGCCCATTCTTAGATTGTCAGGCGGACTTATGTTCTTGTTTATCTATAGAACAGAATGACAATTACTAGCAAAAGTACAGATGACAGGTTACGGCTATTACCTTAAAAATTACATTCCTTCTGTTTCTTAGTCTAAAACAGAGAGAAAAAAAAGGCAGTCAAACAATGAGTTTTAGATACTACCATATGAACATCTAATGATTTTCTAAAGATGATTTTTCTTAGCTCGGAGCAAAGTGTAGTATCTGTTCTGATACTACACTTCATCTTTTCTGCCCTTAGTCTGGGGCAATTTTTATTTTTGTCACAATTAAGAGTGACCCTTTTTTGGGGAACTGAATTTTCCCCACATTAAAAAAACGACCTTGTGTCTAACTGCTCTCATGGGAAGGCAAGTAAATAGGAACCTACATTGGATAGAAGAACACAGAAACTCCAAATATTCACAAGGTCATTTTAATGATCTTCTTACCAATTTCCTTGGTTGGCTTGATTAGTCGCAAAATAGTTTCCTATGAACCTTTTATCAATATTTATCTTCTATTATGGTCACGAGGACAAACCCTAACCATCACTGCTCGGCACAAACTGCTACATTTCAAGTCTATTTCAATTAAATCAACAGGTTAACACCACGGAAACAAAAGAAAAACAACGAAACATATTTTTATCTTTCAATTTTAGAGAAACTTTGGAACACTACTTTACATTTGAAGCTAACTTAGACAGACATTTCCAGGGATAAAAAGTCAATGACCAAGGCATAGGAGGTTGAACTATTTTGGTTTGGTTTGGTTGTTTTGTTTTACGGCATATCAACCCTTTTCGGGTTATTAAATGCCGAATGCAGTCATTTTGGTGAAAGTTTTTATGCTTCAAGTTGTTTATATCTTCAAATATTTATTCATGGTGCCTAGTTTGGTTGTCCCGCTTTACGGCACATCAACCCCTTTCAGGCCACTCAATGCCGAATGCAGTCATCCTGGTGAAAGTTTTTATGCTTCAAGTTCCTCACACGTTCAAATATTTATTGATGGTGTTTGGTTTGGTTGTTAAAGTATATTTGTTTTCTTCTCTTTTTTGTTTCTTTCCCCTTTTAATATCTGTTTCTATTTAACCCATAGTTGGGACCCTAACAGGTACTACCACTCCGGGTCAGGGTGGACCTGGGAGCAATGGTAATTAAGAGGAGGCTCCACATTCCCCAAAGTCCGTAAGCCGGATCTCACCATCGGATGTAGTTTAAGGTCATATCCAGGACCGGGAGTAGGGTAGGAAAAATAAAATAAAAAAGGGGAGGGAGAAAGGGAGAGGGGCTGTTGTTTTTGTTTTTGGTTTTGTAGAACATAATTAAGTTTTGAAAAAAAAAAAAAAAAAAAAAAAAAAAACGTCAATGTAGGTGAATTTCGTCTCAGGGAGCCACAGGGCAGCCTGATCTGGTATCACCAGTGAACTCTTTTGGAACTTCAGACAATATAAGTTTATATATTTTGTACACATTGACAATATTTTCTTATTTTAAATACTGATATGCAGTTATATCAGGGATGCGAGTAGCTAATGACAAAAAAAAAAGAAGCTGAAATCGAAATGAATTTTCCAACGGCTCCCTATGTATTTGAAAGAGGGCAGAACAAAAAACATTTTTTTTCCTAAACAACTCCAATGAGTTTGAACTAAGAAAGACAAAATTAAGAGAAAGACACCGAGTGCGAATGTGGGTGGGGGAGTAGACAGGAAGTCATTCTTTGATGAAACAAAAGTCATCTAACTCCCCTACCCCACTTTATGAATTACTTGAATCTTAGCCTTCACTGCTAAATTAACATTTTCAGCTTTAGAGAAAACTGTCATGAGAGGGGAAAATCAGCCTTTTCTTATTAAAATAAAAGCGAATTTCGATCAAAAAGTGGAGAACCACGAAAGGCGCTAGCAATTTAAGCAGATATCCACTTTTTCTGGATAAAAAAAAACAAAACGGAATTCCACTAAAAAGTGGAGAATTCACATTATATAGAGACGATGGTTTGGCATTAGTGTGAAGCTTAAGCAAGTTGAAAGTGATAACTTTATATAAGGAAATGAAAAAAAGTTTTAAAAATTGGGGTAATTGCTAATACAAGCTCAACCAGTTTTCTAGATGTTACCTTTAATAGAAATATATATGAACCTCACATGAAGGATAATGCTTACCCAATATACATACACCCAGAATCTCACCCCATCCATTATCAAACATTCTCTTTTTGATTGAATGCAGACCTAGCAGCAATTCAGCTAATAAAAATGTATTTAACAAGTTTAGCAGCAAATATACAAAACTAGAAGATGACTGATAGAAGAGTTTAATTAAATATAACAACCATGAAATAAAACAAAATAAAAATAGGAAATAAAAAAGATTATTTGGTTCACCCCACCACATAATTAAATGATGAAAATTAAAATGGCAAAGAGATTTCTAAATCTCATAAATAAAATTGCTGTGAGTAAAATGCAAACATTTTTGTATAGTTAGCAAAAAACGTCCTTTCATATAACACACACACATATATATATATATATATATTCCCGAAACAGTTTTTCATGGTAAACAACTGATGATCCCTTAAATAATGTTAGAAGCAAACTAATATAATAACTGTAAAAGTTAAATTGACTTACATGAGTGATTTTCCACTGAACGACTTGGGACTTAAGGTTTTTTTTTTGGTTTTTTAATATAGTTTTAATGGTTGATAAACTTCCAAGACTATATATATATATATATATATATATATATAAAATCAATAAATGCAAAAGTTTTTTTTCCATTTATCCAAACTATATTCATATAGAAAAACCTTAAACTAATTTAATTCAATTATACATTAAAATATTCTCAAATACTCTATATATACCGAATGGAACACTCCCAAAACACACTCATCCAGACGCTTCATTTGCATAATGATTTCATAAACAGTCCATGATAAATTAATACTCTGCATGATTCATTTCTAATTTTGATCTCCAATTTAATATATATGTGTAATGGTTTTGTTGATAGTAATATCGAAAAGACCATATAAAAACCTTTTTTTTCCTAATTAAGAAAATATGACTATGTTCATACACAGTAATTTTCCTCAATATTGGAGTATATCAAATAACACTATGACAATCATCTCTTTTTTCCCACCAAATTACCAAAATGTGAAATGAAAATTGTTTCTTTGTTTTACTGTAAAGAAGGCTACAGTTAGATAAATTACTGCCCGGAGGCCTGGTAGTATTTTCTAGTATATAACTTCTGGGGGTACTAAATTTCTTCGTATTTCAGTCGTTTCTACGTTGTGCACATGCACGGTTTGCCAAAAAACCCATGATATTAAGATAAAATATTTTCCTATAATTTTTATTATTCGGTGGTGTAATGGTTACGGTTAAAGAACGAAGTTCGAGCGTTCGAATCCCACTGAACCCTAAGAATTTTTTTTAACGATAACTTAAATATACATTGAAGGGGTGGGGGTGAGGAAAAAGACAGAGATGGTACTTTTAATAGAAATGTTAAACTTTTGCCCCTAGCAACGGAGACAGGTGGTGCAGAAGTGAAGGGGAGGGGAGAAGGGAGCCATGGGGATGAGGGAGTGACCGGGGAAGAGACAGCTTTTGCCCCGGACAATGAGGGAAGGAGGAGCAGGAGACCGAAGAAGACAGAGGTAGTACTTTTAATAGAAATATGCAACACTTTTATCCAGGGCAACAGGAGTGAAGGCCAGGAGTGAAGACAGTGGGGTGAGGATGAGTGGGCGACCAGGGAAGAGAAAGCTTTTGTCCTGGACAACAGGGAAAGAGAGAGATTATTACACTTTTGCCTACAGGGGAGGGGAGCCCCGGGCAACGCCGGGTACCCCTGCTAGTAAATAATAAAAGAATAAATTTACAAAGAAATTGTTGGAGTCTATCTGATGGAATATTTAATAGAATTTGATCTGTATAGCTCATATATTCTGCAAAATTGTAGAAGTTTATTTTTCATTAAAAGCAGATTGATTTAACTAATAGATGCCCCAAAAAGCATTATATATATATATATATATATATATATATATATATATATATATATATATATATATATTTGTATGTACAGGATTCACTACTAAGCTAACTTTTGGAACAGCTGCTGCTAGGTGTAAGACTTCGTAATGTGGGCTATATTTAGTTTAATAAAAATGGTAAAAGAGGTATGGAAGTTCTTCCACACATTTCAGTTACTTTGGAGTATTTTAAAGGATTTTTAGGGGGCATAATCCGGGCACAACCTCTCATTTGAAAATTCAAACATTTCAGATTTGCATTGAATCTGATCCATAATCATTAGGCACCAATTAAGCAAGATTCCCTGAATTTAAATTTCTTCTTAAGACCCCCTTAAGCTTAAGGCTTAAATTTTAGACATTTTCTAGAATCAAAATTATGTAATGGATTTTGATCAAAATTTGAATAGAATTCTAGACATAAGGTTTAGTATTATTATATCTTTATTTTAATCTTTGTAAGGAGACACAAACGTGGTGCAAAACTGCTCCGCTTGTGGATTCATTTTACCCGTCCTAGAACGGGTATTCTTCTAGTATATATATATATAATGTAATCTTTTCGGATAGAGCTATATTAATAATGATAATAAATTATACTTAGTTTAACACTTTACTGAAATTTCACATAATTTCCGATCCTTAAAAGTGTATCTCACTGATCTTAAACATATGGCATTATTCGAAAAGTGAACACAGATAATTAACAATATTTATACACATTTTGCCCTTTTTATTTTTTATCCTCATCTACTAGATCTTATGTAACAAGTAGTGATATTTTTTTCAGACACTATTCAACACGTTTGATTAAGTATTTTTATTTTTTATCCCCATCTACTAGATCTTATGTAACAAGTAGTGATATTTTTTTCAGGCACTATTCAACACGTTTGATTAAGTATTTTTATTTTTTATCCCCATCTACTAGATCTTATGTAACAAGTAGTGATATTTTTTTCAGACACTATTCAACACGTTTGATTAAGTATTTTTATTTTTTATCCCCATCTACTAGATCTTATGTAACAAGTAGTGATATTTTTTTCAGACACTATTCAACACGTTTGATTAAGTATTTTTATTTTTTATCCTCATCTACTAGATCTTATGTAACAAGTAGTGATATTTTTTTCAGGCACTATTCAACACGTTTGATTAAGTATTTTTATTTTTTATCCCCATCTACTAGATCTTATGTAACAAGTAGTGATATTTTTTTCAGGCACTATTCAACACGTTTGATTAAGTATTTTTATTTTTTATCCTCATCTACTAGATCTTATGTAACAAGTAGTGATATTTTTTTCAGGCACTATTCAACACGTTTGATTAAGTATTTTTATTTTTTATCCCCATCTACTAGATCTTATGTAACAAGTAGTGATATTGTTTTCAGACATATTCAACACATTTGATTAAGTATTTTTATTTTTTTTTATCCCCATCTACTAGATCTTATGTAACAAGTAGTGATATTTTTTTCAGGCACTATTCAACACGTTTGATTAAGTATTTTTATTTTTTATCCCCATCTACTAGATCTTATGTAACAAGTAGTGATCTTTTTTTCAGACACTATTCAACACGTTTGATTAAATAAGTATTTTTATTTTTTATCCCCATCTACTAGATCTTATGTAACAAGTAGTGATATTTTTTTCAGACACTATTCAACACGTTTGATTAAGTATTTTTATTTTTTATCCCCATCTACTAGATCTTATGTAACAAGTAGTGATATTTTTTTCAGGCACTATTCAACACGTTTGATTAAGTATTTTTATTTTTTATCCTCATCTACTAGATCTTATGTAACAAGTAGTGATATTTTTTTCAGGCACTATTCAACACGTTTGATTAAATAAGTATTTTTATTTTTTATCCCCATCTACTAGATCTTATGTAACAAGTAGTGATATTTTTTTCAGACACTATTCAACACGTTTGATTAAGTATTTTTATTTTTTATCCCCATCTACTAGATCTTATGTAACAAGTAGTGATATTTTTTTCAGACACTATTCAACACGTTTGATTAAGTATTTTTATTTTTTATCCCCATCTACTAGATCTTATGTAACAAGTAGTGATATTTTTTTCAGGCACTATTCAACACGTTTGATTAAGTATTTTTATTTTTTATCCTCATCTACTAGATCTTATGTAACAAGTAGTGATATTTTTTTCAGGCACTATTCAACACGTTTGATTAAGTATTTTTATTTTTTATCCCCATCTACTAGATCTTATGTAACAAGTAGTGATATTGTTTTCAGACATATTCAACACATTTGATTAAGTATTTTTATTTTTTTTTATCCCCATCTACTAGATCTTATGTAACAAGTAGTGATATTTTTTTCAGGCACTATTCAACACGTTTGATTAAGTATTTTTATTTTTTATCCCCATCTACTAGATCTTATGTAACAAGTAGTGATCTTTTTTTCAGACACTATTCAACACGTTTGATTAAAGAAGTATTTTTATGTTTTATCCTCATCTACTAGATCTTATGTAACAAATAGTGATATTTTTTTCAGACACTATTCAACACGTTTGATTAAATAAGTATTTTTATTTTTTATCCCCATCTACTAGATCTTATGTAACAAGTAGTGATATTTTTTTCAGGCACTATTCAACACGTTTGATTAAGTATTTTCATTTTTTATCCCCATCTACTAGATCTTATGTAACAAGTAGTGATATTTTTTCAGACACTATTCAACACGTTTGATTAAATAAGTATTTTTATTTTTTTTATCCTAATCTACTAGATCTTATGTAACAAGTAGTGATATTTTTTTCAGACACTATTCAACACGTTAGATTAAATAAGTATTTTTATTTTTTTATCCTCATCTACTAGATCTTATGTAACAAATAGTGATATTTTTTTCAGACACTATTCAACACATTTGATTAAATAAGTATTTTTATTTTTTATCCTCATCTACTAGATCTTATGTAACAAATAGTAATATTTTTTTTTAGACACTATTCAACACGTTAGATTAAATAAGTATTTTTATTTTGTATCCTCATCTACTAGATCTTATGTAACAAATAGTGATATTTTTTTCAGACACTATTCAACACGTTAGATTAAATAAGTATTTTTATTTTTTATCCTCATCTACTAGATCTTATGCAACATATAGTGATATTTTTTTCAGACACTATTCAACACGTTAGATTAAATAAGTATTTTTATTTTTTATCCTCATCTACTAGATCTTATGTAACAAATAGTGATATTTTTTTCAGACACTATTCAACACATTTGATTAAATAAGTATTTTTATTTTTTATCCTCATCTACTAGATCTTATGTAACAAATAGTGATATTTTTTTCAGACACTATTCAACACGTTAGATTAAATAAGTATTTTTATTTTGTATCCTCATCTACTAGATCTTATGTAACAAATAGTGATATTTTTTTCAGACACTATTCAACATGTTAAATTAAATAAGTATTTTTATTTTTTATCCTCATCTACTAGATCTTATGTAACATATAGTGATATTTTTTTCAGACACTATTTAACAAGTTTGATTAAATAAGTATTTTTATTTTTTATCCCCATCTACTAGATCTTATGTAACAAATAGTGATATTTTTTTCAGACACTATTCAACACGTTAGATTAAATAAGTATTTTTATTTTTTTTATCCTAATCTACTAGATCTTATGTAACAAGTAGTGATATTTTTTTCAGACACTATTCAACACATTTGATTAAGTATTTTTATTTTTTTAATCCTAATCTACTAGATCTTATGTAACAAGTAGTGATATTTTTTTCAGGCACTATTCAACACGTTTGATTAAATAAGTATTTTTATTTTTTATCCTCATCTACTAGATCTTATGTAACAAGTAGTGATATTGTTTTCAGACATATTCAACACATTTGATTAAGTATTTTTATTTTTTTTATCCCCATCTACTAGATCTTATGTAACAAGTAGTGATATTTTTTTCAGACACTATTCAACATTTGATTAAAGAAGTATTTTTTTTTTTTATCCTCATCTACTAGATCTTATGTAACAAGTAGTGATATTGTTTTCAGACACTATTCAACACATTTGATTAAATAAGTATTTTTATTTTTTATCCTCATCTACTAGATCTTATGTAACAAGTAGTGATATTGTTTTCAGACACTATTCAACACGTTTGATTAAATAAGTATTTTTATTTTTTATCCTCATCTACTAGATCTTATGTAACAAGTAGTGATATTTTTTTCAGACACTATTCAACACATTTGATTAAATAAGTATTTTTATTTTTTTTATCCTCATCTACTAGATCTTATGTAACAAGTAGTGATATTTTTTTCAGACACTATTCAACACGTTTGATTAAATAAGTATTTTTATTTTTTATCCTCATCTACTAGATCTTATGTAACAAGTAGTGATATTTTTTTCAGACACTATTCAACACGTTTGATTAAATAAGTATTTTTATTTTTTTTATCCTAATCTACTAGATCTTATGTAACAAGTAGTGATATTTTTTTTCAGACACTATTCAACACGTTTGATTAAATAAGTATTTTTATTTTTTTTATCCTCATCTACTAGATCTTATGTAACAAGTAGTGATATTTTTTTCAGACACTATTCAACACGTTTGATTAAATAAGTATCTTTATTTTTTTTATCCTCATCTACTAGATCTTATGTAACAAGTAGTGATATTTTTTTTCAGACACTATTCAACACGTTTGATTAAGTATTTTCATTTTTTATCCCCATCTACTAGATCTTATGTAACAAGTAGTGATATTTTTTTCAGACACTATTCAACACGTTTGATTAAATAAGTATTTTTATTTTTTTTATCCTCATCTACTAGATCTTATGTAACAAGTAGTGATATTTTTTTCAGACACTATTCAACACGTTTGATTAAATAAGTATTTTTATTTTTTATCTCCATCTACTAGATCTTATGTAACAAGTAGTGATATTTTTTTCAGACACTATTCAACACATTTGATTAAGTATTTTTATTTTTTTTATCCCCATCTACTAGATCTTATGTAACAAGTAGTGATATTTTTTTCAGACACTATTCAACACATTTGATTAAATAAGTATTTTTATTTTTTTTATCTTCATCTACTAGATCTTATGTAACAAGTAGTGATAATTTTTTTCAGACATATTCAACACATTTGATTAAATAAGTATTTTTATTTTTTTTATCCTCATCTACTAGATCTTATGTAACAAGTAGTGATATTGTTTTCAGACATATTCAACACATTTGATTAAGTATTTTTATTTTTTTTATCCCCATCTACTAGATCTTATGTAACAAGTAGTGATATTTTTTTCAGACACTATTCAACACATTTGATTAAATAAGTATTTTTATTTTTTATCCTCATCTACTAGATCTTATGTAGTGATATTTTTTTCAGACACTATTCAACACATTTGATTAAATAAGTATTTTTATTTTTTTTATCCTAATCTACTAGATCTTATGTAACAAGTAGTGATATTTTTTTCAGACACTATTCAACACATTTGATTAAGTATTTTTATTTTTTTTATCCCCATCTACTAGATCTTATGTAACAAGTAGTGATATTTTTTTCAGGCACTATTCAACACGTTTGATTAAATAAGTATTTTTATTTTTTATCCTCATCTACTAGATCTTATGTAACAAGTAGTGATATTGTTTTCAGACATATTCAACACATTTGATTAAGTATTTTTATTTTTTTTATCCCCATCTACTAGATCTTATGTAACAAGTAGTGATATTGTTTTCAGACACTATTCAACACGTTTGATTAAATAAGTATTTTTATTTTTTATCCTCATCTACTAGATCTTATGTAACAAGTAGTCATATTGTTTTCAGACACTATTCAACACATTTGATTAAAGAAGTATTTTTATGTTTTATCCTCATCTACTAGATCTTATGTAACAAGTAGTGATATTTTTTTCAGACACTATTCAACACGTTTGATTAAATAAGTATTTTTATTTTTTATCCTCATCTACTAGATCTTATGTAACAAGTAGTGATATTTTTTTCAGACACTATTCAACACATTTGATTAAATAAGTATTTTTATTTTTTTTATCCTCATCTACTAGATCTTATGTAACAAGTAGTGATATTTTTTTCAGACACTATTCAACACGTTTGATTAAATAAGTATTTTTATTTTTTATCCTCATCTACTAGATCTTATGTAACAAGTAGTGATATTTTTTTCAGACACTATTCAACACGTTTGATTAAATAAGTATTTTTATTTTTTTTATCCTAATCTACTAGATCTTATGTAACAAGTAGTGATATTTTTTTTCAGACACTATTCAACACGTTTGATTAAATAAGTATTTTTATTTTTTTTATCCTCATCTACTAGATCTTATGTAACAAGTAGTGATATTTTTTTCAGACACTATTCAACACGTTTGATTAAATAAGTATCTTTATTTTTTTTATCCTCATCTACTAGATCTTATGTAACAAGTAGTGATATTTTTTTTCAGACACTATTCAACACGTTTGATTAAATAAGTATTTTTATTTTTTTTATCCTCATCTACTAGATCTTATGTAACAAGTAGTGATATTTTTTTCAGACACTATTCAACACGTTTGATTAAATAAGTATCTTTATTTTTTTTATCCTCATCTACTAGATCTTATGTAACAAGTAGTGATATTTTTTTTCAGACACTATTCAACACGTTTGATTAAGTATTTTCATTTTTTATCCCCATCTACTAGATCTTATGTAACAAGTAGTGATATTTTTTTCAGACACTATTCAACACGTTTGATTAAATAAGTATTTTTATTTTTTTTATCCTCATCTACTAGATCTTATGTAACAAGTAGTGATATTTTTTTCAGACACTATTCAACACGTTTGATTAAATAAGTATTTTTATTTTTTATCCCCATCTACTAGATCTTATGTAACAAGTAGTGATATTTTTTTCAGACACTATTCAACACATTTGATTAAGTATTTTTATTTTTTTTATCCCCATCTACTAGATCTTATGTAACAAGTAGTGATATTTTTTTCAGACACTATTCAACACGTTTGATTAAATAAGTATTTTTATTTTTTTTATCTTCATCTACTAGATCTTATGTAACAAGTAGTGATAATTTTTTTCAGACATATTCAACACATTTGATTAAATAAGTATTTTTATTTTTTTTATCTTCATCTACTAGATCTTATGTAACAAGTAGTGATAATTTTTTTCAGACACTATTCAACACATTTGATTAAATAAGTATTTTTATTTTTTTTATCTTCATCTACTAGATCTTATGTAACAAGTAGTGATAATTTTTTTCAGACACTATTCAACACATTTGATTAAATAAGTATTTTTATTTTTTTTATCCTCATCTACTAGATCTTATGTAACAAGTAGTGATATTGTTTTCAGACATATTCAACACATTTGATTAAGTATTTTTATTTTTTTTATCCCCATCTACTAGATCTTATGTAACAAGTAGTGATATTTTTTTCAGACACTATTCAACACATTTGATTAAATAAGTATTTTTATTTTTTATCCTCATCTACTAGATCTTATGTAACAAGTAGTGATATTTTTTTCAGACACTATTCAACACATTTGATTAAATAAGTATTTTTATTTTTTATCCTCATCTACTAGATCTTATGTAACAAGTAGTGATATTTTTTTC
The DNA here is from genome assembly GCA_963556195.1 of Sepiola atlantica. Classification (NCBI taxonomy): domain Eukaryota; kingdom Metazoa; phylum Mollusca; class Cephalopoda; order Sepiida; family Sepiolidae; genus Sepiola; species Sepiola atlantica. Next base: position 28,265,763 of record OY744534.1, read on the forward strand.
AGACACTATTCAACACATTTGATTAAATAAGTATTTTTATTTTTTATCCTCATCTACTAGATCTTATGTAACAAGTAGTGATATTTTTTTCAGACACTATTCAACACATTTGATTAAATAAGTATTTTTATTTTTTATCCTCATCTACTAGATCTTATGTAACAAGTAGTGATATTTTTTTCAGACACTATGCAACACGTTTGATTAAACTAATAAGTATATTTATTTCATTAAAACTTAAATAGCAAAGCAGACATTTATTTATATGTCTACAATTACCTATGAATTCTGACTTTTTAAAAATAATTTAAATTTATTTTTTAAGTTTCTAATTTGGTATTTTTCCTCTAAACATATTTTACAGTTTTTATAATTTATATTGCAAGAAAAATCAAATTAAAGATTTCACAACTGATATTCAAGCTTCAGTCTTTGTTCCCATATATATTTAGTCAATGTGATACTATTTTAAAATCTTTCACTCTTGAATGTCATCATATAACTATATCTACTCTTTAATTGATTTTCAGTAACTCCTATGTATAATTTTTCTTTATTATTAATATTTATTTTTGCCTTGTATGTTACATTATATAGAGCTACTTATTTCCTACAGTATATTATGGATTTTTTGTTGACACTCGTGTTTGCATTGGTAATATGATTAAATAAATGGTTAATTTAGTCCACATGGCTGGGAATAAATAAAGAAAACCATAAAGTGAATAATGAGACTTGCACAAGATTCGAACCTGTGCATCAGAAAGAGGAACCTCTAGTGTTTTCTTAACTAATGAGCCACGTGGTTAAAGAAAACTGAATTTGTATAAATAACGCATCCTCCAAGCTCTGTGGGATTATATATAAAGAAATAAAAAAAGTATTGGACTAAAATTTTATTACTGGCAGACGACGAAGCATAGAGTTGTATCGGCAAATCGCAAATAATAAAAAAGGCGATAAAAAAATATTTAGTTGCAAAAGTGAAGCAGATATTTATGAGGAATAAAAAAGATACCTGGTTCGAGGCTTTCTTCTTCTTCTAATGTAAAAGATTTAACTTTTTTTGAAGAAAAAGAAAAATGTTTTTAAATGTGAAAAATTCTGAGTTACACATGAAAAAAGTTGAGTGAAAAAATAGAAAAATTCAACAGGAATCAATGTAAATATGATGACTTTTACATTTAAATTGCACAAAGTGTTTCTAAAAAAATGACATCTATTTCAGACTAAAAATATGACTACTCATTTATAGTGGTAAGGGAATGGACCACAAGATTTTAGCTGATTTCTCAGTCCCCCCACCCTCCAACTTTTATATGCTCTTTAATATATTGTACCGATATTGGACATGGAGGGGGGGGGGGGGTAGAATGACGTAAAGAAATTTTCGATTTTGAAATTAGGTATAGAAAAAGTTCATTATAAATTTTGTTAACGTGTTAAAGGAAATTACGTCACAGGAAGTCGGGAATGTTACATGGCAAAGAAGCTAGTAAAATCTTTCTCCGAGTTTTGGTCTGCAAGATGAGTGGACGTGTTTTGGCAGCACTTCTCTTCCCCTAGGGGAGGAGGGCGTGTTCTTGATAATGTTTTATCACGTAGAAGAGTTTAAAGAGAAAATGAAATGAAGAATATAAAAGTTCAAATCGAATTTGTTGCTATTATGCACCTGCTGTCAACACATATACGAAGAGACACCATTACACACAGCTAAAGATGAAAACGGTTGCAGTAGAAAAAAAAGACAAATTCAACATTACACCGGCACTACTGCTACTACATGTCATAAACACAAGACTTCATCTGTTACAAGATAAAAAATCTTCATTCCGGATATTTATTGGGGGGGCGGAAGAATTCCCCCGTCGTGCTATACTATGGTGTGTAGCTAGAGCTATCATTTTCGATAAAAACAAAAAGCTATGCTGTAAAAAAAAAATAATTCATCAGTTGTTTCCTGACAAAAAAGCGAATCTTCAAATTTTATATAATGAAGTCATCATCAAAGTGATGGTTAAGGACATGCGTTGCATGGAGATAAATGATATGAGAATGATATAATGAATGTGTAATTTGGGTCTTAAAGGCAGGCTTAGATCTGATGACCTCAGAGGAAAATTAAATCTAGACACTATAGAGAGATGTGTGCAGAACAGAAGACTTTGATGGTATGACCATGTTGAAAGAATGGATAAGAGTTCTTGGGTTAGTAGATGTAGAACAGTTGAGGTAGTGGGTTCAGTTAACAGGGGTAGGCCAAGGAAAACATGATAGGAAGTGATAAGAATAGACTTAAGAGAAAGAGGGATAAATAAAGACCTGACCAGAGAGAGGTTAGTTTAAGAGTCGATTTCTAAAAGCTGTTCAACACATGCCAGCATGTAAAACAGACGGTTAACCGAATATGATGATTATTAAAATGATTTGCAGACCACAACAAGTGTTATACAAACATATGAACAGCATTTAAGTTGGTTGTATTTTATTCAATGTAGAAAATAATCATATTTAAAAAAATTGTTGATCTAATTAGAATCGTTTTCATCCATTTATTTCTTCATATTTGTGACTTACTACTCCCAAACCACTTCACAGCATGTAGTAAGGGATGAGTAAAGCAAGTTCTTTTAATCAGTGGCAGGTGTGATCCTGAATAGGCTTTACATGCACTGAACAACCTTAACCCACCAGATATTTATCTGTAAGTTTATCTCAAAAGATAATGTTGAACAAAATAATTTCCAGACTATTCTTGAACTGAAGAGGGTCATAGGAGGCCAAATCAAGGCAATTCCAAGAAAGGAGTGTGGTGATCTTACGTATACTTTTTCTTCATTATTAATATTATTTATTTTTGCCTTGTATGTTACATTTTAAGATTTCACAACTGATAGTCAAGCTTTATTTTTTGTTCCCATACATATTTACTCAATATGATACTATTTTTAAATCTTTCACTCTTGAATGTCATCACATATCTACTTTTTAATTGATTTTTCATAGCTCCTATGTATACTTTTTCTTCGTTATTAATATTATTTATTTTTGCTTTGTATGTTACATTATATAGAATTAACATTGGAACTTATTTCCAACAGTATATTATGGATCATACTGCTTTTTTTGTTGACACTCGTGTTTGCATAGGTAATATGATTAAATAAATAATTAATTTAATCCATGGGGCTGGGAATAAACAAAGAAAACCATTTGATTTAATGTCTGTTTTATATGCTGTCATGTGATGGTGTATGGAGTGTGTCAAACTTATTGACAATTTCACACATTGTATGCATGTGAACAAGTTTTATTGGCTTCAAGTCATTTGACATCAAAATGTAGTTTCATAATGTAATTATTATATACCACCAGATGCAGTTTCAGGTCATGCTATAGATTATATTAAATCTGTCGATTAAATTCTGTCAGAGTGGACCTGGGAGTAATGGACACTAAGAAGTGACTCCACAAATCCCCAAGTTTACCGTCAATTATGAAGAGGAAATTATTTGAAACATTTTTTTAAAAAATGATTTATTTTTCTGTGAATGTTTGAATTTCAGAGAAATACTGCCTGATTTATCATATTTGAAAATATTTTAACAGAAGAAAAATATTACCAGGTTTATCAAAAAGGTTACCTTGAACAAAATCTTATTAAAATATTGCATTGAGATTAAGCAATTCAATAAGTATATCATATATAATAACTCTAGAAAAAATATATATATATAAGACTAGAAAAAAATATGAAACTCTAGAAAAAAAAATTAAACTATAAAAGAATTAAAAAAATTAAACTATAAAAAAAGTTCTTAGAAAAAGAAAAAGAAATTAGAAAAATTTTAAAATCTAGAAAAAAATTTGGAATGAAACAAGGAAAAATATTGAAATAAAACTCTAGAAAAATAAATAAAAAACCTACCTCGTTTTAGATCTTCAATACTTTCTTCCATATCAAAGGAATCAACTGTGAAAAAAGATAACATTTTAATTCATAACTTATTTAATTGAGTAATTTTATTGGCGACAATAAAAATGAATATTGGACACAAATTTATAAAAAGCTCCCAAAACATTGAAATAATAAATACAGTCAAAACCAAGTTACTGAAATGATAAACTTTCATGGACTTTGTTTAGTTGATCAAGAAGTACAAGAAGAGGTGAGCGTGGCAGACACCCCACCCTAACACCTCAACTTGCCTTTTTGCTGCAAAGATACCTATGTGCTCCTCTATAAAAAAAGAGCAAAATGAATATTTTTAAAGTATCATTTTACTTTCATTTTTAAAATTCATTATATATATACATAATTATAATATATAATTAATTAAAACTCGCTTAGAGCCATCTATATGAATTTTTATTCCAACTTGCAAATCAAAGAAACTCAATATCTTATCATTCAATCAGACAAAGCTTTTATATAATTGTTTATGGATTTAAATTACATGCCTCTCATCAGAAGGTTACAGAGATAAATTTTCTGCTTGATTAAATGTTACTTATAGCTTGGTAGGTGTTGATTTATCTCTGTAACCCGAAGAAAAAGATATGTTTGGATTGATAAAGGAAAAGGACTAATAATTGTCTGCCTTGTGCCAACCATGAATAAATGTTTTGAAACGTGCGTAAAAATTGTTTACACAAATCTTCCCTTCTGAAACTTCATTTAAATGTATTTTAAATTCATAAACAATAATATAATTAAAAGTAGTTTATTTTATTGTTATAATTTATTATTGTTATAAAACTATCTGAAAGGATATTGAGCCCCTTTGTGTGTACAAGAGCTGCTGTTTTAATTTGGCTCTGTTCCCAGAGATTGAACTTTTATATTATTCATATGCACATAAATATTTAAAAAAATAATAATTAAAATGAGATTATAGATTAACAGATATATGAATGATTAACATTATCAGTAAATGAACAAAATAGATCCAATGTGTTAAAGTTAATAACAATAAAATATTTAAATACACATTTTACAATTTTTACATGCATGCAAATTAAAAAAAAAAAAAAATAAAAAACAGATAAACAAAAATTTTAAAAATATTTTAAAATTAGATTAAAAAAAGAAATATAGCTGAAACATGCAATGGAAAAAAATTTTTTTTTTCATTCTCAAAATCCGAAAATGAAAATAAATTGGAAGAAGAAAAAAACATGTGAAAATCTGGTTGTAAAAAAATTAAGAGACTGAAAAGCAAAGAAAACAAAGCTTGCATACGACAAGAAATGAAATCAGAAATTATGAAACTTCATAAAACTAAAACAATTTACAACAAAAACAGCAAACAAATAAACAACAAAGACATAAAAAATAAATTGTCAAAATATTAAAAATACCCCCACCCCCCAGTAAACCTCTCAGCATCAAAGGCAGAGAACATGAAACAAAGTCCTCAGTGAAACTGCATAACTGTTTCGTTATATTACACGGTGAACAGGTTATATGCAACCTGTGGTTCCGTCTTTTTTTATGTTCCATAACATTAGAGGAAAAGCCTCAAAACACTTTTTGTTTTCTTACATTTTGACCGATAACTGGACAAAACATCTCATCACTAGCATGTAAAATTGATCAATGGATGTAATTAAAAAAAATTAAAAAATTTAATAATACGATAAATCTAGAATTATAATTCAGTAAAATATAAAATTTATGGCAAGTAGAAAATATTTTCTACTGTTGGTGTTGAATTTTTTTGCAGCATGATCACATGATCACTACAAAATGTTAAGGTCATACATTTTGTATTGTATTAAATATATGAGCTGTTTAACTTTAAGTGTTAACCATTGAGCTCAATTTTACCTGCATTATTCATTGTATCCTGGGCTTATGTAACATTTTAATTTTTATTTAAAAAAAAAATCAGTGTAATATAATCTCTTTTTGATATAACTGTGTCTTGATTTCAATCTGCTTCTTAGTTTTGTCCATGGTCAGATAGGGGGTGTCTTCTGTCAGTTTCCTGTTTGTGAGTTTAGATTTTCACATGGTGGCAAGTAGCAAAGCTTCACGTGCTGCCACTGTTAATCCTGACGGTTTCTTGAAACCAAATAGACACCAATCGCTACACTACATCCATTACTGGCGGTAAAAGGAAAGATGACTTCAGGGTTACAAGTTTGAGAGTCAAAAATAATGAAAGCAAACACGTTTTTTTATAACTTTTGCAAATATATTACACGTAATTTTGGTAAATAAATTACATGTTTTACTGTCATTCTCTAATTAATTTTAAATACAACATAAGACCGTAAAATAATTAGCACTAAACAAATACAAAAATATAAAACCAAAAACAAAGAATTATCGAAGAAAAACAGAAAAATTAAAAATGTCTTTTACTGCAACATTGGATTGCTCAAGTGATCTGCAGTAATTTTGTGCCAACCGATTAAGTAGAACCAGAAGTGAGAAATGTAAATAATGCTGGAGATCCCAAAACGAGGTAAAGTCATTCAAAGATTTGTGCTCAGCGTGAAACCAATGGTCATGACTGAATAAAGACCGCATATTCTGTTTATAGAATTTATTACACATGATCGCAATTATTACAGGTACTTATTTGTTATGCCTTTGATCATCTCTCTATCATCTCAACTTTACCATTAAAAATAATTGGACAGATGATTTACACTATTAATACAATATTAATATATAGATCAAATTCTGTACAATATTTCATCGGAGAGTTCTCAAAAATACCAACTTAATTCCCTTTCTTAGCCATTATTTCTGAATGAATCCAATTCCATCTTAAAATATTCCATGCTATTGCTGTTCTCAACATGGCTGGAAAATTGAGTGAACAAATTTAATAAAAACTATAATATTCCAATCAAATATACAAACTCTTTAAGAGTTCCACAGATATGATTAGATAAGATTTAGGGTAAGGAAATATTAGTAAATCCAAGATGTACTTGTTCGAACATTTTCATGAGTTGTAAGTTTGAATTTAAAACATTCAATGTGATATTAATTAAAAAAAAAAATTTTTTTATTATTGCATGCAAATATTTTGGTGTTCAAAAATTCCCAGCACTTTTTCTCCCAGTTTTGTTTATTCTGCCAAACAATCAAAAAAACCTATATAAGAGATGAAGAAATAAGCATTTTCCAGTTTGGCTTAGATCCAAATGATACACACAGAGACAGGAATATTTCATTAAATAAGATATATAGCAATCCAACCACTTTATCAAACAAATAGGTGTCTACCATATCACTTCAGCTATAATAATACTAAAGAAAACAAACAAGCTGAACAATGGTTAAAAATTCTCTACTTACACATCTATTTTTATTCATTTATTTTTTAAATATAAAAATAATTTTTGTGTTTCAATGTTTCCATACTTTTGTGTTCTTTTTTATGTATCTCATCAATTTATGCACATAAAAATCTTAAAATTGATTTATATTTCCTTCTTACACTAGCATATTCAACGTTTGATCATTTTTTAGTAAAATTTTTGCTGTCGCATCACTCCATCTGCGACAAATGTAAACTATTTCCCCTATTTTCTTGTCTATTTTTTTCTTAGTCGTTATCAACCATTTAAGAAATCTGAAATCCTCATTTTTGGCCTTTCTTCCCTCGTCTATCTCACCCTCTTTTCTATTTTTCCCTCCATCTCATCGTCATTACACTTAAATTTTAAAAAATATAACATTTCTTCACTCACTTCTGACGAAATTTTTAAGAATAAAGAAGAACTATTTTAATCTCACTTTAATGTGAGTTAATTTGTATTGTTTTGGTTTATTTTTTAATTTTATGTTTTGGTCCATTCATCTCTACATATATAAGTTACTATATCTATAAGTGAAGAGTGTTCAATATCGCTGATAGAACATACAAAAGCTTTGAAAGTTCGTTAAGATAGAAAAAGTCTGCTTGGCGACGACTTCCGGTTTTTAAATCATCTTAGACCGCTCAGATTTTGGTGGTATTTTTGATTTCACTAAATTGTAAACATGAAAAAATATTTTTAAACAAAAAAAAACAAACATTACAATTATAAAAAATAGTAAATAAACTATTTAAAAAATGTTTTCAAACAAAAAAAAAAACATTCAAATTATAAAAAAAAGTTTGATTTGATTATTTGCAATAAAAATTTCCAATTATAAAAACCCAGTTTGATTTTCTTATGTTAATTAAAATAAAATGATGAAAAAAAAAAGAAAATATTACCCCCTTCCCTTAAAAAACACATCCGACCTAAAATATAATGGGTGTTTGTTTGTTAAACACTGGTTGTTAATTTCTGATTTAAAAACCGGAAACCAGCACTAAGTAGACTCTTTATATTTAACCAAAAGTTTTTAAGTAAAACTTAATCTTTTGTACCTTTTCCCTGCAAAGATATCAAATTTGAATGTAAAAATAATTTTACAAGTAAATTAATCATATTTTTATTATGCAATCCAATTATATTTGATATAAATAAACTTTAATCTATGTCTGACTTGTCCACCAAGTTTAAGTCATGAATGCCCAACATTCTTTGTTTTATCACTGTTCAAATGTTAAGCACACCTAGATATGACGTGTAAAATTGTCAATAACTGCCCTGATTTTTGGCTAAGATTGCCATCTTCAGTTAAGGAGGAGAAGGAGGTGGATGATGAGATGATGATGATGATCATCATCATCATCATCATATTCGGTTTAATATCTGTTTTATATGCTGGAATGTATTGGACGATTTTAAGAAATTGACATCCAAAGTAACTTATCTCTGACCAGGTCTTTATTTATCCATTTTTCCCTAAGGTCCATTTTTATCAGTTCCTTCCATGTTTTCTTTGGCCTTCGTCTGTGAACTGAACCTGTCTTTAAGAATCACATTACACATCCATCGTATCATTCTTATATCATTTCTCTCCATACAGCGCTTATACTCAACCCTCACTGATCAGGTTTTACTTCCATAAATCATTAAATTGCATATACATGCCTTATAGACTCTTCTTCCCTTGGTTGACAGTGGTAATAGTTTGAGGCTTATTTTAATAGACATTATCTTTGAGATAACCTCATGGATAAAAATAGGGGAATGGGTTACAGACGACCCAGTGAGCGTAAAGCCCACACTGCCTACTGATGAGACTAGCAACAAAGTGTCCCCACATATTGAACGGTGATCAAACAAAGACTGTTGAACATTCATGACTTAAACTTGGTGGACGTCTGACACAGACTGAAGTTTATTTATACCAAATATGATTGGATTGCAAAAAGGATTGTAAACTTTATTACCGATTCTATGGGTGACATTTGCCCCCCCCCCCCCCCCCCCAAAAAAAAATTCACCCATAGTATAAGGAGATATGTGCAGTATAGGGAAATGTCAGTGTAAAACACCTAATATATTTTTATTATTCTGTTTACTCAAGAAAATGACATAAATCAATGGTTTAAATACAAAATAAGTTGTTTGATAGTAATACCTTGTAAATAATAAGCGACCATACATGAGGAAATTATTGTGTATACGAATGCGAGGAAGTATAGATATAAAAAAAGATTTTGACAATCATGCAGTATAATTAACAGGGAAGAAGGGGTGAAGAGAACAAATGTACAACAAATAACTTTTAGCAAACGCAAGAATATTTAATCTTCTATCGATCTGTATAAAGCCACTCGAGGATAAGGGTTAATGAGATGGTGGATTGTCAGTTGAATGATGAAGAATATTATAAGAGGATTGGAAATGAGGAAATTTGATTACTATTGAGGACGGTTTATGACAAGTATTTGACATTGGCTTTGAACATGACCGTGTTGTAGTTCACAGGAAAGCAGTCCCATGGTAATATGTTCCACCAATGGAAAGTTCTTACAAAGACACTGTTCATGGAAATTCCATTTGATGCTAGGTATACGGAGGAAGAAAGGGAAGTTTTTTGCAGTGATGATAGTAAGAGAACAAGAGATTGGAGCTCAGTCGAGTACCTTTCATGGAAATAACGATAGAGTAGAGGGAGATTGGTCACATCTCTTCTGTAAGAAAGGGGCTGTAGATAAAAGAAGAGATCATCCCCCATTCATGATTATTTGTTGTAATTAAAGATTATTTAAATTTTTAGAGAAATCATTCAAAACTATATTTCATTTTCTGAAGATAAAATTTATAGAACATTTTGGTTGATGTGAACGGTTTATGTTTAGAGTTGAGGGGGGGGGGGGCATTTTTACAAGTAATAAACATGTCAAACAGAACACCTCTGGTAAGTACAAAACATTTAGTAATTTTGTGCTTAATCTTTAGCAATCAACCTTTTTGTGCTCATTTTAAAACCTCATGGATGTTTCAATATTATCCACCCATCCTGGGATGGACGCTTTAGTTAGTATATAAGAAAATAAAATAAAATTCTTTTGAAATGAAAATGATATTAAACATGCAGAAATACGGCAGTTGCATGCAGACAAGCAACAAAAAAGGGAGAACAAAAAATAGAAAGAGGGCAGAATTAAATGACACCTGGGCCCCCCTCTAAAATTTGTCATTCAATGTTTTGGGAAATAAATTTTTTTCCAGGTTATCATCAAACTTTCAAATACAAGCAAACAAAAAGGCTGTGTGCGGTACTTTATCTTTTTTATCAGAATGTTAGAGTGCAGAGAACAAGTTCTCTGGATATCAACATGGTGGGTGGGTGGATGGTGTCATTTTATGTTGAACCTACACAGCGAATTGAACATCAGTCATTTGTTTCTACTGTCCAGTAATTATTATAATGCCTCTTTGGGGATCCCTCTTTTTAATGATCTTCAAAATTAAACCATTTAAAAAAACACAAAAAAAACATTCCACAGAACATTTACACTATTATAATACAACATCAATATACAGACCAAATTCTGTTACATATTTCATCCGATAGTTCCCAAAAGTGCACCCTTAATTAGTTTTGTTTACTATTATTTTTGAATTTGTCTAGTTCCATCTTAAAATGTGTTACACAGTTGGTGTCCTTAAACTGATCTGGCAACATTTTCCAAAAATATATTACTCTATTAGCAGAAAAATATATTACTCTATTAGCAGAAAAATATAGTATTCTATTTAAAAAAAAAAGAAATCAATTAGTTAATAGATCTTATTTTGAAATCTGTCTTGACAACTTTCCAGATCAAAGAAAAATATTCAAGAAATGGTCAACATAGATAGAAATGGCATTAATTATTTTGAAAGTTTCAATTAAATCATTTCTATTTTCTCTAGTAGTAAATCCGAATTTTTCTAATCTCTCCCTGCAGTAACTGAAGATTATAATATATGGTACCCCCTCCCCTCAAATGGCATCCATTGAAATTGTTAATAAAATTCACAAGCTTTTTTGCAATCCAACCATACTTGCTAGAAATAAATTATGACTGACTTGTCCACCAAGTTTCAGTCATCAAAGTCCAACAGTTTCTGTTTTATCGCCGTTCAATGATATTGTGATTGTCTCATCAGTATGAGATAAGATCCTGAATAGGCTTCACACTTACGGGACCATAAACCCCAGATTTTTTTATTTTTCGGGTTATCTAAAAAAAAAAATAATAATGTCTATTGAAACAATCTATTCTAGAACTGGAAAGGACCATCACCGCCCAAATCAGCAAAGTGCCAAGAGAGAGAGGAGTGTGTCAGAGTTATTGACAATTTTGCACGTCATATCCAGGTGTGTTTATCAATTGAACGGCAATAAAACAAAGACTGTTGGACATTCATGACTGAAACTTGGTGGACAAGTCAGGCATAGACTGAAGTTTATTTCTATTAATATTGTTTGATTGCAGAAAGGATTGTGAATTTAATTAACGTTTCCATGGGTGTCATTTTTGTTTGGGGGGGGGGGGGTAACCCTGTAGAAAATGTTGCCAATGTTTAACTTAAATGTTAACATTAACCCAAAAGCGAATTCTTCATACACGAAACATTAAGAACCCCCTCCCCCGTTTCTTCTTTAAAATTTATTAGGTCAATTAAGCCTTGTTCTTATAAACTGAAAACTTGCAGGGTTTTTTTTTGATTTTGAAAAAAAAACCAAAAAAAAAAACCTCAGTTTATTACTTATATGAAATATTAAAACTTAAACTGAAAATGTTATTAAGACATTTTTGTGACCAGACGTATTGTTCATTCTCATTTGTATTATCTGACTCATTGTTCTCATCTTGGATGTTATTCTCACAACGTTTCAGCTGATGTAACCTCCATCATTCTTCAGGTGCCTCTTGTCAAACTTGAGAATCTGTACAGAATTTTGAACGGAACCCTTTATTTAATCCATGAGCGTAGCTTGCTCTTGTTCCGTTAGCCATGACCGGGTAGAAGTCTTAAGTAATTCGTAATTGTATTCTTAGTATCGCCTGTACTGAGGATTGAACCTTCAATCTCCAGAAGACTGTCACTTAAAACTGATTATTACTTAGCAGTTATATCCGTTATGCCACGGGTCCTTACATACAATTACGAATTACTTAAGACTTCTACTCGGTCATGGCTGACGGAATAAGAGCATGCTATCATGTGGATTAAATAACAAGTTCCGTTCAAAATTCTGTATGGATTATAGAGTTCGACAAAGATTCCAAAATTCGACAAAAAGCACCTGAAGAAGGTAAGAGGTTCCATCGGCCGAAACGTTGTGAGAATAACATTCAAGATGAGATCAGTAGGCCTAATAAACCAAATAATACAAATTTTCAATCATCATCTCAAAAACTCCAAAGCATATTATTCTTATTGCAACGTTTTGGCTGATGTAACCCCCCGACCTTCTTCAGATGCATCTTTTCGAACTGTGGAACGTGGATAGAATTTCAAACTGAACCATTTATTTAATCCACAACGTTTCTACCGATGTAACCACCGACCTTTTTTAGGTGCACCTTTTCCAACTTGGGAAGCTTCTAGCCGAACTCGAGAAATTTTAAAGTTTTTTTTTCTATTCTCAACACAAAACAATAACTCTTTTTATGATTAGATATGCACTTAAAAGAAGAATTGCCCCTTAAATGTACTGGGTTTAGCAGCACCCCATGAAGTGAAATTTTAACAATTTTTTTTTTTTTTTAAAGCAAATATTATTTTCTAGCTTTAGCAATATTGTCCGCCAAGTGCAGTTTTATCAGTTTGCATATATTTAGTCAAGTTTTATTTTTACACCCTCATCCTCCACCCAAACACAAAACCAATTCTTTTTAACATTAGATAAGTAATAGCTAGAAAAAAAAAATGGCCCTTAATAATGTGGGGTTTATCAATGTTTGAATAATTTTAGTTAGTATAACCCCTATTTTTTTTTAACAGCAACAACATTAATAAAGTTACAGAAATAACGAAAAAGAAAACAGAACGGAACAAACAAGGCTAATATCCAAAATGCACGAAAACAGTATTTGATAGCCACGATGCAGAAAAAGATATAGATTTGAGAGAGATAGAGATACGGTCAGGCAGGCGAGTCGGTCAATGTCTTACTTGCTGACTTAGTCATCCGGTTAGGACCTAGGTCATGATGTCTGGGGGAGCTGCCCGCTTGGGACAAAACACTGCTGAGTGAAATATCAGATCCAGAAGAAATCGTACTTCTATTCATCGCATCGGAACTTTCTGCAATCGTGTGGCGTATCAAGCCACCACTGCCGCTCCCCACACCACTATCTTCAGCCTCCTCTTCATCATCCTCACCGTGAGAACGCAACGCTTTATCCGAGTGCATTTTTAAGGCTTGCTGTACAGCATCATGATCTGAAGACGAAGTCGGATTGTTCAGGGATGGAAAAAAAGGTGATAAAAAATAGATAAATGAATAAATATTTATTAAAAAATTCCAAGTTTGATAGGAAAAAGGAAAATCTAAGTTTAAATCAGACATTCCATGTTGTCCGACTTCAGATTAACAATCAACATGTTACGCTGTAAATAAAGATAATATTCAACAAGCTTATCTCGTACATTTTAAAAAAATATTTATGTTTGCAAATGAGTTTATGCAATATCCTGTGTTTGTCATTGTCAATTATTTCACAAAATAAAATTCCTTTAAATTGTTGCAATGTATGATTCATTAACCTCACTCAGAATGATGTAGACAATATACTGAAGTAACATTACGATGATCCCTTTATTCTCAGTAGAGCAATGAAGTTCAATGGCAGGTCGGCAACTTCAGTTTCGTCGTACCATGAACAACTCGTGTATGGTCATCGAGTTAAAAACAAAAGTTGTAAAAAGGAAACTTTCTCATGATTAAACACTGCGTGACCAACCGGGTCAACCTTTTTAGAGCTTTCGTTTTTGTTCTCCACTAACATGTTTCACCTATTGCCGATGCTCTGGTAATAACACAGTACCAAATGGCTGGTCTCATGAAAGGTGAATTTGGGACACTACACAATGGAAAAATGGTCTCAAATCCATGCTCTACCTTTTTTTTCTTAATGTACATTCATTAAGCATTCAGTCTTGCTAAAATTAATTAAAATGACATTCAAATTCGACTATTCTTTTCTTTTTAATATCTGTACATTGTACTAATGATTTTAATCTTGATAAGGGGACATAAAAGTTGTGCAAAACTGTTCTGTTTAAGGAATTAATTTTACCTGTCCTGGGGTGGTTATTTTTTCTAGTTTTCAACCAAGATGAGAATAGCCGTCCGAATAATTCAAAATAACAATCCTAAACTGAAAAATTCTGTAACATAATAAAAGTTGTTAATTGTTAATAGCACAGTTTTCTCCCTTCATTTTGATGAGCCATTTGATTCCATCGAGACAGACGCATTACCACAGCCACACACAGGAATTGAACACCTATCAATTTTAAGTAGGCCGCATACATAACATTGCTGATCATGGACCTCACATGATGCCACAATAACAATCACATGTGCAGCATGACAACTGCTGTAGCACATATGCAAAACATGAGTATCCTTTAAAAATAGAAAAACACTGCTACTATCGATTCGGAGAAATAAGCAATCCGTTTCATTTAAGATACAGAACATTCTCTTTAGCTTCTTTCTCCTCCAATTCAAAATGTATGTCACTCAGAAAATAATATAAAACATGTTATTTAGTGCTTTGACTATAGTCTGAGAGTCACTTGACTCCATCAGAAGGATAATCTAAATGGCAAAGCCGTTTAGGTTTGAAAAACCGTACTAAGAATGAGAGCGGCTCGGGCACGTCTGACTGCTTTGGAAGTTGAGCCAAAAAGAGGCCGAATAAAGTTTTTAATTTCCCATCGCGTGGGGAGAATGAGATTATAAACTCTTGTGTGAAAAGTGCCCTCTAACCCTAACTCGAAAGGAAATAATTCTAGCGCAACATGAGCAGGTCATCACAAAATTATCCCCTCATTTTTCATTTTCATATTTTTGTTGCATTCAATTTTACCGTTTTATACCAATTTGATCCAAAGAAGCTGAAAGACAAAACATGTCAGTGAAGTAAATTTTTTACAGCAAGTGGGACTTTTTTTTATCCACATATTTTAACTTTACATATAATTGTATTAATCAAAGGGGGAAACCTGGGAGTTGGGCGGCAAAACGTTGGCTCACATTACATTTAAATTTCTGCCGTTTCTACGTTCAGGGAAACAAGGAGCAAATTCCAAAAGCAAATGGTCTGAGAAAAGCTACCAGAGTAAAAAATCTTCCAGCATCTAGGGGCCTCTACAGTAAAGAGGTGGGATTTTGCTACTAGTCGGATGGGTTTACATTGGGAGGGTACAAGTGCAGTGTGGAGAATGAGATTACACAGGGAAGCAACTCTGCAGCGATACGACAGAGGGTGGAGCTTGGCAGACAGTACAGGACCTATTAGGTTACAACTTCTTTTACGCACCCCATCCAAGAAGGAGAGGCTCATGGTTTGTGAATCAGCCCAGATGTGGCAACAATTCTCGATGTAAGGACGAATGGTGGCTTTATGGAGATATAAGATACTGGTTGGTGTGAGAAGTTTTCTAGCATGGTAGAGGGAGCCTACCTTCTTTGCAGCAGACTTGGCAATATCTCTATGTACTTATTCCACTTCATGTTACCTGAGAATATCAGTCAGGCCAAGGAGTTTAAACGTTGAAGTCTCGGGAAGGACGATATCGTCAATGACAATCAGTGGTTGGAAAACGCATTGTTATCAGAATCTAAATATCTAACAAATTCAACATGACATTAAAAAGCAATAACAAATCGGATGGAATCCTGACTGTGTGGCTAAAATATGAATCAAGATTCAATAGTTAAATCTTATCGTTTTTGAAGGATTAGAACTTCAAATGATTTCACGTTTCTTATTTGAAAGACAACCAAAAAACTAAAAAAAAACATGCTTATAAACAGTGATCTAAGGTAAGAACTGTTTAAAACATTTCAATAAATGTTAGTCATTATAAACATTATTAGATTGTGTATTAAATATATGCATTCTAATAGTTTAGTGAATTGTATGTGAATTCTAACCATTCCACATTCTGTTATTTATAAAAAAAAACAACTAAGATTATCTCCCCTTAATAAAAAATATAAACATCAACTATATTCAATGTATAATTCATTCACCAATATTTTCTCCTTAAAAGAAAATCTTTCAAGTGTTATCAGAAACTATATTTATAACCAACCAGCTGTACCTACCCGGTATTGCCTGGGAGTCTTTTTTACTTGAAATTTTTTTTTACCAAATTATTATTTTTTTAAAATAAGATTTTGAAAGTTAAATTTAATTATTAGCGTTTGGTCATTAAATCATTAATTGAACCAAATTGTTATAAAACTAACTAATTTTGTTAAGCTAATGTTTTAATACAATTATTGGATATACCTATCTACTTGCCTTCCGACGAGGGCAGAGTTAGACACCTCGATTTTTTAATGTGGGGGAAAATCCAGTTCTCCAAAATGGGGCACTCATGATTGGGACAAAAATAAAAATTGCTTCAGTCTAAAAGGATTTCTACTTCACTGACAGAGGACAGAAAAGATGAAGTGTTGTATCAGAACAGATATTAGCTTCCAAAACTTTTAATCTTTTAATACATGAAGATTTGCTAAGAATTTTAAAGCCAGTTTAAATGACTTTCTATAAGCCAGTTTAAATGACTTTCTATTTGACAGTTTAAATGCTTACAAATTCCTTTCAAATTTTCAAGTGTCATTAAGTAATTCATTCTTTTATTTTCGGTTATTAACAAAAGATTACAATGGCTGACTTTTTTACGAATAAACTGAAATGCATTCTGGTAGATTTAATTTCATACTTTTTTAAAAGTTCGTTTTATTTTATGCTATTGCATTTTTTATGTCAATAAATATTTGATTAATAGTAAATAAAAAATAATTTAATGTGTAATCATCAAAGTTATGTTGATGCGAGAAAAACATGCATACACATACATGAAAAGGTCTCAATTATTTTTAATATAGATTGAACACCACATAAGTGTGATGAAATCTTTATAAATGGAAACAAATTCCTTCTATCAAAATTACTATTTTAAAATTATACACCCACTAAAATCTTGTTTAAATCCTACTGAACTCTCACATTATCCTGACTTATCAGCAGAATGTAAGGCGATATCACCTTGGCAGGATGTCAACGATAAAGAATTGGATTTCAAAAATGGCTAGTATAATAACTTTTAAGTTTGTTCAGAATACAAAAAAAAAACTTTCAAGAAATGTTTTTTATCAAACCGAAAAAATAGAAAAAAACTGAAAAATAAAATTCAAAACAGAAAAATGAAAAAAACCTGAAAAATGAAAATACAGAAAAAGATTTTAAAACTTCTTAAAAGAAAAAAAAAAAAATAACACAAAAAGACATCTAAATTAACAACACTTGTCTACAATACGGTCTAAGCTACTCCATCCAGGCTACCTCACTTCCAACACACCGACAGAGGGAGAGAAAGTGTCAATACCTGATGCTAACAGTTGCTGTGCCAAGGAAGTTCAGGTTCATTTTATCGGTGCTTAGGACTGGAAACTTTGTATAAAGCTAGGGTCTATTTTTTTCTCTCAAAATATCTGAGTCTCCTACATTAAACTGTCCGTGTGTGATACATACCTTCATGAGGAGGTGGGTACATACATTTTACCCAAAAACTGATTTAAAAACAAAAAATATTGTTATTTCAAAACTGCCAGGGGCAAACAAAGTGGATAGTTTGTTATTTTTTTGATTTTAAGCTACTGAAACCATGATTGTACATAAAAATGAGACAAAAATGGGCAAAAATAAAAATTATTTAAAAAAAAAATAAAAATAAAATAATATGATATAAAAAGTAAAATAAAAAAAATGGTGATGAATTTTAAAAACTAGGATAAAAATGTAAATAGTGCAAAAGATATAAAAAATGGGGCAAAATATTAAAAAAATGGACGATTTGTAAGATTCATATGTTCTTCCAGCTTCCGGTTTCACTCGGCAGCAAATGACGCCTCATATCATATACGGATAGCCAGAAATGATAAAAAAACTTTCTCCCTAATCCATACCAATTTCAGACTCGTCCATCGTCATATTAGTTCACAAATAATACATCGAATGTATTACTTTTATTTCGTAATAAATACATAATTAACAGAATACCGAATCCATTTTAAAAATAATTTATTTGTTTTTATTTTATTGTTTTCAACACTTTAAAAAATTATTTTCTCAAATTGTTTTCGGTTTAAGATTCTTAATAGTCATAATATTGTTGTTTTTTTTAATGTTTTATGAAGACATAATACACTACTAATTACTATTATCTTACTGATTACCTTCCTCTCAGATAATGGACAAGTTGGTACTAATTACCAAAATTATTCCAGCTGCTGAACTATGCTCGAGCGAGAAACAAATGTGACAATGATGGTGCCAGTCGAAACAAGAGATGATGGAACATTACTACCAATAATTGAGCGGTATGTTCGGCCAGGCACACGGATTGTTACGGATGGTTGGCAGGCCTATACTGGTCTAGCCAATCATGCAGTGGCTAACCACAAATATAACTTCACCGATCCAGATGACCATACAATTCATACAAATGCTGTGGAAGGTAGCTCTTGTCTGTGCAAGTCTTAATTTAGGGGCATGCATGGGAAATTTCCAGTCACCTGCAGGAATTTCTCTGGCGGTGGCGAGTAAAACTTAATTTTTTTGGCAATATTTTGTATTGAATACATAAATTTTATGAGGTTTAAAACTTAAAATAAACTTTAAAATTTAAAACAAACAAAAAAAAACAATTTGTGAAAACATTAAAAAAAAACAACAATATTATGTTTGCATTAAGAATTTTAAGCCAAAAACAATTTGTGAAAAAAAAAAAAAAAAAATAAATAAATTATTTAAAAAATAGATCCGGTATTCCGTTAATTATTTGTTTATTATGAAATAAAAGTAATACATTCGATGTATTATTTGTGAACTAATATGACGATGGACAATTCTGAAATTGGTATGAATTAAGGAGAAAGTTTTTTTTATCATTCCTGGCTATCCGTATATGATATGAGGCGTCATTTGCTGCTGAGTGGAACCGGAAGCTTGAAGAACATATTAATCTCACTAATCGCCAAAAAGTGCAATAAAAATAGGACAGAAAATGTAAAATAAAATAGGACAGAAAATGTAAAATAAAATAAGACAGAAAATGTAAAAGAAAATAGGACAGAAAATGTAAAAGAAAATAGGACAGAAAATGTAAAAGAAAATAGGACAGAAAATGTAAAAGAAAATAGGACAGAAAGTGTAAAAGAAAATAGGACATAAAGTGTAAAAGAAAATAGGTGAGAAAATGTAAAAGAAAATCGGTGAGAAAATGTAAAAGGAAATCGGTCAGAAAATGTAAAAGAAAATAGGATAGAAAATGTAAAATAAAATAGGATAGAAAATGTAAAAGAAAATAGGATAGAAAATGTAAAAGAAAATAGGATAGAAAATGTAAAAGAAAATAGGACAGAATATGTAAAAGAAAATAGGATAGAAAATGTAAAAGAAAATAGGACAGAAAATGTAAAAGAAAATAGGACAGAAAATGTAAAAGAAAAAATATAGGACAATGAATGTAAAAAATCTAAATCGAGAAAAAACATCTTATAAATAGGATAAATTAAAAAGTAGGATGCAAATTTAACTAAAAAATGGGACAAATGTTGTTTTTTTTTAAAATATAAGACAAAAATATAAACAGGACAAAAAAATATGAGACAAAAAATATGGGACAAAAAATATGAGACAAAAAATATGGGACAAAAAATATGAGACAAAAAATATGGGACAAAAAATATGGGACAAAAAATATGGGACAAAAAATATGGGACAAAGCTTAAAAGAAGGATTGGTGGAGAAAAGAGTGATTCTGAAAAAAGATGTTCAACAAATAAAATAAGAGATTCTCTACTGCATCGTCTCACACAGAGGCAGGAAAATGTTGACATCTATAATCAAGCATCATATAATAAAATTTTAACAACTGCTGGAACATTCACACCGAAAATGTACCAATTTATCAAATACTAATGCACTTAATTCCTCTGTTCAACGAGGTTAAAACGGTATAAAAAAGTAAATTCGTATGAATCAGAATGGTACAACTTTGTTGACCGGTTTGATTCTGTTGTCGGCATTCTTGCAGGAGGGACCATGTAATAGTTGCCCACATTACGTGATATGGAATCGCCTGGATTCGAACTTGGCACACCCAGGTCGTCACCTCCCTAATATAGAAACAAGGGGAATAAGTTGATTTTACTAATGTTTTAACTAATATTTATACAATGCTATTTCCCAACATCTGCACATTTTGACAAAACTATTAAAATGTATGATCAAAAACGTTTGATGATGAAGATGATGTTAAATCTTTTCCTGAAAAGTAAATCTCATTGAAATAAAATACAAGATTTTTTTAAATTGAAAAAAAAAAAAAGGGCAATAAAAAAAATTTTTAAAATTTAAACTAAAGTAAATTTGATTCATTTTTTTTTTCTGTTAATCTCAATAATTTCATTCCTTGGGAAACATTAAAAAAATAACAACAAAAAAAACTGTTTATTAAAATGTCAAAATAACCGGTGAGTGGGAGTGCGCATTAAGCCGGGAAGGGGTGGAATGAGGGGGTTACAGGAATCCAACATGGCAGGAAAAAATTCAAACTCAGCCAGGAAAAAAAAGCTAAAATAATATTTAATAAAAAAACATTACAAAAGACCAAAAATTTAAGTCATTATTTGCATATTTTGGATTATTATAACATTTCAGCCAAAATACTCTCTGGCCATGTTCAGACTTTGTGTTTTTTTATAGTTTTGGTAACCTTGAAACTTCTAAACTAAACTTTTATTTAATCAAATTCAATGACTTCAGACAAACGTGCTGATTTGAAATGACATATCCAATAACAGATACACAAACAAAAAGTCTCTGATTACAATTCTTAATTTTCTGTTGAAGAGATTTATCTTGAAATATTGATCATACAAAAGATTAAGATACAATAAACGTTATGTTACAAATAACGCAATATCATCCTTGCGATAACTTTCTATTATCGTTTTTTTATTTGTAAATTTAAATGTATTTATATATTCTAACGACTATATCTAATGCCAGATAATTGCATTATTGTAGGAATATTAGTCGTCAGAGGCATTTTTCATTAGCAGGTAATTAAGAGGTTAGGCTGACGTGTACCAGAAGTTGTGTCATGAGAGGAAGTATGTGACAGAGAAGCAGGATCGATTTTCTCTTTTGAATGTTCAACATCTGTTTTCTCTTCCACCTCCTTTCTCATGGAAGTTGGTTGGAAATATGCACTTCATCTAGATGCACTTGTAAAAAGTAAACCAAACTCAGAGAATATAATGGAGTTGTTTGTTATTCTTTTTCCTTGCTTCCATCATTGCGGTCACAAAGAGAAAGAAGATCAACATCTCTATGACTGCTACTAGAGGTTCAGCTGTTTTATTTCAACAAGATTATGGACCATTTGGTAGATTCGAAAGGATTCCCCATCTAATGCTAGATGGTTTATTAGTGCAACATAACGTTACACCATGACAGCCACTATTACCATGATTTAGTAAATAAAAAACCCTTGGTAAGATATAGATTGTAAGTTCAATCCCTGAATAAGGAACTAAGAAAATTGGACTAAATATTTTTTAAAGAAACATATCTAAATGTATGGACTGCTGAAGAAGAACAGCTTAACCGTGTAGATTAAATAAATGACCAGTTACAACAAATGATACCTGAAGAAAGCCAAAGTGTTCAATGGTTGAAATTTTATGAATATAATAACCGCAGTGAGGATAACAGTTCAAAACATGCAAATAATATAACAGCACATCATCTCAGAAATATTAAGTTAGTTTAGGATTATCTAAATAAAATCAAAATATACATTTGGTGCAGAATCAAACACAGCTTTGAAAAAAGAAACCATTTATTGTCAAATATAAACTTTACGAAAAGTTCATGAAAATGGCTCTGCAAATTTAAGCCATTTCTGGAAATTCTTTAAGACGTAGATTTTATTAATACATTTTCTCAACAGCCTTCTTCGAGAAATTTTTGCCTGCAAAAAATAAACTTGTTGCGGTAAAATTCTGAGTTTATATATATATATATATATATATTAAAAAAAATGAAATAATAAAAAGATAAAAAAATTTAAAGTAAAAAAAAAGAACCAGAACCTTTTATTTAATGAATTTATAAAAACATAATTTAAAAAAATAATTTTTTTATAAATTCATTAAATAAAAGATTAAAAGGGGGGGGGGGGGGCTGTTTAATTTAGTTAACTAACTTACCTTTTTTGTTTATTTCATTTATCATCCAGTGTACATGTAAGTGACACAGCTAGATATTGTTTATCAAAGCATTTGTCAGTCCACAAAAGCTACCGGGCTCTAACAGATGACTTTTACATTTCGAACTAGCTATTGATTTTATGATACAATCACCACAAAATTCTATTCGTACACTCCATCTGTCCTCTTCCAATAACTTGGTTTAGATATCCGGCAGTGCACGAGGGAAAACGGTTTTTAAATAAAACAACACAGTAAGGGGTTTTCTAAAACAAAAGTTCTCAATTAAGTGGGAGTCATATCATAACATTATAAAATAATATAATATATTGTGTATATGTATTTTCAGTATTTACTTCAACAGTGCTCAATATGTGAGTAGATGTTAGCAATCATCAGGCTAATTGTGTGGATAGATGTTTAAGAGTTGCTTTTATATCTATTAGTGCTTACTCTGGCTACTAACCAATTAGATTCATTGGTTTTATTACCCCCTCCCCACCTATTTATTTCCCTAAGCCAATGGATGTCAACCCTTTTATTTAAGAGAGATTTTGGTACCCCCACTTTTAAGTGGGTCAAATTAACAAAAACTTTACCATACTCTGACGCTAAAATAATTTACCTGTCCCATTTTTATTACAATTTATTTTTGAATTATGTCTATTTAAATTTTTATTTTATTTTATTAGTTATCTCAAAGTAAAGTTTATTCTGTGTCTACAGTTGCTATTTGCCTTCTATTTAGTAATTTTTTTGCGTCTTAAATTTTTTTGAATTTCTACTTCTCGCTCAAACATAATCTACACAGATCGTCTAAATATCTGCACGTCCTAGCTCATCTTAATATTTTCCATTTGACGACAGGTGACTGTCAGCTTTCTTTAAAATTCCTAGTAATGGGTCGATAATGATATACTAAATTTGTGCGTTTTGCTATTAAATGTAATATATAGGTATCAATATGTTCATTGATGTATTTTAGGGACAACCATTGTAATCTGTTGTAATATTTCCATGTATGTATGAATGAGTAATGTGTCCTAATTATATTGTTTCCTTATGAAGCCAGCTTCCATCATCTTTAGCGATGATGAATAAAAGACGAAGAAACTGCACTTGCCTTATGCGTTCATTCTGGAGAAGTTATTGTACATAACTACTTTTGTGATTAAAACTTTTTTTTAATTTGATGGTGAATTCTTCTACATAATATTTTTTGTTATTCCGGTTTTCATGTGTAAATATTGTGTCTTATTCTTTGTGTACAGTTATTTACTATTTAGTAATATTTTGGCATCGTTAAAATTAAAAAATTTTAGTTTCTCACTCAAGCATAATTTTTAAATTCTAGAGAAGTTTCTCCTATATAGTATTTTTTGTTATTCCGGTGTTCATGTGTAAATCTTGTAACCTAGTAAATAATAATGTTAAGCAGTTATTTTGTAATGGGCAATGTGTGTGATCGTTGCAGTTACAGTTTTTTCTCCCCAATATTAAGTTTCTTATTTCTATTCGGGTAATTACTATTACTGAGTTATTACTATTTCTTGTGATATTATTGTTATAATTGTCATTTTTTTATGCACTTTATTTTTACTTTTACTATTGTCGTTTAGTATTTTGTTATTGTTGGCTTTGATGATCATTTCTAAATTTTCACAGTAACTGTAGGAAAGTTTTAAATAATTTTTATTGAATATTTTGTGCAAGGGATTAGTTACGGGAAAATGTTTTTCAATAAGATTTAGGAAGTTCTTAACCAGTTTAGTATTTAGCATCTGGTTATACGGTTAGATGAACCAACTGATTTCTTTCTTCTATTTTAATTACTGATATCTTGTTGCTTATGTTTAATTTCAATATTATCATGCCCACTATTTTTAGAGCTGTGTTTTCAATGTTACTTAAATTCTTAAATAGCTTTTTGTTACTAGAGTTATTACAAAGTCTAGGTTCGATAGAACTAGGAATATGGTTTATGATTGATGAGGGGTTGAATTTTGGGTTCACGTATATTGGGTTAACATTATTTTTTAATTTTAAACACATATGAACTGTATTTAAAAGATAACCCTAACCCAATATACGTGAACCTAAAAAAATCCAACCTCGTCAGTTTGCTGATGTTTACTCTCTCAGTCTCTTCTGAGAACTTCTTTTTTTTGTGTCAAAAAAATATATCCAGCTCTTTCAGGAAAACAAATCTATTTGAATTCATCTTTCCTTAGTTAGAGCATCCGATTTCCCTTAACTTTTGATACAATCATAGATACATTCTAAAGTGTAATTTTTAATGTGAAACCTTTCAGTATTTTCTATACACAAAAAAATACTACATAGAGGCAACCGCATTATGTTAAAAAGATTTCATAATCACAAAAGTGCATTTAATAAAAAAAAACATAGATAGAATACATTACTATCTAATCAAGTTTGGGGATTTTAAAATAGCAGAGAGTTGCGGAATGGAAAATCTTAAGGTGGGCTAAGATTTGTAGATTTTTTAGATGATCTATGTAGATTATGTCTCAGTGAGAAACTAGAAATCTTAATCTTATGTATTTATTAGTACTGTTAGAGTCTATCAATACGTCGAAGAACGGGATTTTATTGTTGATGTTTAACTCATGAGTAAATTTGATGGAGTCATTTTTATGTTATCGTGTGATTATGTTGTTCTGCTAACAATACCAATGCATAACATCCACATGGATGCTGTTTCGAAGATTTCTTAGGAAAAATAATTTCAAATATCGTCATGTTTACAATGTTTGCCTTGAAAGAAAAGTTAAAAATAACATTTACAATATGAGGTCATGTAATAAAAAGACTTGATTGATATGTTCTTTGTTTAATTTTATTTTATGAAATGAAGAAAATCTATTTTTTAAAATGAAATTCGTTTCTGTACGTTCTAATACATTTCAGTTATTTTATGGACCTAACCGGTAATTGCCCTTAGTGACCCCAGATGCAACTGAAGGAAAATTTCAATAGTGTCTTTAAATCCCTTGAAAAATTTAACCCTTGAAACTTATTTGAATGTTCTAACTGTTAACATATCGAACATTAACATATATATATATATATATATATATATATATATGTGTGTGTGTGTGTTTCATTTACATACAAAACAAATTGGGAATCTATTGAATGGTACTCCGGTTTCATGCAACCAACTCGCTGGCAGTTTAAAAAACCATGCAGCTATGAGTTAGAGTGTTTCGTTGCATAAAACCCAGATACCATTCAATGGATTTCTAATTTGTATAGTATGTAAATAAAACACATTCTGCTCTTGTTTTTATAATTGAACACTTTGTATTGTTTTTTATGTATTATAAGTTTAAATAATCTTGTTTTAGAGTTTTAACCAGACACACATTCAGACAAATGCCCTTTATATATGATTACATGCTGAAGCAAGGTTGAAAACATTCCATACAGGAAAAAAAATGATGGAAAAAAAAGGGGTTTGTGGTTATAAAACTTTTTTTTTTTTTTTTTTTTTTTTTACTTACTCGTGACAGCAAAATATTTCTTCTTGGCAACTAGAAAAAGATTTTTGTACAATAGTAACCGAAATCTTAGGTACAGACAGGCGTTCAGTTGGGAAAAATAAATGGATGGATGAACATCTGAGATATGGGAGATTACAAAGATGGCAGTTTATGTACAGGTTTTGGACCGTTATACTCATCATAGCTCTTAGCAGAGCCCCAGAGTTCGAGCAAATCCATTGCTTTAGGAGTCAAAGTCTGGCATTTTAAAATTTCAGGAGTCGGAATCAGAGTTGAGAATTTGGTCTACAAACTCCACAGATGTTTTAATCAAGTTTAATTTTTTTCATTGAATTCTTTAAAAATTGTTCATTAAAAACAAAGTGTAATTCACAGAATCTTTAAAAAAATCATACACACTCTTTAAAATGAAAATGCTATGAATAATATTAAGGAATGTTTCCCGACTATTTCTATATGGCAGCACAGTTTCAGGCTGCTTAAAGTTTGATAGCACCCCTCTGTTAGAATTCATAATTTCTTAATAATTATTTATTTACACATCATATATAAGTATTTAATTTGCACTTCATATATAAGTAATCAACTAATAAAATTAATATTCTCTTAAGAAACTTGTCCATAATCAAGATCTAGTTGAGAACAATCAGTAAATCTTCTCTCGTTACAAACTTGTTTATTACTTCACAGCAATAGAACTATTCAAGACTAACGAATGCAAATCACTAGGTTTGAGGTAATGAATATCAATATCTCTTTCGGTAGAGGAAATCTCATGGCTCAGTGCCATGCCGTCACAGCCGTTGAGTAAAAACCGAAACAAGCAGCAGGTAGGTTGAACCGGCTTCCTTTGAAGGAGGAAGTTTCTAGGGAATATCAAATTCACAAGCAGTTCCCAGTTGCACGTGTATCCCGGTCAGGAGAGATCACGTTCGGTTTTTGCAGTTGTCGACGTCCTACATAAAGCACCTGGTATTCCGAAATGGTCACCCATCTGGTACTGATAAAAGCAGAAAAGATGTCTTTAATCAAAGTCTGACCTTTTTAGAAGTCGGAATTAGAGTTGAAGATTGACTCCAGAGCCACATTTTGACCGCTGTACTCTCTGGTCTTTTGTCCGAGAGTTTTCGTTTGAACCCATATTTAATACACTCAAATACACAGTGACTATATTTCTATTCTTTTTTTTTTTTTCCAGAGATTATGTACAATTTTGAACCTTCATATTTGTGGAAGAGACAAAGAATTCTCGTTGGAATCCGTGCTAGAAGGACAAATAAGGAGATTTTAGATTTCCTCGGCATCCGCAGGAGGATGGTAGAAAAGGTTAAAAAAAAATGAAAGATTGAGGATTTGACTACGAGGAGACGACATAAGAAACGAAAAACACATGATCGATGATCTGATGTT
Source organism: Sepiola atlantica (assembly GCA_963556195.1). Taxonomy (NCBI): domain Eukaryota; kingdom Metazoa; phylum Mollusca; class Cephalopoda; order Sepiida; family Sepiolidae; genus Sepiola; species Sepiola atlantica. The sequence continues at coordinate 28,293,573 of OY744534.1, forward strand.
ATTAGAATGCCTGAGTTCATCGCTGAAGGTGACGTCATGTCACCCCACTTCTTCCCCGAGGGCTTTAGGTTGAACACTGATGGTTACATCCATGTTCTGAGCAAAATAGGTAAACCCTGGATCGACCAGGTAGTTGCAGGTAGGCTGTGCATGTGGTAGAAAAACTCAGCACCCACCCTGCCATAACAGCCGGAAGAACCAGGCCTGGCTGTCAGGCAACTTAGTCGACCATACTTTACCTGACAAATTGCCCGACTGTAACCACCTCAACTTCTTTGTGCAGGGGCGTGATGGAACTGACACATACAGAACCAGCTGCAACACGAAAGACGAGCTAAAAGCCAGAACCTAAGTCAGAAGACAGTGATGAAGGCCTGTGGTCATTCAAAGACAAGTTTATCGATTGAAATCAACAGAACAAGTCATGAATACATCTCAAAAAATTAAACTACTGTGTTGCTTTTTCCTAGATAGTAATCTGGCGAACAAATATTATATGAACCTTGTACGATACAAACATCAATTAATGAAAATCAAACCTTTTAATTATGGAAGACCATAACAACCGATAATATAATAGTATGTGTCTCCTACTCTTCTGTACATTAATCCAGTCTAATAATATTAAACAACCAGTGATGATGGCATATGCATATTCTCAATGTCTTTTCCGCATTCTTTTTCTCTTCGTTCATTCTATTGCTGACTTCTTCAAGAATCATTGTTTCTGTTTTTCTATCTAACACATTTACGGATATCTGCCTTAGCATGACTTTATTTAAATTTATTTTGTATATACCTATACTCCATTGTCACCTCTGGTTTAGTATTGTGCTAATATGCAGGCGAGATTATAAGTTATTTGGATCAGACACATCGGCGATACACTCTCGACACTCAGTCCCACAGTGACTTTGTTGCTGTCGGGCTCAGGTGTGGTCCTGTTCAGTTTCAGGAGGTCCACCCTCTCAGGCTTTACCTTATCTTTGAGAAGGGGTTAGCTTATCGCTAATCGCTAATCGCCTGGGGCGCACCTATCGGCAAATGCCGACAGGGCTGCTCAGGCACTTTTAGTTGGCCAGAGTGCACTTATCCTAGTGCACTGGTTTTTCAACGCCTGACCTTGTGTCTAATCTTCTGGAGAGGTAAATAAAATAAGTTATTTAGGTCATCCATAACTATAAAAATCGGATTTTCCTGAATAAATGTGGCAATTATTATTAGACTGGGCTAGTGTTGAGAAGAGATGGAGAAATTTTAAAATTTATTTGGGCCTTCCTAACTACAAAAATCTGATTTTCATAAATAAACAATTGTTGGTTAACAACTACAATGAGGATAACAGTCCAAAATATGTAAAGAAAAAAAAAACATCTTGGAAATATTGTTAAAAAATAAGTTAGCAAAATTCCATTGATGATGAACTTTTAAATAAAAATAAATTGATATTTCCATTTAAGCAGGTAAAGAAATGCATGAAATTTTGTAAGAAAGATGAGAATTAGCAAAATCATATCAATCAATAAATCAAATTTTAATTGAAATAAATTGATAAACATAATTTCTGCTTTCAAGCTCTGTATTACACTACAGAAGCACTTAAACATTAATGTTGGTTCTAAGTCCCAGGATATTTGTGAATGCAAGCCTCAAGGGCGGAGGTGAAGATGTTTTTTGTTGGGTGTCTGGTTTAGGTTTGTTTTTCTTATTTTGTATATTCATGTTTGTTTTGAGATAGAGTGGGGAGGGCAAAGTAGGTGCTTGTTTGGCGCCAATAAGCTCACACAACCAGCCCATTAGTCGTGACTTGGTCCATCGGGGTTGTGGCCTCGGGAAAGCCCACCGGGGATAACTGTAGGGTGCCTTTCTATGCGCGACATGGCATGTACAGTTACCCACGATATTATGCAACTGTTGATGGAACAGCCGTTCTTAGCGCTACCTAAGAGTTTTGGCTCCTAACTACCAGTCGGAAACAGCAGCCAGACAAGCTGTCTAACCTATACCCTCAACCTGTCGGAACAAGAGCGACCCAGACTAGTCATGTAAGACTTAGTGACAAAAAACTTTCCCCAAGTTGCCCAGATAGAGAGAAAGAGAGACGACGTTCATTGCCCTAGTCCGGAAACAAGACCAAGTACTAGGCGTCTTTAGAGGCGCACCAGTGCTTGTACCTCTACGCCTGGCTAATAGACAAAGAAGGAGTGCGAAGGCCGGGCGATAGGCAGAGCCCATCTACTCCTTAAGCAATTATAGGTTTGCAAACCGGATACTTTGTTCCAAGATTCCAGCTCTAGGAAGGTTGTCAATCAAGACTAAGGAAGCCTCCCTCCCCAACGGTTTGCTGCCAAGACGTAAGTGGTTAGTAGCAAGGTTTTATTGTCAGCTTTCCTTCTCTTAGATGAATGACATGACAAGGTCTACGGGTCCAACACTCCGAGAGAGGATAGCCTGCGCCTATCTACTAGTCGGGTATTTCCGAGCTCCCGCAAGTAAAAAAAAAAAAAAAAAAAAAAAAAAATTTTTGTTCCATCCACATATCTCTCTCTCTCATATATATATATATATACATATATATATATATGTAGGTAAGAATAAGTCTAGCCACCGCCTTCTAAAGATAATGAAGGACTAAAGATAAGTTCCCCTCTCACTCTATTATAAGCAAAATTTGTTGTAGGAACATTTCACCGGCCATTATGATGTGTGGGAGGGTTTAATCTACTATTGAGTAGGTCCAACGAAGAGGCACTTTAGCCATGACGTTACAGTATAAAAGGCAATTTTGTGATTGCGCTACATGGAAAAAATATTATTTAACTAGTCATAGCAACGTAAATACATGCAATTATTTAAGATAGAGACAGTTCAGAAATAAGAAATTAAGAACTTAGTTGTTTTTTTCTTTTCTAAAATTTTGCCTATAAGCTTTAGCTGAATTTGAAGTCTCTATTCCTTGTTGGTGGTCGATATAAATGTATCAACACGTGGCTCTTTACTAACATCAGGCTAATAGGTTTCGGTGGGACTCCCCCCGCCTTTTTTTTTTAACTACATTGATAGTGGATTCCTTCCTCCTTTTAACCTCGAACTCGTTGACCCCCATAAAGAAAAACCCTCAGAATATTAGCAAGAACATAAAAAAAGAAAGACAGATAAACCCTTTTTCATCCAGCCACAGTTAGTTATCTATTTATAATGACCCATATTCCTTTCACCTCCCCCCCCGAATCCATTTCACCCCTCCCCCCTCAGCAGCATTGCCCCATTCCATTTGAGCTACTCCTTCCTTCTCTCTCACGCCTGTGCCTTCTACAAAAAAACCACCACACTCATTTTTCTACTCGCTCCACATGTACTTCCTGCATAGATGCAGCTGATTTGGGGGCATAGCTCTATTTATGAATACTTTTTTCACAAGTAAGGTTTTATTTATTTTTTGTTATTTTTGATGTTTTCGAAACTTAAAAAATATGTGAACCAAACTTCACATTTCCAGAGAATATTTTAAAAAACTAACTTAATCTTAATCGGTCAATTAGAGTGAACTCTAAGCAGTTTCAGCTTTCTTTAAGGTGAACAAGCCGCGCATGCGTGGTCGCCCTCTGTATGTGACTCAATGTGGCGAGTGTAAAATGCAATAAATTTGGGCAATTTGGGACATTTTTGACCCCCTTTGACCCCCTGGTGGCGCGAACCAGAATTTTTATGAGGTCAAAGATGCTCATTTTATATCCAGAACAATTGCCTCTACATTTTAGCCAAGTTTCAGAGAAATTGAATGGATGGATCAAAAGTTATGGGAGAAAAGGGTCATTTTTGCCATTTAGGGGGCTTTTGACCCCCTGGGGGCGCGAACCAGATTTTTTCCAAGGTCAGCGATACTTATTTTCTATTAGGAACAATTGCCTCCACATTTTGGCCAAGTTTCAGAGAAATTGAATAGATGGATGAAAAGTTATGGGGCAAAAAATGTTATTTTTTGCTATTTCGGGGCCTTTTGACCCCCTGGGGGGCTAACCAGATTTTTTTTCAAAAATCAGAGAATGTCACTTTCTAACCTGACCAAAATTACAACTTGATGCAAAATTTCACTTCAACTAATAGGAGCCAATATATTTGTATATTCCATCTTGAGGAAGGAGATAATGAGCGAAACGTTTATGATGACAAATAAGTAATTTCTGAAAAAGTTTTAATTTCTCTTATATATATATATATAATTTTTTTACATACATGTGATAGCAGATGCAAAAAGCTGTCCTCATCAGCCACCAACCAGAGGTGGTAACAGTTTCGATGGCTAAAGCGGTACTGACACTCCTGGCACCACCAGTAGCTTTGCCACTGGACAACGTATAAAAATCTTTGCAGATTCATATCTTATTGAAATATGATAAATTTTGTCCGTTGATGACATCACACACCATCAATGCTTAATGTCACATAAACATTGGGAGTAGTAATTTGTCAAGCTAGTTTTATTTTCACTTATGTTTTAACCAAATCCAGCTTGATGTCTGTTGAGCTGTGGTTATAATATATATATATATATATATAAATAAATAAATAAACATATAAGCATTTTTGATATAGTCATACCTATGGTTTCATTGCCAATTCATCAGTGACTGTCCAGGTGCTTTAGAATTACAAACTCATCTCTGCCTTTTTTGGCAAGGAAACCATGGGTATGACAATATACAAAATGTAAATATTTTCATAAATATATAGACTCTTACCTTGAATATTGAGCACTCTAGTAATTTATTTTCTTTCAAAACATTTGTATATATATCACACAGTTAAATGTTCCGATTTTGATTGGCTATTTTTTATGACGAATGATGTAAGGATTATAAGTTATGTGCATACGTATGGAAATATGTACGATTAAACATTTTCTAATTGCAGAATAAAACTGTTGTTTAGTGTTGAGAGAGCACAATGTGTAGCATGGCTCAAAATAATGAGAAGTGCAATGGTACGACAACGTGCGCCACCCGTAAATGTTGCAGTAATAATTTTATGCTTCCCTCAACCCTTGTGAAACATAAACCATCATATTCATGCGGGACGGTGCACAGTCACACTTCGGACTTGCTGTGATAAACTGCAAATTTCCACAACGATGGATGGGACATGAATATGCCTTGGACTCCTCATTCTCCAGATGTTACACCATCCCTATAGAGATACATTATAAGCAAAGTTTACGTGAGGCAATCTGCCGACATTCTAGCTCTGCAACAAAATATCGGAAATTCCTTTTGGTTCATTTGACACCAAATGTTTGATGATATTTGTACAAATTATGAGAAACAATTAAACTAGTTAACAGATGAAGAAAGAATAGCATTTAGAAATACAATACCACTGGGCGCTTGTATAAATGCTAGACTATATTATAATAAATACAATCATTTTATTTGTACCAGTTTAATATTTTTAGAAGGAATTTTTTTTTTTTTTAAATCGAGACATTCAGTTGTATCCCTATGTATATAAAATATAAGAACCAGAATCTGTGATGAAGATGTTGGTACTAAGATGGAGACATAAAAGTGAAAAGGCCTGTGAAATAATGTTTGCAATTGAGTGATTATGCAGTGATGACATTTGTGATACCAGCACCCTTTGTTGCCACAGTGACCAACTACTGATATCTAATTGCTTTTATATACAATTATAAGGTGTGTACTTGTATCGTGAGGAATTGTTGTGTTTTTGTAAACTTCAACCACGTGTGTTTTTGCTGTTTATAAAAGAAAAGTATAAAATGGTGCCACAAGTTAGGTAACTAAGTCTGATGCTTCTTGACAACCGAAGCTAAAAATCTGTAAATACAATTCTAATTTCATATTTTGCAGATTTCTCATTATGTAAGTTGATACTTAACCAACACTTAACCGATACTTAACCAGGCTTCGCAAACAAGTGAGTGGGGTTCACAACTGGAGGTGGACATATGGAAACAAAAATTACTACTAAAAATTAAGAATTTTTGTAAGGAATTTAAAAGTGATGTCTAGTAATTAATAAGCAAATATACATGTATTAAGAAATAACTCATGATTATTGATTTATTTCAATCAAATCAAATGAACAAAGGAATAAAATTAAACTCCTTTACGATAAAAGTAAATGCACAAAAATCACTTCATTCACCACGAATTAAAAACATTTTTAGATATTTAAATTTTTTTTTTTACTAAAGAGTCACAACTTATCAAGGCTCAAAGGTCACCCGAAGATAAGGGTTAATGCGTGTCAGGTGGATGGTGAGATAACACCGTGATGATTGATAATGATGGTGGAAATTGGGCAGAATTTGATCATCCAAAAGGACGTCTCAACAAGAATTTATTCACATTTGACTTGAAAATCAATTCCAAAAATAATAAATCAATTTTCTATCCTAATTGAATTTTCCTCACTGGCCACAAGATATAGGCAATACAAACATCCCGAGTAAAAACCGATCTCTTTCCAAATTGATCGTTTGATTTTGTGTTGCTTGGGTTCAACTTTGATTGCAGAACGAGACCCCCCCCCCCCCCGCAAAGGGATCGCGAAACCATTGAACCACCGTAACTGAACATTCAAGACACCAGGTATGATTTGAATTATAATATTAATTTTATTGTGACATGCAGAGTGTCAGACTCGCCCTGGAGTTGGGATAATATAACACCCCAATTCTTTCTTGCATTAGGGACTTACAGGAGAGACCACATGAAGTGTAAGTGGTGCTCTGAAAACGACTGGATTCAAACGACACACCCAGGTTGTCATTTTCACCATCATCCACTTCACCACAGCCCAATAATTAATTAATTAGCAAATATAAACATATTATTAGGAAATAACCAATGATTATTGACTGATTTCAATCAAATCAAATGCACAAAAGAATAGAATTAAGTTCCTTTATGATAAAAAGTGAATGCATACAAATCAAAAAAATAATCAATTTTCTATCTTAATTGAATATAAAAAATATATTTAATAGTAAAATAAAATCACTATTTTTAAGACGATGAAGAAAATACTTATTTCATAACAGTACAATAATACATTATAATACAGCTAGTATTAAATAAAAATCAAATTAGTGAATGTTTAAATATTACTTTTTTACATAACATTAAATTTGCACCATATTTATAGATTTTAGCTTGGGTTGTGAAATCAGGAAGCACCCGAAATATTTATTCGTGGGGGTAGAAAAAAAAAGACACTGAATGAACACTTACGGGATTGAAAAGAAGATTTCCATTAAAAAATCTAATATCAAAGTGAAAAATAAAAATAAAATGACTTAAAAGAAATATTCATTGTATATGTGACAAGAAGAAAAGACGATGTTCATGACAAAAACAAATTTTATTCAGAAAACTGACTTCTAAAATATTTAACATTATTTTAATGGACACAAAGAAAATTCAGTGTTTTAAGATCATACACACAAGGAATAACATGAAATAGACACACACGCACGCATACATATAGAATATTTACACAGATGCACAAATATATACACAGAATACACAAACAGAAAAATAAAAACAATCTTCTATTTTCTTTTCATGCAATTACACAACACCCTGGAAATAGCTGAAAAAAATTAAAAAAATTATAATTTAAATAAAATATTTCAAACTTTAGAGGGGGTTCACTTTACCATATAAATTTAATAGAAAATGATTACGCAGTTCTTGACCACAGTGTAGGACAGAATGAGTAACCATTTTTTTTTATGTATTTCCAGAGTATTGACATGTAATCACATGAGAAAAATAGAATTTCATTTTTATTTTTGCATTGAGCAGGGTGAGAGGATAACATTTAACCAATTTTTTTTTAAATAAATAAATTTTTAAATCTGAAAAAAAAAACAAAAAAACTTAAAGCAAAACACAAAAAAAAACTATGAACTCACCTATAACAGATTGCGGCCGAAGTTTTCTGCCATACAAACTTTTCTTCTTTGTGTTCAACTTGGGAGAATACTGAAAGTGGAAAGATAAACAAAAATTAGGGTTCAAATCATGTATGAGTCATTTTTATCTTTGTAGTTTTCTTTGTTTATTCTTAGCCCTGTGGGCTAAATGAACCGTTTATTTAATGATATTACACACACAAACATGAGCGTCAAAACAAAGCAGTAAAATACATATGAAAAGATATTGACCCTTTTGTTTGTGCAAGATCTACTGTCTTGATTTGGCTCTGTTCCGATAAGTTGATTTTTCATGTTATTGAGATGCTAGTATATATATAATATAGTGTAAGAAAATATATATTTGTGTATATATTTTTTAATAAATTGTCCAAGACTATTCAAGGTAAAAGCTTGACGAATGTAAACATTTAACAACAGAGCATATATATTAAAAAAGCAAGATGTCCACCTGACAACAAGGAAAAAAAAATCATCGCTTCCCCAAAGGAATAGGGTTCAATGTAAGTTGCTTGTTTGGTGTTTTTTGTGTGTTTCTGCTTCAGTGTTTCTTTTGGAAATAACCTCTGAACTTCTGATGAGCTGCATAGATGAAAGATCCTGGAAATACATATCTATTCCTGGTTGTTTATATATGCACGAAACAGACCGTAAAGTGCACCAAATTTGGGGGTCGGGGGATTTTGGAGAAAAAAATGAATTAAGACTTGGTCACTGGAATTTAGTGTACTATTGTTATATATATATATATATATATATATATATATATATATATATATATATATATATATTATATATGCAAACATTGTTAAAAATAACAGAATTCGTCAGTTTAATTATACCTTTTTTTTTATTTTTATGATGGTCTTTTTTGTATTAAAATCACAAAAATTAATAAATGTTTCATAGGTTTACGAAGTTTCCGATTCTTTGTCGAATCATCCTCAGGTGTCAAAAGCATCGAAAATGTTCGTGAAACCCATGAAACCTGTGGAACCTGTGGAACATTTATTAATTTTTTGATTTTAATACAAAAAGACCATCAGAAAGATTGAAAAAAATAAAAAAAGGTATAATTAAACAGACGAATTCTGTTATTTTTAACAATGTTTGCATAAATGAGAAAATGCTGCCTAAATACACACACACACAATATATATATATATATATATATATATATATATATACTAGCAAGGAGATTCGATGTTGCTTGGGATTGGATCAGGGACACTATGTTCTTTCCCTCATCCCCTCACACTATATTACTTTTTTTTTTTATTCTTTACATTTTATAAATTTAAGTTTTGGGATGGGGCCCAAAGATGATTGGGTGGGGAGGGGTAAGTACAGCGACATTAAATAAATTTCAGTGAATTTATAGTCGTTAATTCCTCTAAGACAAACTTAGCAATCCCTGGGAATCAATGAGGACTATTGTGTACACCTACTCCACACTTTGAACCCCACATCAAATGAAACATATTTATCCAAATACTCTGATTAAGGTTTTTCAGAATAAATACGTGTGATTATGTGGATGTATCTCCAAGACCCTAGGAGGAGTTTGTGAACAAACAGACAAGGACAACTTTATATATATATCCTATGAGCAGTGATTTAAAAAAATTTGACCTTTTTTTAACTAAGGAAAAGGCTCTAATCTAATATATAAAGTTAAGACGATTTTTCCCCTGTACCTTTTTGAAGAATAGGAAAATAACCACATGCATCACAGGCTACTAAACTCACCGCTACATTACGTTTATTCACTCGAGCGTGTTTTAGTAAATTTGTTATTATTTTTCTCCAACTAACACTAAATATTACTTTTGGCCCATCATCTTCGACTCTCCTCAAAACATACTCCATATAGGTGGTAGCAAAAACTTTCCCCCCTAACACTTCATTACTGACACTCTCTCCATCGACACCGGGAACTAATAAACGTCTACTTTTCAAAAAAGTGTCCGCTAATATTTCCTATTTGTCTGCTATTAATTAACTACATAACACAAAACATCGCGCACACATTCAATGGACGCTCCCGCTAATTTTGCTGATTTTCGAGAATATCAGATTATGTTATTTATACCTATTACCTATACATTTATACTCATTCCGGTTTTTAGAGAATGCAATTAACGAACACAGTTCCTTGCAGTGTTTCATAATTCAACATGGCGGCTACAATTTCTTTAGCGACTCAACTTCCGAATTAAGTCAGTATACGCCAAGATACTCGACAGTCCCATAAAGTTGACATTTTCAGAATCCTACACACTTCATACGCATAATATCCCCAAAACATTGATTTCTTTGTATTAACGTGACCCAAAACGCGTGACTGGTGAACCCTACATTTAGTCGCCCTCTGGCGGATCGTAACATAAAACGCATGCCAGCTTACAGGCTTCGTTTAACTGACCTATTTTTCAATAGATTTTCTACTCGCTTTTGTAGTCCAGTGGTTACGAACGTAGATTCAAGACCGAGAGGTTTAACGTTCGATCTCAGTTGACTCGCACAATTCTTTTTTTCTTTCTGTTAAATTTTTGCCAACGCGGGAGGGGGGAGAGGGAGGACTATGGCCATTTTTTTTTTAATTCAACGTTATTATGTAGTAATTTTAAAAGAAATCAATGTAATACGTAGTACTTTATTGTGAATATCATCATTTCTATTCGAACACATATGGTTTATTAGTGTTCTGCAGGCCACCTTAATTATATTTGTGTGTTTCAGTAGTGCTCATTTTTCTTTTCTCACAAAAAAAAGCAATTTCTAAACTAAGATAACGGGGGGAATTGGTTTTAATAGAGCTCTGTAGGCCTCTTCCATTTTAAAAGTGCCCATTATCATAGACCGAGAAGGTGTTTAATCAAAAAGAACAATTCTGGGGGGATACCGGTACCATGGGATGGGTAGGAAGACTCCTACAACCGCGTCTCCTTCCTTCCTGCATTCCTTCCTTCATTCATTTCTTCCTCCTATTAACCTTCAACATTTCCAAACCGAACATTACAACTGTCCGAAGTGACCTATTTGTGTTCTGTCAGATGTTGACAAATTTTGATTCATTCTTTTATATTTCTCCCACACAACGCCGGGCGACGAGTCCAGCTAGTAACCTATAAATATGTACATTCTTCCAACTCCTGAACTCTATCTCAATGTCCTATTCTAGTCTTTTTCATTTGTATCCATCCGCCCGTTTTTCTCTTAGTTCTGCTGTTGTTTGTTTTTTTTATTTTTTATTCTTGACACTCAATTTTGGGTTCTTGTTTGGGTTTATTTAAAAAAAAATTTAGATTAGTATTATTTTTTAACTTGATTATGTAATTTGTTCGGAAAAAAAAAAAAAAACGAAAAAAATGGTATGGAAGATTTAGTTTTTAAAAATCTTTCTTGCCAATAAATTACCAGAGGCAGGAAAGATTTTTTTTTTAAAGTTCCATATTTAAAAATTCAATTAAATATTTTGATAATATTTAATGTAAAAATTTGTTTTTCTTTTTGTTTAAATTTTTGTCAAAAACAAAAAAATATAAATTATGATGTAAAACATGTAAAATTAGAAGATTAAATAATTGGTTAAAAAAAAAAAAAAAAGGACCTCTCGGAAATTAAATGTTTGGTAAGTTTGTTTGATCTTATTTTAATAATCTTATTTTATAAGTAAAAAATTAGTTTACACATGTAGCAAAAGGAAAGCATACATTTTGAAAATCCCATTGACACAATAGTTGATTTGCCCTCCACCCCATTTGAAATTAAATCAGAAACAATCCACGCTGAGAGAAGTCGTGTCCGACCACCTGAAGACATAGTCCAAGTTTGCAATGGAAATAACTGAATTTAAATAATTCTTCGAGTTAAAATAGACAAAAATTGTTATTACTTTTGGCACATGGGATTGCAATCATCATCTACTTACTAGTTATTTCATACACATCATTTTCAGTGATTGCCGACTATAATCAATGGTGTTACCTGGAGTCCGAGTGACAAGTCTTCCCAGATTTCCAATACTTTCTGCTTCTTTCTATAACCATCGCAAATCATTGTGTGTTATCTCAATAGCCATTTAGCATTGATTTCTTGCTGACAATAGTTGTTGGTCTTCTTTGGAATATGAGTAGCAATAAGTCTCCCCAACGTTCCAGTACTCTCTGCACTCTCCCAGTGGAGATCTGGTTGGTGCCCTCCTTCCGTAGTTATTCCATTCTCCTTGATACGTCACAGCCATTTTTTGTGGTATCAGCCAAGGCCTGGGATTTTGTAATAACATGTGTATAATATCAAGAATTTAAGGGGGGGGGGGGACAATGGTATTATACATGTTTTCAGGAATTTGTATTCAGCTTGAAAAATTATTTGACCCAACACGATTACAAATACACCCAGTCAGCTCAATAGATAACAAAACGCAAAAAAAAAAAGGAGTGCTGATAACAATTGTCAATATTTGTCATTTTGGTATCTTTACAAAGTTTTCTTTGTCTTTTTAATTAAAGATAGGACAGAGAGTGCTGGAAATCTGTGGATTATGCTTGTCGCAGATGTCTGGGTGTTACCCGCCCAATCGATGGTCGAATGGTTATACTTCTTATGGATGTGGATGACACCCCAAACTACTTTCTGCTACCTGTACGAACATGTTGAATGCTGGTGGTGGTTGCAAACATGCTATCACTGCTCGCTGTTGTGTTGCTTGGGAAAGGTTCAGTAAACTGCTGCCAATCTTTACATCTAGGCACATTTCCTTCAGGATTCGGGGTAAGGTCCTTTCGGTCTTTTCTTTGCATGGCAGTGAGACATATGCCCCAAACGTTTCTAATTTGCGACGGCTCCGGCATAATGGCCATGCCATGATCAGGTGGATGTTCAGCAGCAAACTAGGAGAGAATCTCTTCATGGCTCCATCTGAAACTTTTAGGTATTGGTGGGATTTTGGATGTGTTACGCGCTCGGTGTCTCAGGTGGTTTAGCCATGTACAGCGTGCCACCTCAAGCATCAACTCAATAACACGCATTGATACTCCAGACACGAGGGTGCGTGGAAAACCAAGGAAGACCTGGCTTGAGTGCGTACAGAATGACTTGACTGCTTGCAACATGACTGGTATCAACCCTTTGGATCGGAGCGCATGGAGCAGACGTGAGAAATTGCCTGGTGTTGCCCACCACAGAGTCCAAGACAATTGCAGCACCAAAACTGGATGATGATAATTATTTTATTTTCATTTTGAGAAATAATAAAAGCCATAAATCATAAAAGTACATTAAAATGTATTACTAAATAATTATAGTTACCGATTTTCCATGAAAATCAAATTTGAAACTGAAATTCAGAGAAGATCGAACTAAGTGTAGTTTTTTTAAATTCTGTCCTTAGTCAGAATAGGAGAAATCTTTCTAAACTGAAGCAGTTTTTACTTTTGTCCCAATCCAGAATGTCACCTTTTGAAGAGCTTGATTTACCCCACATTAAAAATTGAACTTGTGTCTAATTTTATCCTCAAAAAAGGAGGGAAGTAAATAGCTAAATATTAGGTTTATTTAATTATGTAATATTGTGAAAAATTAAATATTTTAGTGAAATATATGTACAACATTTTAGTGAAATATATGTACAACATTTTAGTGAAATATATGTACAACATTGAGATTTTAATGTTTAACAGTAAATCTTTGAAAAAAATTTTTTTTTAAAAATTGTATAGGGATTATTGTACTAGAAAGATGTAATTAATTCCTGCGTTTTTAGAATAAAAAGACAAACTAGTACTATAAACGACAAGGAATCTGTCATTTGAGCTCATGCAAAGTGGTAAAGTTTGGAAGGTGCTCTTCGAGACAAAGCGAAGCAAACATTTAAGCCGTGCAAATGCTACAGATTAGAACATTATAAACAAAAGCAATTAGAAGTTTATGATTAACAAAAATAATATTCACAAAAAAAAAAAAAAATGATATGTGGAAAAAGCAGATCAAATCAGCTGATGTGATTTTATATTTTGTCTTTATTATCAAAATACTTACTCAGAGATGGGTGAAAATTTTTTTCCAAAATTTAAAAAAACTGATGTTTGATGGAAAAAAAGAGAAAATAATATTGAGGAAAATGAAGACAGAGTTTATAAAGGGTTCAGTTCAAAATTCCATTTGGGTTCCCAAGTTCGAAAAGATGTGCCAGAATAAGGTTGAAGGTTACATGTGCCGAAATATTGAGAATAGTAGTCCGAAAAATCAAAATAGTACTAATTATTTATTATTATAAATCTATCTGAAAGGATACTAAGCCCTTTATATATGCAGGGTTTTCTGTCTTGACTAAGTTTGACTTTTTTTTTTCATATATATATATATATATATATATATATATATATATATATATATATATATATAAGGTATGATTTGATATATTCCAATTAACGAAAATAGAATTTCAAATATTTAAATCAAGTTGCGGAAATAAATATTCTAACACGTCTTTTATATGTATGCACGTTTCTGAGATTACAACTTCATTCATTATCAAAATTACATTTTTGTAAAACTTCCAATAGATAAAGAATTCTCATCTGCATTTTAAAATTTTATCAAAATTCCAAAGTATATCATAATTAAATGAATATTCCAGAACTTATTAAATATCTTTTAGTCAAGAGAATAGAGATTTAGTTCGAAAGTAATCTTTCTTAATAAAACAGATCAGCAATGGACTTCATGCAATATAAAATCAGCATTGTGTCTTAAAAAATAATGGTGTCAGATATAGTTACCATTAAATAGACAAAAAATAAAAATAAAAGAAATCAATTCGAACCTTCAGTAATATAAACATCATAAACTCTGCTTACAGACATTCAATTGTTTTGAAGTTATTTTTTTCAAGGAAAAACCATCACTTTTTTTTTATATATTGGAAGAGTTCAAATTAATAATATTTATTAGGGAGCAGGTTGGACAAAAATGTCTATTGCCACCCAATGATAATTGCATTTGTTGGATATAATGACCGCTAAGCCATCATGAAACCATCAGCAAGGATCTTAGACAGTGGAATTTAAGTAATCAATCCTCAAGGCCGCCAAGCTTGAAGACTGGGATTGCAGGCTGTCAGAAAACATCAAACTCCTAACCAAGGAGAAATAAGACAATAAAATGGATGATGATGACGATGATGATGATGATGACTGTTTTGTATATCATTCTTTATCGTATGTCTAAGTAAAATTGTTCAATTAATATACATGATTTTTGTCCCACTTCTTTGAAAGCTGTCACTCCATTTGAACTTTCTGCACTTATCTTCAAGTACAATTCCTATTTTTTCTCATGCAAGAACTGCACTTTCTTTCGAGGATAAAACTCACCACATGGATGACCTGAACCATCTCTGTGACAGGACGCTAGTCTGTCGCCGGTTATACTTCCCAGTAAGATTTCCACCCATTTATAGACATGGGTGGAGTGTTTGCTTACATACACCACCTGGTTTTCATAAACGATCACCCATCTAAATACTGACTAGGGTCAACTTCCGATACTTATCTCCAGTTTTCTAGTGTTAAATAGAGCAGATGTCCCAAACAGCGTGACAGGACGCTAATCTGCCTCAGATTAAACCAACTGCAGTGATCGAACAGTCACCGATGTGTCAACATGATTTAGCCGTAAATGATTCATTGTATACAATTCAGGTAACACAGTTTGGGGGGAGGGTTCATACCGTTTCCAACAGTATTAGTGCATAAATGACCACAATAGATGCGAAAGGATCTCAATTCACCAATCTGCAACTGCATAATTAAACCGATAATGCACCCTCCTAAGGACTTCAACTCGACATAGCTGATATTTTAGAAAAGCATTGAAGTTATTGCACTAGTTTTGGTTTGCAGGGTTTATTTTACGGCATATCAACCTTCTTTTTTGTTGTTTAATGCTGACGCAGAATATCTTCTGTGAATGATTCATTGTATACGATTAACTGTACACAGGCTCAAGAAAACCGGCACTCAACTTCTGGAGGACGGCCTTTTGCTGAAATTATCAGCCAATTTAAAAATATTAAATTCCGAGATATAATACCTTTGAGACCACCCATTACCTGTTGGGTCAGTATTTGTTATATATCTATTGCTAATGAAGATTTGGTATCTGTCTGAAGTCAAATCTATACTATTACTTCTATTAATATACGATTGTACTGTCTTTCAATACTCAATTCAGTGTGTGGGGGGGGGGGGTAGCATAGTATCTATTTTGTTGTCATGAGACCATCCTCCCAAGATTTACCTCCTTGTTTGTTTTTTTTTGGGGGGGGGGGGGGCGTCAATAAGAAATTGTCACAATTGGATGTTCATTAGCCAACTCAACACTTATATTACATATACTAGCAAAAAATATGCAACTGAAGGGAGAGCATATTTTTGATAGTATTAATATTAAAGAAAACCTTCTGGAATTATAAATATTTTTTATTTACAATATTTTTCTGTATATATCCATTCGTAAATCAATACTGTCTTGAAAATCGATAAAAATGAACTTAGCTTGTGCATCTGGCTTGGAAACGAGTGATTTGATGTAACAATGAATCTTTCCTTGAATTATAACTGAAGGTTTTTATCCAAATAATTAGTTTTATATTTACTTAAAAATGGATGATATCACAAAGGATAGATGGTAGCTGACATCATCCATCTCTCTCTTACCCTCTCACTCCTTTCTCTTTCTCCCTTCCTTTTAATTATTATATACTTTCACATCTTCCTACTACTCCTCTTATCATTCACTCTTTACGATATTCGTCTTTTGTGATGTCATCCAGTGTGCATGGTGACAACAAGGTCCACAGACTTTCAGTAATATACAGATTGTAAACGATGAATTGAATATAAGTTGTTATTTTACCCACAGTGGGGATGAGAAATTGTGAGTTCATACTTTTCCCAATAGTACAAGGTCATAAATGACGTTAATAGATCCAATGAGATTCGAAATCAACACAGCCGATACTATAGAAAAGCAGTGAAGTTATCTTACTATAAAAACGTTTTGGTTTATCTGTTTCGGGTAATGTAATACTGAAACACAAACCTTTGGTTGGCGGCTGGGTTTTACGGCATGTCAACTATCGTTGGGTCATTTTATCCCGAAACCGTACATATCTTGTACACAATTGGTTTGTAGATTTGTACATTTTGTAAACTCCAGCCCATGTTTCATCATCGCATTGTTGCAACGCTATGCTTGTTTTACAAGTATTTCAATAGAACGTGCTCCAACGAACTTACTGCACTTGTAGACCCCTCAATGTAAATACCCCTAATCAATCTGAAAAGCAGCAAAATCCCATCCTTTCACTGTAGAGGTCCCCAGATGCCAAAAAGCTTTCTACTCTAATAGCTTCTTTTCTCAAACTGCTTGCATTTGAAATTCCTTCCCTGCTCACTGTTTCCGACTGTACTAACATGCAGAAATTTAAATGTAATGTGAACAAACATCTCGCTGCACGACTACCCACTAAGGATGTCTTTATAAATCTGGCCTCTAATTCACAGTAGGCCCTTACGTCTCGGTGGCAATATGCCTTGTTTGGGAGGTGAATAAAAGTTTAAAAAAATAAAAATAAAAAAATAGTTGTAAATGATAGTTTATTTTTAACCAATAAATGGGCCCCTGACAGGTATTACCATTCAGAGTTAGAGTGGACACAGGAGCAATAACTACTGAAAGTTCCCAAATTGGGGCCTCACAACTGGATACACTTTAAGATCATATACAACATATAAGATCAAATACCTATGCTAAAGAATTCATTCTACACACCCATGGAAAAAAAACCACACGCACAAACACACATACATACACACTCGGCTAAATAGGTCGCTTTCTGATGACATTCTGAGCAGATTAAGAATTAAACAATGTCAAAATATAATATTATAATTTAGTCAATTAATTGAAGAAAAGTTGCTATTTTACTGATAGCACGATGAACCGATTCCAAATTCCTCAAGCCATTATTTTGTATGAAAAAACCCAGCAAGTTGCATCCAGAGAAATAAAAGCAGACATTTTTATATGAGAAAAGAGAAAGAAAGAAGCAGACAAAGTGCGTGAGACATTTTAAAAGCAGAGGAATATGGGATACTTACGTCACAGTCATCAAAATCCGTGTAAAATTCAGAGGGTTTATACTACATGCAACAGAAAAACAAGACACATGTATACATGGAAAATAAAAAAAACTAACAACTAATATTCTACAGGTGAAAGCAAACACACACACACAAAAACAAAAAATAAAACAAAAAACAAACATGCAAATTAAAAGATAAAAAACTCAAAATAATTAAATTTAATAATCAACCTCATCTCTCTGGACTTTACATTATGTAAAATCTTCTTCTTTGTCAAAAGTAAAATTCATACACCTATGACTTCTTAAGGGAATGGATATTCATAGTCAATCTATTTTGAGATAAAATGTACATTGTTTCCTTCCATGAATATCCAGCAGCCCATCCTGCCTGCAAGATTCAGTGATCAATAAAATTGACTGGGAAGGCAGAGGTATCAATATAAACGGAGAATACCTTGCTCATCTAGAATTTGCCGACGATATCATTGTCACAAGTCACACACCTCAAGAATTAGAAGGGATTCTTAATGACATTCACAATGGTAGCCATATAATTGGTCTTAAAATGCACACTGGAAAAACCAAGGTCATGTTCAACAAATATGCCACAAAAGCCCCAGTCATAATGAAAGATGAAAATGTCGAGG
Source organism: Sepiola atlantica (assembly GCA_963556195.1). NCBI lineage: Eukaryota > Metazoa > Mollusca > Cephalopoda > Sepiida > Sepiolidae > Sepiola > Sepiola atlantica. The sequence goes on from OY744534.1 coordinate 28,312,339, forward strand.
AAGTTGACAACTACATCTACCTAGGGAAGATGGTGAGAAGTGACGCTGATATCATGCCTGAAATCAAACGGCGAATTACGCTTGGATGGACAGCTTTTTCCAAAGTAGACAACATCATGAAGAGTAGAAAGTCCACGATGAACATTAAGCAAAAAGTGTTCAATGATTATGTTATGACATATTGTAGTGAAATATGAGCACTTAATAATGCAGCGATGGAAAAACTAAGAGTAGAACAGTACAAAATGGAACGCATTATGCTCGGCATCAGTTTACATGATAGAAAAAGAAACACCTGGATCAGACAGCGTTTTTTTTTAGTAAACGACATCATCACTACTATACGAATGGCAAAACAGATGGGCAAGTCACCTTTCAAGATGTACAGACAACAGGCAATGAAAAAGACATAGAGGAAGGACAAAAACCCGGTGGAGAGAGGATCTCGATAGTCAACTAGGTCCTACTTGGCCACACCTAGTCAGAGATAAAACAAGGTGAAAAGAAACCAGGAAAGGGTTCCTCCACCAGGAGTGATATAAAAAGACCTTGATGATGATGATGATACATTAAAATATTTTCAAAATCCCCTATATACTCCGAATGGAACACTCTCAAAACACACTTATCCAGATGCTTCATTTGAATAATAATTTTATAAACATAAATTAATATTCTGCACAATATATATTTCTAATTTTGATCTCCAATTTTCTTATATATACGCAATAGTTGTTCATATTAATATTATTATTAGTAGTAATATTAATTAAAGCGATGTAATGAAAAAAGTTTGACATGCAAAATGATTTTGAAATTTGAATAATAACTTCCGGTCACGCTTATGTACACGTACGTTTACATGAACCAACAACTTAGATTACCTTGGAACAATTTCTTTCAAAAAATAAACTCTGCATTGAACGCAATAATTAACAAAGTTTTTCTTTTGATAATTAAATATATACTTTATTTTTAACACTAAATTTGTTCTTGTTAACAGTGACAATGATTATAATAGCAACCATTACATTAGCCACAAAAAGAAAACCCCCTCCTCTCCTCTCATTTAAATTACAATAAAAAATAGATTCATATTTTAAAAAATCTTTAAGTTTTTTTTAAAAAACACAGTAACCATTTAAAATTACTCAGGAATATATAATTTTTATTTTATTTAACCAATTGACGTTCCACTTTTTTGTTTATTCCTTTCATTATATAACCACTTTTTTTAATGGGGAATTTGTTTTTATGCTTATACAAAATCAAATCTCTTGACTTTGAATATTGAAAAAATAACATACCTTGTTTTTCCCCCTAATAAGAAAGTGTGACTATGTTCATGTACAGTAAATTTCCTTTGGAGTATACCAAATGACAATCATTTTTTTTGTTGTTTTTCACCAAAATGTGAAATTAAAATTATTTCTTTGTTTTTCTGTAAAGAAGGCTACAGCTAGAGCATGGAGGGCCAGTAGTTTTTCGCTAGTATATATATATATATATATATATATATATATATATATAATAATTTTTTTGATCTTGTTTCAGTACAGTAACGATTCCCTTTGGGTATAGACATTTTAAAATTTTTTTTAAATCAGCGTATCTGGATAAAACCGCGGTACAATTCGGAAATATGTAACAGTTTTCAAATAAATTATTTGTATCAGCTCTCACTCTTCTGTGATCGAGCACTTTATTGATTTCTTTTTATATAACTTGAAACACTACATATACATTATATATACTAGCCAAAATAGCCTCCCTATGGTCGTCTATTTTAGCTAGGCTACCGCGTGAGAAATGAACGCTCACCCGTAAACCGATGGAGCCCCAGTTTTATTTCTTGGGTGGGCAGACATTGATTTTCTTTGTTTCTAACCATGAATATTTTTAGTTAAAAAAATGAAAAAAAAACAGAATAAACATTTTTCACCCCCCTCGGCCGAATTTTTTGGTTTCACCCTCCCCATGAATACTAATATTTTCAGTAAAAAAATAAAGAAAATTTTTTTTACCCCCCCCCCCAATTTTTTTTTTTTACCCTCCTCCATGAATACTAATATTTTCAGTTAAAAAATTAAAAATTAAAAATTTTTTTACCCCCCCCCCCATTTTTATTTAGCATGAATACTAATATTTTCAGTTAAAAAATTTTTTTTTTACCCCCCCCCCCCCCTCCAGAAATTTTTTTTTACTCTTCCCCATGAATAGTTAAAAAATTTTTTCAAAATTAGGAGGCGCCTCGGTCATATCAAAGAACCAGTTTTGTTATTTTTCCAAAATGGTCACCAATTTACTAATGGCCGGGATATGCCTTGATAAACTTCAATTTACAGCAAGACATCGTCTTAACGTAATGAAAATAAATGAAAACTGTGAAAAAATCCTCTCACGATGACGTCACTTCCGGAAAGAACCGGAAGGATGAGTCAGAAATTTAGTTTTCCAAAATGGCCACCCATTTACTAATGGCTGGGATATGCCTTGTTTAATTTTAATGTACAGCAATCTTGACAACGTAATGAAAATGAAGAATTATAATGTGAAAAGAAACCCTCTCAAAATGACGTCACTTTCGAAAGGATGACTTTGCAATTTTAACAGTACTCGCCATTGAAAGTATGGTTTTGAAAACTGGCTGGTTCATGAAGAGAATGGCTTTAATTAATTGTATGAATAATTTTTATTAATATCACCTTATCGGAAAATATTGTAAATACATATGTAAATTTGATAATAGCTGTTATAAGTGTATATTTGTAAATATGAATTTAATTGAAGGTTAAAAGGAATGAATTATGTAAATGGCATAACCCGTCTAGTGTCTGAACGACTTTTTGTAACAGTATATAAGGAAGTTGAACCGACTTAGTAAATAGTCATACTACTTTGATGGAGTTTCGGCTTCAGACAGACAGATACATAAACTCCATTATTAATAGATATATATATATATATTTCGGCCATTTCTCTAGCGCTTTCGTTTTTACAAACAACACACAAATTCCTGAAGATGGTCGCGAGACCGAAAGCGCTAGAGAAATGGCCCAAGACACAACATTAGGCGCCATGATCTATCAATTGATACCAGAAACCCGACGAATCGCTCGCCGAGTCGAGAAACTGACCAGAAAGATCATAAAGAGGGAGAACTCGTTGTTGCTAATAAATACTAAGCAAAGTTGTCTGTACGTGTGCCGCTGCATCACAGTTAAACAGTTGATCAAAGAGCTAAATTAACTGCAAATTTGGAATCAGCACCTTCGATCCGATGTCCTTATCAATGTAAGAAGTTCTTGAAACTTTTTTAAAGCTCATTATTCAAAATTAAAAGTACGTAAAATAACATTAGAAATGAATCTTCCTACATTTTTAGTGTTCCTTTTGAGCCAACTGAACAGCATACTCATAATTGTTCATACTTTTTGAGCCAACTGAACAGCATACTCATAATTGTTCATACTTTTTGAGCCGACTAAACAGCATACTCATAATTGTTCATACTTTTTGAGCCGACTAAACAGCATACTCATAATTGTTCATACTTTTGAGCCGACTGAACAGCACACTCATAATTGTTCATACTTTTCACATCAAATTATTTTATGTATTTGATGTATTGTTTACTTTGAAGAGAAAACATCTTTTTTTTAATTAAAAATGGAGAAAAATTATTTGATAAATCTTCACTAATATAATTTTACTTTAATAAAAAAGATTTATTTCATATTTATGTTGATTTATGTTTATTTATTTTAGACAAACTATTTTAAATCTAAGTGGATAGATAAGCCAATATTGCAAAAGTTCTCTTCCCTGGAAGATTGAATACTCTCTGAGACTTACTCTATTTGTAAATAAATACAGGGTTTATTTCTTTCCTCTTAAAATATAGCTTTCACGACAGCCGAATGGATGTTGGCTTGGAGTCATTGGTGACTCGGATCCTGGAATTAAATCATATGACTGCAGGTATAGCCATACTGATAATTATTAGTGAACATGAAATATATCTGTGGATAATAAATATTTATTAAAAAATAATTCTTTTATATATATAACATGATATAATCCTAGTTCATTTAAAAAACATCTTATTCACAAACAATTGTGTCTGCCAAGTTTTGTAAATATAAATATTTATGGTATACAAAATTTACCAAACATTCACAAAAAGGCTTCATCAGAGCATAACACATCACCCACTATACATATATATGTATTGTATCTGTCGATTTGCTTTTTTAGATAAATTTAACTCATGATACTTGAGCCATGGTAAAGTTGCATGCAAATCAGCTATTTTGAACATTGCTACCAAAAAACGGTTAATCATTTTATTTTTGCTGTGCAATTATCATGCTGTCAATTACATGCAAATTTTAATGCACAAAATTCAGTAATGACTACTTTAAAAATTAATCACAGCTAAAAATATTTATTTAAAAAGGAACAAAAATAACAAATTTTGCCTCCACCCAAGAAATTAATTCATGTTTCGACTCTATAGGATTATCTTTTGAACTCTTTTTTTATAGGATCAGAACATTTAAAAAAATTATTTTTGATAAAAAAAATCAACTCCATTAACAAAGTTTTATCTTTGGAAAAGAAATGTGAAGTAATGAAAAATGTCCTGATCCCATCAAAAAAAAAAAAAAAGTTTCAAGACAAAACATGAATTATTTTTGAGTGTCCTACAAAATTCTAATCACTTGACATTCTCTGATTGGAAATATGATTTTTTTCATGTCGGCAATTATTTTCGATTGAATATTTGGTATGATGACGCTTCAGTTGAAACATGTATGCACATATGTAGCCGGAATGTTTGTATGAATAAAAAAAATTATACTTAATAAATATATACACACACACAGATTTACTGTAGATATGATTCTTAAAGTTACCACTTACGCTAAGTCCCGACATTAAACTGAGTTTCATGCCTCTAAGAGATCATTGGCTGTTATGTTGCTTCTGAGTGGTTTAATTCTGATTTGAATCATTTTTAACAATCATTTCAACACAATAAAATGGCTGTTAACGGCATGTAACCGGTGCTATGTTGGGACATGTGATGTAAATTGTAACTAATGATTATATCAACTCGATTAAATAATTTTACATTAAGTACTTTACAAAATAACGTTTGAATAAATACCATTTTGTAGGGTGCTTTTTTAAAATGTAATTTTTCTTTTCTCATTTTCAACTAAAAAAAAAAATGACACATATATATAATAAACACTTTAATATTTAATAAAAAAAAATATTTATAGTTAAAAGCCCTTTTAAAGATGTAATAGTCTTGAAAGTAGAGCACCGTTAAGTTGAGATTAGTTTGTTATTTGCGACAAAGCAAGTTCCGCACGAGCATTGAACACCTTTGACAATAATAACATTTTTTTCCCAGCTTCCCTGAGTAAGTGTATCTCAATTTCAATCACTGTCTGCGCTAATTAGTAGCCGTGTGATCCCGAGCGTTTGTCTCATAATTTTAGCCTGAATTTATGAATGAGTTCGATCCCATGCGACTGCCTAAAACCGTTTTGAGCTTTTTGCTCTCATCAGTGCAGGAGTGGTTTCCTCACTGATGAGAGCAAAAAGCCCAAAACGATATCGTCTGTAGGCAATAAACACTTTAATATTTAATTAAATTATATATGTAATATATATATATATATATATATATATATATATATATATAAGGATAAAATACACAATATATCATAAAATGAAATGCTGTGGAGACAGGATGTACAATTTTTCCCCATGAAAAACTGATTCCTATTAAAGTACTACTCTTTTTTCCTTTACTGTTTTCATTTTCTTTCACTCTCCTCTTCCTTTTATAATGTTTTTGTTGCACGTGCTGCATAATTTTTATTTTTTAAATAGTTATGCTGAGTCATCTTTTTTCCCCCCTATGTTTTTGCCATTATTTCAATAAACTTAAAATCTTCACTTTTTTCTGAAACAAAACTGGTAAATGTCTCGTTTTTATTCCTGTGTTTAATTTGTTTTTCTAGTTGTCTTACACCCACACAGACACACACACACACATATATATATATTATATTCTAAACAAGACAACATTCTAACATTTTATGGTTCTCTATCACTTTAAGTATTGGAAAATGTCTACGGAACCCCACATGTTGCTGACCCCTTTTAGGTGTGAAGATTTAAGGGGAGTTCAGAGATATGCGGATGGACACACACAAGTCACATGTAAGCAGATCTTCATCTCATTTTCCCCTGCTACTACCACCCACTGCACACATATCTCTCATTACACTGAAGATTGTAAGAAATGGACGAAAATGTTTTTTTTTCCAATACATTTTGTATTTCTACAACAAATAAAATAAAGAATATAAAAACATTTATATATTTTTCACATTAATTGTATACACACACACACACACACACACACAGTAGTATGTTTCCAAGATGGCCTATTCGTGACATCCTTGACTGGTTTCCATGCAGCCCAGCACTTATATGATGCGCAAAATAAAGCCTTTTCATAGTGAATAAGAAATCATGCGTGGTAAAACGTCACATCCTTCATGCGTTTAGCCTGTCAATATAGATAGGTATAGATAGAACATAGGTGTTTTTTTTTTTAGTTTTTTTATTTTTTTTTTTACTAATGTCTCACCGCTTATCAAGGCCCAAAAGCCACTCAAGGATAAGGGTTAATTTGTCAGTTGGCGAGAGGATTGGAAATGATGGGTTAAATGGTCAGAATTTGATAATTTAGGCAGATGATCCAACAATAATTTGTTAACCTTGGACTTGAAAACGACCATGTTGTACTCAGCTGGGAAGCAGCCCCACAGACTGTATTCCACGGATGGGAAGTTCTCAGAAAAAATTTTGCTCATGGAAGTTCCATTTAGTTTTTAGTACATAGAGGAAGAAAGAATTTTTTACAGTGGTTGTAGTTAGACGAGTTTTTGTTCTAAATATTTTACGGGGGTAGGGGCAGATATTGGAGCTCAGCCAAGCACCTACCATGAAAATAACAATAGAGTAGAGAAAGACTAGCAATGTTAAGTGTACCTGTTTATCTAGCTGTATACTTATCCAGCCCTGAAAATGCTGTTAATAAGTACTTAAATATTTGCTAGAGACATCTTCACGGCTGCTAAACCACACGTGATGAAAACAGAATAATCGATCTGTGCAAATTTTGTTTTATTAAGCATGTGACAAAGTTCTCCAGATTATGCACATGGACGCACACACCTACACAGTGTATATATGGGGTGGAGCATGTTTTTAGAGTGTTCTATATTTTCCTTTAAAAATAGAGCTCTTTATCATAATGAAAAATATATATATATATAAAGTTCTTCTTCAAATGAGTGAAAATTCTGTTGGCATAATAAACATGAAATCTATGAAAGTTAAAATGGAAAGCAAAACGACCTGAATTATCAAATCCATTAACAGAGATGTTATTCAGATTTTAGACAAGGAATACAAGACTAAAAATTCTGACAGATTACAAGAGAGAAACAAGTAAAATTACAGAAAACCGAAAGAGGATTCAGAAGAAAACAGAAAAGTTGATTAGAATTTTAAAAAAACCATGAAGAGTGATTTGCTTAATGGCTGAACAAGCACAAGATACAATTTTACATAAGATAGAATATGTAGTATGTTAAATTTTATGACATTAATTTTTGGCTAAATTTCGACTCGTGAACTAAATACACAACATCACTAATGTAAATATACTTATATAATTCGGATTATGAATAAAGTAAATTCGTGTGAATCAACATGGTACAACTTTGTTGACCGGCTTCATTCTGGTGTTGGCATTCTTGCAGGAGAGACCACGTAATGGTTGCCAACATCCCTAAGTGATTTAAACTTGGCACACCCAGGTCATCAGTCCGTGTCTTATTCACTTGACCACCGTAACAACCCTGATTATTAATGAAGTTTAAATGTCTCAAAGTGAAAACAAAAAAGGGAGGGGATAACTGCTTTTGAGAAACAAAAGAAAAAAAATACTGAGCTGAAGAAAATATAGGATTTTAAAGGAAACATTTCTGAATCACAAATAAAAATAGGGCAAAATCAACAAAAATGCAAAAATTAAAGGAAGTTTGTGACAAAGTTTGTTCCAGACGCTCCTTGGCTGCCTTATCTTTTCCTTTCCCCTATTGCTTCCAGATCATAGCTTGCCAGCGGAAAACTGGTTTCTTGAAAGACAAGATTTCTTTCACTTTTGTCTGAATTTTTGCGATTTGATTATTTACATTGTTTTTCTATGAACTATTGTTCTCATCAATGTTAAAATTTTTACAATCTTTTGGTTGATATATTCTCCGGCCTTCTTCAGATGTAGATTTTACATTTAAATCTGATGTTAAGAGCAAAATCCCATAAAGAAAGTTGAAAATAGTCATCTATATATTAAAAAAAAACTAATTTAAAGAAATAAAAAATGCAACTTCTGATAAAAAAAACAGAATCTCCAAGAACCCCCCCCCCCTCTCCAACAAATACTCAAGAAAAAGAGGCATGAGGCAGGGCAAGATTACTTACACCTGGAGAACACTTCAGTGCGGGATTTTCCTTTTCATGGTCTTCAAGAGTGACTTTTTCTGGATGTTTTTCTGTTGGAATTTCCAAATCTGCTTTTTCGTTCTTGTCAGAATCAAAGGAACTGCTGAAACGGTGCCGTTTTTTCACATTCAATTCATTAGTCTGTAAACGAAATAAAAGCAAGAATATTTTTAAAACATAACACAATTGTAAACAAGTTTATAGAGATCAGTATGGAAAGACAAGTATTAAGGAAATTTGGATATTTTAAGACTTGGATGAGAGTAAAATATCGAATGGCCTTGAGCCAAACTTGGCTGATCTTAATATTGGATTGTTTAGAATTAGTCCAAAATAAGGATTGGGATTGTTTATTTTACGGTACATCAACCCTATAAGTTATTTTGTGCAATACAATGTATTTATAAACGTGTTGTATCTTTGACTTCTCCTATATTCAGAGTTTAAAGTGATTTATTTTTTTATTTGAGAGGTAAGCACATTTTCAAAAGGTATGGCAACGTTCAGTGCGTGATAATATTCCTTGCAGGTATTCCTGCATTTTGTACATTTGATTAAAATGTTTCATTGTTAGTAGTTGATCACAGTAGGTGCACTGAGGTGCAGCTTCCGCTTTGAGTAAGTATGTGTGTCCGTAGCAGTTCCATGTTTTCTTTTCCAACTGTTGGTTGATGTTCATATAATTTGTTGTTGGAAGAATATCCCATATGTTTTGCCATTTTCTTTTCATGTATTTTATGATCATAGTTTTGTAATCTATATTTAAGAGTTGTTTCTTTTGCAAGTATGTCAGCCTTCTGATTTCCTGTGATGCCCACATGGCTGGGAAGCCAGAAGAAATGAAGGAAGCAACAAAAAAGTTACAAGGCTGACATACTTGCAAAAGAGACAACAATTAAAAAGAAAAAGAGAAGAGAAAATTCCGTCCTCTTTAATCAGACATGGATTGATAACAATTTGCTACCTGAATATATATATATCTCGGCTTTCTTTCAGGTCTTGAGAGTTAAAAGATACGCCCTATAATGGTGGGCTGCATTGAAGTATATAATTAACAAAGTGTTACACAATCTCCCTCTGTACCTCTCTTGAACGAGCATTGCTTGAGTTCTGTGGCAAGATGTCCAGGACGACTGAAAACAATGCTGGGGGAAGCAGAGAAAGATTAGTGTTATTTCAGAGTTTTCCTTCTCCTTCACTAGTTGCCCAACTAAGGCTTGAAAGTCTAGTTTACCTTACTATTTAATCGATATCTGAAAGGAGAATATATGGATTCATACCTTTCTCAAGTGAAAGTGATGCAGTAGCCAGGATAGAACTCAAACTCTGCATGCCAAGCGCACACCCATTACATCACACCAGTTCCATTATACAGGGTGTTTCAAAAGTCTTGGGAACATAACGTTGTATAACGCATTTGTAATGTTCCCAAGACTTTTGAAACACCCTGTATATTATGCTATGGCACAATGATAGTGACACTTTTAGGGGAGCTAGAGTATCCCACATTTAAAAGCCTTGAGCCAGATTTTCCTTGTACTCGCGGGGAGACACGTAAAATTGACAATGTGTTGATTAAATCAAAATGTCAGTACAGCAGTCATTTTTAAGGAGTGTGTCATCAATCAGATTTGAGCCTAGCTTGATTTGACAGATGTTTATGTAATCGCGAGCTTGAAGTAACTGAAAGGTGAGGAATGCTGAACCTAATGAACTTGTGAATTAAGAACCAGTCACTGTAGTCGCTCTCTGCCTTTCTTTCTTTTTGATATGTTGAACTGAAAATAGTGCCAGTGACTTTCTATCTCCCTTTGTTTTTCATGCATATTGCATCTCTTTCCTTCTCTTCCAGACCTTTCATTCTCTTTCTCATTTTTCTCACAGCAAGGGAGATTTTTAAACGGTTTGTGGTTTGCTTTTGTACACGACGAGTTGGGATTTTCGACTTTGTGCGTACGTAAACCAACTCCAGACGACTCTCAAGTTTTTTTTAATTGTTCTTTTCACAAGCTGAAATGAATAAATAAATTATATTTTTATAATAAAATGGTTTATCTGCTCCTTTTATACAGCATTCAATTTTTATAAGCTGATGATTCCGGACCAAATAATTAATTCTCTGGAGAGAATTAATGATGCCTAAAACTTGACCAAAGACCCATTAACACAACCAAATTATCCTCTTCATTGAAGGAGAGGTGCCTATCGTTTCTTCGGGATTGGTGTGGTACCATACCAGGACATTGACAGCCTTCCAAAGGCGTCCCCACAGTGCAGACCATCGATAGTTTCACAATATTATGTAGTTTAAGAGGAATAACAACAGAGAGCTAAATTACATTTGTAAAATTATAATACTATATAGTTAAAATGCAGTTAGACAGCTTCAGGTATGAGAAATCCGGCTAGTTTGGCTAGGAATTATACATTATTATTTATCAGTCAATTAGCTTAATGATGAAAATTTGGGGCTATCAAACTCTTCATAAAAATACAATCAAGAAATGAAAAACAAAATTAATGAAATAAAATAAATAACAATGATAAATAAGTAAATGAATAAATAAATTAAATAAGTAAATAAAAAATAATTAAAAATACAGTTGTCGGTAGGAAATGTAATGATTGTTGTTGAAACCTGCGAGTATGGAGGAGAGTGCAGAGGTCGCAATAGAAGTGCCTTAACTTGATATAAAGGTAAAAGTAAAAACATGTTAAAAATTAGATAAATGTTAAAAAAAAAAGTAAATTAAAAAACGTAAAGATTAAATTACAGAGAGATAAAAAGTTATATATTAAAACATTGAACTTTAGACTTGATAGCAGTTTAATAGCAAATTTTTCGGCAACATGGGGAAACTCATATTCCTGATTACATAAATAACAAAACTGAGAAAACCAGTTCAATTTTACACAATGTAAATAACTATGACTCCTCTAAACAAAGAAAAAATATGATAAAAATAGTTACATCTGAGGATTGAAAAAAAAAGAATTGAAAAATGGGGGAAAAAAGAGAAAAAGAAAATAAAAGAAAGAGGAAAAAAGGATAGATAAAAAAGAAATGAAAATAGAAAAAAGGGAAAAAGAAAATAAAAGAAAGGGGAAAAAGGAAGGAGAGTAAAAAGGAAAAAAAGGAGAGAAAAAAAGGCAAAGGAGAGAAAAAAGGCAAATGAGAGGAAAAAAGTCAAGGGGGGGGAACACAAAGGGGGGGAAACAGGGGAAGACAAGGGGGGGAGACAAGGGGGGACAAGGGGGGGAGAAAGGGGGGGGGAGAAAGGGGGGAAGAGAAAGGGAGGAAGAGAAATGGGGGGGAAGCGAAATGGGGGGGGGAGAAAGAGAAATGGGGGGGGGGAGAAATGGGGGGGGGGGAGAAATGGGGGAAGAGAAATGGGGGAGAAGAGAAATGGGGGAGAAGAGAAAGGGGGGAGAAGAGAAAGGGGGGAGAAGAGAAAGGGGGAAGAGAAAGGGGGGAAGAGAAAGGGGGGAAGAGAAAGGGGGGAAGAGAAAGGGGGGAAGAGAAAGGGGGAAGAGAAAGGGGGGAAGAGAAAGGGGGGAAGAGAAAGGGGGGAAGAGAAAGGGGGGAAGAGAAAGGGGGGAAGAGAAAGGGGGGAAGAGACGGGGGGAAAAGAAAGGAAGAAATATTTAAAAAAAAGAAAAAAGATACAAAAATATACTATAAATATATTTGATACTCACCAACTGTTTATGACTTTTAGACAAAGATTCAATGACACCTTCAAGAATTCGATCAGATAAATGGGCAGCAATTACTAAATTCAAATTGCTGCAGAGAAAAACAAAAAAATCATCACAATTCTTTGTAAACGTAGACGACTGCACAATGTTTCAAAAATGTATCAATCATCTAAATTTAAAAATAAAAATTGTCTGAGCTTTATTAGTTCTACAAATTTAGCAGGAATGTCCTAAGCTGTGTGTGTGTATGGAGGGGGTCATATTTATCTTATTTGTTTGAAATTTTTTTACCTTTGATTTTCTTGAAATTTAAACCAGAGTTAAAGAAAGCAAAATTCTCAAAATGTAATCATAGTTTCATCATCTTAAGACTTTCTAAAGCAGGCATGTCAAACTCAGGATCTCCTGAGAGCCATGTGGGTCAAACTGTGTTGTCATGAGGGTTGCAGCGACTAATTGAAGTCGTTTAGTAAAATTATTGCAGAATATTTCTGTTATCTAAAAACATACAATACGCACACAAATGATTTTTTTTAATCATTCTTCTTGATAGTACAATAAAAATTACACTTAATTTCATTTAAATTTAGTTTTTTTTTTAATGTAAATCCGGTGGGGGTGGGGGGTAATCGAAAAAAGTAAAAATTTGGCCACCCCTACCCCATAGATGCATTTATGTCTTTTCTGCTTTGGAAATTGATAAAATGTGATGGAATGGTGTTCATCTCCGCCGTCGCGTTAGATTCAGCAGGTGTTTGGAAAAGATGCGATTGTAACACAAATTAAGGAGTGGTTCAACCGATTCAAAAATGGCCGCACATCAGCAGAGAGAGACCAGCGTTCTGGCAGGCCCCAAACTGCTCGGAGTACAGCTGTTGTTGAGAGGGTGCGAAAACAGAGATAATGCAGAACGCAACAGCGGAGATGAACACCATTCCAAAAGAAGACTTCCAGAGGTGTTTCCGGCAGTGGATGGATCAGTGGGCTAAGTGTGTGCAAGCACAAGGGGCTTACTTTGAAGGGGATTAGGGTCCCAACCCCGTCACATATTTGAAATATTTTTTTCTGGCCTATGGTCGGATACTTTTTAGACAGGCGTTGTATATAATTTAATAACTTTGACATTGGTTGATAAAGCAGTCCCTCCTCCAAGTAAAACCCTTCATCACTGTGGTAGGGGAGGTGACAGCATGGTAGTGTGAGAGCTACTTTGTTAACAGGGCGCTGGTGAAAATCCAAGAGGAGTCAACATCAGGATCCGTCATCTTCTGGTCGTCTATCTGTGTGTGGCAAGCAAGAATGTGTCAGACAGAACCCTAAATCCATGGAGTAAGGATGACAACATTATATTATTTTTGTACATGTGCAACCACACTCCTTTGTGTGTTCTGGGCCAATCCTTCCACAACTTCATATGCAACCTCCATGCCTCGTTGATTTGAGTGTCGGGGTAAAAACCTACAATCTTGAAGGTACAATGAATACTTACACCCAATGAGGAGGATTTCATTATGACCAGATAATCCTGAGCCACAATCTTGAAGGTACAATGAATGCTTACACCCAATGAGGAGGATTTCATTGTGACCAGATAATCCTGAGGCACAATCTTGAAGGTACAATGAATACTTACACCCAATGAAGAGGATTTCATTGTGACCAGATAATCCTGACCCACAATCTTGAAGGTACAATGAATACTTACACCCAATGAGGAGGATTTCATTATGACCAGATAATCCTGACCCACAATCTTGAAGGTACAATGAATACTTACACCCAATGAGAAGGATTTCATTGCGCCCAGATAATCCTGAGGCACAATCTTGAAGGTACAATGAATACTTACACCCAATGAGGAGGATTTCATTGTGACCAGATAATCCTGAGGCACAATCTTTGTGTGCTCTGTGCAGAAATCTTATTCGTTCAAAAACAATAGCAGCCACCAGCAATTATGGCTGCTGCTGCAATCAAACAAACATATCCAGTTTTTTGGCAACTACCATTCATCCTTTATGATGTCACACTTCTTTTGGCAACTACAAATTCATCCTTTATGATGTCACACTTCTTTTGGCAACTACAAATTCATCCTTTATGATGTCACACTTCTTTTGGCAACTACAAATTCATCCTTTAAGATGTCACACTTCTTTTGGCAACTACAAATTCATCCTTTATGATGTCACACTTCTTTTGGCAACTACAAATTCATCCTTTATGATGTCACACTTCTTTTGGCAACTACAAATTCATCCTTTATGATGTCACACTTCTTTTGGCAACTACAAATTCATCCTTTATGATGTCACACTTCTTTTGGCAACTACAAATTCATCCTTTATGATGTCACACTTCTTTTGGCAACTACAAATTCATCCTTTATGATGTCACACTTCTTTTGGCAACTACAAATTCATCCTTTACGATGTCACACTTCTTTTGGCAACTACAAATTCATCCTTTACGATGTCACACTTCTTTTGGCAACTACAAATTCATCCTTTATGACATTGTCCATTTTAAAGTAAATATATATATTTCTTTCTCAATGATAACCATCAAAGTGTGCTGGTGACAAGCAAAATTGACATAGCTTTATAAATTATCTATAGACATAAAAACATCTAGCAAGATAATACAGGTAAAATGTAGTAGGCTGCTTAAAACATGAAGGGGATCAGTTGATGATGACGACCGGATTCTAGCGATCGGCACAAGCAAAGTGGCAGAAGTTGGAAGTCATTCACATAACATCCAAGCATGAGACATATCGATAAAAAATAAAAATAATCTTCGAAATCAGATCTGATCAAAGAAAATGATGTTTTTTGAATGACACGGTGTAATCGATACGATTTAAATAAAAGCATTTACCTTAGTCGGTTGAAGATGTCTGTGCTTACGTCACCCAAAACTTGAGCGACAATCTCTTTGGGGAGTTTACGTTTCTCACTGACATCAGCTTCCAAATCAGATAAGAAAGACTGGATAAAAAGAAAAAGAAAATTAATTTTAAGAAGTTCATTTTATTTTTGGATTATTCAGACTGCTATTCTCATACTGATTGTTATATTCACAATATTTCAGCTCATATAAACTCTGACCTTCTTCAGGTGTATCTTTTCGAACATGAGAACACTATAGTTAAACTTGGGAATTTTTGTCAAACTAAAAAATCTACATGGAATTTCGAACTGAACTATTATTTAATCCACAGGGGTAGATTGTTCTCATTCCATCAGCCATGACCAGATAGAAAAATTAATTTTATGTTATTCTTCATTATTATCGCTCGTAGTAAGGATTGAACCTTCAACCTCCAGAAGACTGTCACTTCGAACTGATTACTAATGAGAACCATCTTTCCCTTATAGATTCAATACAGAGTTTAGTTTGAATTTCTCTATACATTCCCGAACACGACAAAGATTTCATTCGTTTACATGCTGGCATGTATCGAACGGCTTTAAGAAATTGACTTAAAAACTAACCTATCTCTGTCTAGGTCTTTATTTATCCCTCTTTCCTTCAGGTCCATTTTTATCACTTCTGTCGTCCGAGAACACCAAAATGTCTCTCTTCAGAGGGCACCCAATCCGACCCAAAACAGTCACTAGTCCGCAAACACCAACTTGAACTCCAACTTCACTCTTCTGACAGCACCAAATCCGACTTCCACCTTTGCTGGTCTCAATCTGGGATGAACCAAAGAAGAAGTGCGCTTTCTCATTTCCTGTCCTGTTTATGGGGACTCCCATCATGCAATGCAAAATAGGTCACATGATCATTTGGTACTTCCTTTCTATAAAACCAGCCATTTGCTTTAACTCTGTTGTTCCACATGGCCTGGTCTGGTATTACAGGTAAGTCTTATGTTTTTATTTTCCACTACATGCCTCCGTGATCTTAAAATCACATCTCACCTCGCATAGTCAGCCATCCAGACCGGTTGTCTCCTCTCACGATTAGAGCGTCGCGGAGGTTCTTCCAACGGGGGTTCACCGGCTTCTTCCTCAGCATCTCCATTTGATGGCAGAGAGACACGACGTATGTCAAGCACGTGTCACGGCATCCCGTCAACACTCACATTGTTTACAGACTGTACATGCGTTACCCTTCCTCGTCCCCAACGTGTAGTGCATAGAGCTCCCGGTGGCTTGACCCACACTTCTTCACCAACTGTGATGGATCCTTGTCCCTCTTCACTCATGCTCGTTCTAGCTAGAGGATGACGGCACTCATACCGAAAGACTGACTGATGCGGCACTGACTCTTCATCTTGACCACTCTTTGGAGACATGTTGTACCAAAATACCACCTCTTCTGGTGAGATTCGGCCTCTCTCTGCAACAGCCTTTATGGTTCGGTGATGCCTTTCGACAATCCCATTTCCTCCCGGTCGATATGCAGCCCGAAAAAATTGCCGGGTTCCCCACTTGGCACACAGCTCTGTAAATTCTTTAGAGCGGAAGGCAGTAATATCTCCTCCACTGGCCCCCTCTCCAAAAACACCGCCTCCATGGCTCTGCAGATTTCACTCGCGGTTTCCGCTCTCAACTTACGCCAGATTGCCACTCTCCCAGGTCCACAGTCGACCATTGACAGGAATATATCGTTCCTATAATGCGTGACGTCAATGGCCAGCCGTTTCCAAGTTTCAGTCACCTGTAATTCCCCTCTCTCGTGCCTGGATGGGGCAGGGTTAATTGATTGACACTCTCTGCATTGTTCCACCACCTCTTTAACCGCCTCCTTTGTCACACTCGGGTTCACCTTTCTTGCAAGAAAAAGTGTCCTCTCTTTCCCAAAGTGGTGCATTTCATGCAGCTCTCTCGCTTCCTCACTAACGGCGCACACAGCCGCTGCATCCTTCTCTTTAAGCCAGGCCTTCTTTACTCGGGTCAGGGCATCTGCTCTGTTCTTTTGAGTTGGGACAAGCGTAACCGACACTCTCAGTCCAAACTTGCGAATCAAGTCTCCCAAAATCCTGAGCCTACGCTTGATCAGCATCTCAGCTGCTCCCTTGGTCCTTACTCTCCTGAGACTTCTGACTGGATCCAGGAGGCCACTGTGGCCGAGTCCGTTTTCAACTCTGCATTTTTCAAGCCCCACTTTAGAGCCAGGTTCACTCCCTTTGCTGCAGCCTCGAGCTTTGCAACATTTATGTGGGCATGGTCATTCCTTTTGTGTAGCCAAGCGGCATCCTCCACTGTTGCTCCTCCAATTTCAAGCAGCACACCAAGAGCCAGAGTGCTAGCATCATACCAGATCACACCTTCTTTGCCCCGTTCGACACGCCATTTTCCTTTGACGGGGTCTTCCACCTTAACCTCCTCCACCACCTCGCGTATCAACTGCACAACATCCTCGGTCACTGTGTCATCCCAGCGGCCGCCTTCGGTCCGCCTTTTTATATAGCTGCATGCTACTCTGAGCCACCCGCAAATGGGGTAATGGCCAACCAGCTTCCCACATATGGAGAACAGCTCTCTCTTAGTCAGTCTGTCTGAGATATCGGACACCTCATTACCCCGTCCGAACATCAACGTCCCCTCCTTATTCCTTTGCAGCTTTAGTCCTAGGGCCGTGCCATTTTCTAGTGGATCAGGTGGCTTCGCAATCAATCCATATCTTCCAACGTGATTGCTAACACTTTCCGCGGACAGATTTCCTTCCTCAATCAGGATGTCATCAATATATGAGCTTGTGGCCCTTTCCACCTCGTTATTTTTCCCCAGCAGTTTTCAAAATTGCAGTCATAATTTTGGGTGCAGAACTGAGCCCAAAACCCAAACTTGTCAAGCAAAAGGTCTGACCCTTGAACTTAACCAGCTGGTACCGCCATAGCCTCTCGTCTATGTGTATCTGGAGGTAGGCTGATTTTAGGTCCACAATCTTGCTTGCCCGCTCCATCTTCCCCCACTCTCGCATTACTTCCTCGCAAACGTCGATACCGTCCCCTGTGTGGCAAGCAATATGCTGGTTTAGCTCTCTGTAGTCTAATATTGGCCTAACCTTCCCTTTGGTGGGCTGGACTACCGCCATGAGTGGTAGGACTCCTGCTTCCCCGGACCATGGTACAAGGATACCTTCCTCAATCCACTTCGCTATCTCTTTCTCAAATTCAGCCCTTGTGTCACCATTCAGAGTACTTTCGTAGCACCCAACTTGATTTTTTAGTATTGGCGGCTCTGAAATCCAACGTCATTCCACCGTCCACTTATCTCCATCAAAACTGGCCTGAAAGTCTTTGTCTTTAATTTGGCACAGTTCCGCCTTTTTGGGTTTAACACTCTCCATTCCTGCCAATCCGACTGGGCGCTCGCATCCAAATGTGATCATGCCCATGCTAAACATAGCACCCCCTAGTTGATCGATGAGATCCAGGCCTAACACAACATCAACACCTGCAACAAGCCGCTCCATCACAATTGCCCTCACCTCAAGTTCGGTCTCTCTCACTATTATTCTCACAGTGCACATTCCTCGGCACATCACCTCACGGCCATCAACCGCCCTCACACTGGTCATTCCATGCAAAGATTTAGCAACATCCGTTGTCACCAAACGTGGTCGTGCAGACGGTATCAACCAGGGCTTTGGCTCTCTTCCCGTTTGCAGTGACCTCCACCTGTGGTAATGCAGTCCTATGCGTCGTCACTTGATAGGGGGGGGGGGTAGCCACTGGCGCTATGGCACCCCTCTAATCGTTTCCCTGTACCGTGCAGGTTCGGCTGATATGCTTAGTTTGTCCGCAACGGAAGCAGGTTATGCCAGGCTTAGGTTCTCGGCAGTCCCGTACAAAATGAGGCCCCTGGCATCGAAAACATTTCACTGGGGCTTTTCCAGGTGACCGCCCCCACGAGAGATTCTCCTTAACTGCGGACTTCCCTCCCATCAGGCTTACACTCGCGGTTGCCTCCAACTGGTGACTCTTCTTCGTCAGCACCCTGGCATGGGTCAGCACTTCATCCATGTTCATGCTCTCGATCATTGTCAGTCTCTGCAGCTCTGTGGACACACTATCAGGAAGACCAGTCACAAACGTCATTTTCACCGTTTTTTCAAGGCTCATCCCTGCATAACCCGCCAGTCCCGCTAGCCTCCGGATCTCTGTCGCAAAGACATCTACTGGCTCCCCTGTCCATGTGATCCTGCACATTTTGCTATAGGCGTTGAAAACGCTTTCTGCGAAAGCGGTCTTTAGTCTTGCCTCTATCAAATCTGCGTCGTCTTGTTCGTCATCATTCATTTCCAGATAGACCGAAAGTGCATTTCCTTCCAAATATAATGGAATCAAGGTTGCCACATCCTCAATTTTCTGCAATCTTGCGACCATCTTCAATTTAGACAGCCATCGCACTACGTCTCCATCACCAGCGTACGCCTTCAATACGTCACTGCTTAATTTGATTCTGTCACCCATCCTGTTATGTAGGTAGGCCGCCGAAATAGCTTGTCGTCCGAAAACACCAAAATGTCTCTTCTGAGGGAACCCAATCCGACCCAAAACAGTCACTAGTCCGCAAACACCAACTTGAACTCCAACTTCACTCTTCTGACAGCACCAAATCCGACTTCCACCTTTGCTGGTCTCAATCTGGGATGAACCAAAGAAGAAGTGCGCTTTCTCATTTCCTGTCCTGTTTATGGGGACTCCCATCATGCAATGCAAAATAGGTCACATGATCATTTGGTACTTCCTTTCTATAAAACCAGCCATTTGCTTTAACTCTGTTGTTCCACATGGCCTGGTCTGGTATTACAGGTAAGTCTTATGTTTTTATTTTCCACTACAACTTCCACTCACATTTTCCTTGACCTGTGAACTGGACCTGCTACTTTAACTGTCCTACATTTACAAATCCAAGAAACTCCCATTCATTTCTTTCAATATGGCCATACCATTAAAGTCTACTCTTCTGCACACATCTCCTTACACTGTCCAGATTTAATCTTCCTCTGAGGTCATCAGAACTAAGCCTGCCTTTAAGACTTATATTAAAAACCCACCGTATCATTCTCATATCATTTCTCTCCATGCAATCCATGTCCCCAAACCTCACTGGTCAGGTTTCACTTCCATAAATCATCACACTGTGTACACATGCCTGATAGACTCTTCCCTTGGTTGACAGTGGTAATGCTCTGCTGGTTAGTAATGGCAGAAGTTTCCTTAACTTACTCCATCCCCTCCTAATTCTTGCAATCATACTAGCACCTGCTATATCGGTATCACTAAGGTAACAAAACTTTGACAACCTCAATAGCTTCGCCATCCAGATATACTTTCTCCACATCTGAGTTCTCATCCATCTCCATTGTCTTACACTTCTTACACACAAATTGGTTATCTTCTCTCAACCTGCCAGTAATTCCACTGCACTTTTTGTGTACTCAATGCTTACAGGTACAACAAAAAATTGAATTACACCTGACTCCCTTTCCACAAAGTGAGCAGCATTGTTTGTTTGTTGGGTTTTAACAACCTTTCAACCCTTATAAGGTCATCTCAGGTCAAACTTTTTTTTTTTTTTTTTTTTTTTTTAAATTAAATATTATTGTACAAGTTGGTTTCTTTGAGAAACCCTATTATTTGAGACGGGGCTATATTTTCAAATAATTTTTTAATATTAGTTGCTTTGTAGTATTTACTGCGTATATGTGTATATTTTTTGCATTTAAGTAATATATGTTTTATTGTTTGTCCTTCATTGCAGTAGTTACACCGAGGCTCTCCCTCTCCTCCCAGTAGGTGTATGTGGGTCAGTCTTGTGTGGCCAATACGTACACGTGTCAACACTGTGTCCTCCTTTCAGTTGGTCGTTATGTTTTGGTTTTCTGTTCCAACTATAGATCGATGTTCGTACAACTTGTTTTGAGGGAAGGTGTTTCATGTTTCTTGCCATTTTGATTTAATGTGCTCCTTAACTTTTCCTTTGAAATCTGTATATGGGATTTTGATATTACTTATTTCTTTGTTAAGGGCTTTTTTGGCCAATTTGTCCGCCCTTTCGTTGCCTTTAATACCCACATGGCTTGGTATCCAGGCCATGATTACTTCCTTTTTGTGTTTTTATTAAGTTATGTCTTTCCAGTATATTGGAGATATAAGGGTGGTACGATCTCTTTTCTAGCAATTTTTCTCGATAATAGTTACTGACCATAATTGCCCCTCCCGTAGCATTCAGAAACAGCAACACCCCAGCTAACCCTTGTGTCACACCCAGTCTCTATGGGGAGGCAGGTAAATAACACTTTCATCCATACATAAATCTACTAGCCGGTGTTATTTAACAGCAAGTTCCTTTTAAATAATATTCAAAATTATGGCGACAAGATGTGGAATCTCTATTACAGTAAAAGCCAAATAAATGCGAAATGTTTTTAAAACGTTTACCTCATTGCTCAAAACAGCCGAGCACTGGGTCTTGGCACACTCAAGCATGTCGGAGACAGTGTTCTGTAAAAGAGAGGCAAATATTTTTTACACAATGTTAAAAATTTTTTTAAATATAATTTATATATTTCATTGGAATTTCTATATGTAACTGAAACTATGTCATATTCTTAAACATTTAAAATAAAATCTTCAACTCAAAATTATTATTGTATTTTAATATTGACACACTAATGAGCGTCGGGACAGGAAACAGAGTGAGCGTCGGGACAGGAAACAGAGTGAGCATCGGGACAGGAAACAGAGTGAGCGTCGGGACAGGAAACAGAGCGAGCGTCGGGACAGGAAACAGAGCGAGCGTCGGGACAGGAAACAGAGCGAGCGTCGGGACAGGAAACAGAGCGAGCGTCGGGACAGGAAACAGAGCGAGCATCGGGACAGGAAACAGAGCGAGCGTCGGGACAGGAAACAGAGCGAGCGTCGGAACAGGAAACAGAGTGAGTGTCATGATGGAGATGATTAAAAAAAATATAAAAAGGGTAGGCAGGACAAGATGTCCAAGTGAGAAAATAGGAGTGAATGTTTGATAGAGCAAAAGTGAGAGAAAGTTAGAGACGACACAAGTGTGTGAGAGTACAAGATATTTAGACAAAAGAAAAACAAAAACAAAGTGAATGTTGTTACTGACTTGAGAATGAGAATTCAGGACCTCATGCAATTCCTCAACCATCGAGTTCAGTTTTTGTTCCACCGGGTTACCAACGTCTTGGGATTTTATTGCAATCTTTTGTAATTGAGGCAATAACTGAAAGGAGAAAACAAATTAATTAGTAAAAATATTTTTTATAAATTAAATTTTTGTTTTTAAGTAAATAATTATATAAGAAAAATATAAAAAGTACTTTTTTATATTCTAAAAAAGGAATTTCTATTTGAATTGTAGGAAAGGAAAATTGTCCACAAGAAAAGAAAAATGGTGAGACAAAAATTAATTGAAATTTGATCTTAACATAAAAAAATAGAAGGAAAAATAAAATTATAAGAAAGAAAAGTTTCTGAAGAAAAACTAGACAGTGGTTTCCAAAAAACGAAAACCATAATAAAATGTGCTGTCGCTATTTCCATATATATCTACAGGGTGTATAGTTGTATAACATTTTCAAAAATGGAAATTCAACGACTACATAAATGCAATCATGTTTCCCAGATCTCACCAGGACTAATCTTTGGATAGAAACATTATTATATTTGTGTAACCATTCAATATATATATATGGAAATTGAAAAAGGAAAACTAAAAACAATATTATTTATGTATTCATCAGCGTTTCGTCTTTATTTCAAAACTTCCCTCAGGATGATTGAAGAAAATAAAACAAGTACAAATTGTTTGAAACAAAGGTGGTAGCCTGGGTGAGCCTGAAGGGCCACTTATGAACAAAAAAATAAATTATGAGATACATATAGATGGTGGCAGTGAAAAATTGAGTGAACAGTAGAGAGTGTGGGGGGAAATGGTGTCGGTTGGAGTTGTAAGATCATTAGGGGGAGCGAGCTAGTGTTATGTAAGCCAAGAGACGTTGTTTATGATAAAATTAGCTATGGGCTCATCAAGATGGTGGAAGACATTACAATACTGTGGAAGGTGTGGGAGCAAACATTGGTGGTGGTCGGAGTTAATTTAAACCAACGAAGGAGGAGGAGGCGACATGAGACATGTTTATTGAACCTTACTCTGAGAGATAATATCGAGTGCTAAATCTATGGCATTGGATTCTACACTGAAAATAGATGCTTCTTTAGGAAGATGTTGTTGGATAGTTTGGTTTTCATGTACAGCTAAACATCCTGTTGTGTTCCTGTCTTTAGATCTATTTGTAAATCTAGCGGTATATTTGAGATAACAATCTAGGATTTTATTAAGTTTTTCTTGAAAAATGAGAGGATGTGTGATAGTTTTATTGAGTTTATTTATTTCCAAGTTTACTTTTGGTTGTGTTATTTCCCATGGTGGTATTGTTGGTTAGATGATATCATGTATCTTTTTGATTGGGATGTTGGTCCAAGTAGGTCTTTTTTAATGCCATATTTCCACATAGTGTCGTAAGCCTTTTTGATGTCAAACAAGATTGCTATCAGGTGCTCCTTCTTGACAAATGCTTCCCTGATGAGTGTTTCAAGTCTAATTAGGTGGTCAATAGGGCTTCTTCTTTTCCTGAAGCCTGACTGATATTCTGTAATCAGGTTTTTGGTTTCCAAATACCATGTTAGTCTCTCATTAACCATTCTTTTGAAGGTCTTACACAGGAAACTAATGAGGATAATGGGTTGATAATTTATTGAATCTGTATGGTCTTTGTTTTTGGTTTGGGTACTGGTATCACTATAGCTTGCTTCCAGTTTTTTGGAATGTTGTTATTCATCCAGGCTTTGGTAGTCGTTGAATTTATTTAGTTCTGTCTCATCCATTGTTTCATTTGGTGGTATATATAGTGAACAAAAGGTTATTTCTTTATGTAGTGTTGCAGTTATTGAAACGGCTTGAAATATTTGTTTTTAAGTTTATTTCGCTATGTGAAATATTTTTATTGATATATAATGATGATCCACCAGTGGCTATGTTTGATTTTTTGTTTATGTAGTTGGATGATGAGTAATGAGTAATAGTGATTGTGTCATTCTCTTTTAGGTGAGTTTCTCGTAGGCAGATTATAGCAGGGCAGAAAATTTTGATGAGGAGTATTATTTCTTCAAGATTAATTTTTGTGCCTCTTATGTTCCATTGTAATTTTGTTTGCCATGGTTTATATTTCCTTTTCTAGATTTGGATTGTTGGCATTTCTTTCAGCATCCATGGATTCTTGTTTATTTCTTGTTTTAATTTTAGACCGTGATTGTGGTGTTGTGTTGGGGGGGTTTGGTTCTTGTTTTGTGAGGGTTGCTTCATTATCTTTTTTATTTGTTCTCCCTTGAGCCAGTGATTGTTTGGTTCCAGATGTGCCAGGGATTTGTGGTGGTTTTATTTTTGTTTTGTCTGATGTTTTGGTTGTTTTTTTTTTTTGTTTATCTCGGCGAAGGTGTTCGTATTTGTGATGTTCATGATTGTGGGTTTGATTTCACTTATCAATTTTGGCCAGTCATTTGGGCCCAGGTTCAGTAATTTTTCAACGAGAGTGTCATATTTATCATGTTTTTCAGTATTTTCTTTTTTGGGGGTAATTTGTGCATAATAATTTGATATTTATTAGACCCTGAGATTTCAATTTTGTTTTTATTTCATCTATTGTGCAGCTGGAGAGTTCTTTAATTCGAATTACACCCTTTGATGTATTCATTTTTTCATGTGGATAAGATTTTTTTTTTTCTTTTTTTTTTTTTTTTTTTTATTATGGAAATTTTCCATTTTTAGTAGAGTATCAGCATATCTTTTTTTTTTTCACCTCTACTAATATTGTTCCATTGCGTAAATTTTTAACGGTTTTGGGTGTTATTTTTGTGGAGATAATCTTTTGGATTAAGAATGGAGATAATTTTGTTATTAGAGGGAGGGATGTCATCCTCTGATTCCAGAATAATAAATCTTGTAAAGTCTTTTTCGGACTCAGAGTCAAATTCTGTGTGTAGTCTCTTGGTTAATTATCCAGCTATCTATTTGTTTGTAAACTTTCATAATCCCTTCTCTCCACCGCCACGGAGTCCAATTTAATGGGAAATACGAGGGGGGTAACCCATTCGTCCTCATAAGACGTCACGGGTTGCTAACCACGGCAAACCATTGGCCCTGTTGATAGGGAAAAAGGGGTGGGCGTTAAAGGGGGGGAAGGGAAGGAGAGGGGAAAAAGGGGGGAGGGACAAGGGAGGGAAAGATAGGGAGGGAGGGAAATTGTTGTTTTATGTTTTGGATTTTGCAGAACATGATTGAGTTTTGCAAAGAGAAAAAGAAACAATAAAAGATCAATGTTAGGTGCATTTTGGGTCAGGAAGCCAATATCTTCTGACAGCCTGATCTGGTAGCACCAGGAGAGAGGATGAGAGAAATACATTGATAGCTAGGTGAGAGATGGGTGACTTATTCCGTTAATTACAGATTATGGCTAATGAGACGAATTAAAATAGGCAAAATTACCTGCTGACAGTTGTTGGCATCCTCAATAAATCTTGTAGCTTGTTCAATGTTGTTATTGGAACGACTTTGACTGGAATCAATTGTCAAGGCATTCATGGTGTCTTGCATTTGGACAACAAGACGATCGACCATCTGAAATGACATAATTTATGATCGTTTAAAAAAGAGAGAAACACAGGATCAAAACTGCTCAAGATAACTAATGTGTATCAACTTTTAAAACTGGCTCAAAATTCCAGATTTATATTAATACACAATTCTTGATATCTTCTCAAGTAGAGCGGCATAATAATTGAATAATAAACAACAGCACAAATATATCTATATCTACTAGAATACCTATCCCAGGAAGGGTAAGATTAATTCCCGAACAACAGTTTTGCACCACTTTTATGTCCCCTTACAAAGATTAAAATCAGTATATAATGATACTAAACCTTGTTTAATATTATTATTCCAATTTTGATCAATATCAATTGGAGGACATTGATTCTAGAAAATGTTTTAAGTTTAAAAAATATTCAGAAATTGAAATTCCGGTAATCTTGCTTAATTGGTGTCTGACTCTAAAATACTTGAATTTTCAAATGGAAATTTGTGCACTTTTTATGTCTCCTAAAAACCTTTTAAAATACACCAAGGAAACTGAGCTTTGGGATATATTTATTAATTGATGTCTAATACCTATTATTAAAATTTCATAAAAATCAAAGGTATCTGTATTTTTATGAAGGGCTTCTGCCCTCTTTTTACCTCCTTTGCATAAAACTAAATATAGCCCACATCATGACCTCTTACGTCTAGCAGGTGTGTTTCAAAATCCATATGAATTGGGTTTACAAATATATAAATATACCCAACATTATATAAACAAGAATTTCCCCCTTTTCCTTAATTAGTAAAAATCTAAATTGACCAATAAAAGGGAAATAATCCGACTAAACAATTACAATTATCCACCAACAAACAAAAGGCATCACGTCTGACAATTATTAATTAACTAAAATTACAAACGTAAAAAATAGTATTAAATAAAAATAAAAAAAATAATAATTTAAAATTAAAAATAATTTTTTTAAGAATGAAGAGAAAAATAGAGCTTTTTGTTGCAAAATTGGATGACTGGAGTCACGCAACAATAATACTATGCAGAACAATGATGTAGAACTGAAAATAAACAAAGCACCAAGAAAATGTGATATAGTCATCTGACGAATCAAAGTGTGAAATCAGTTGTCATGACTGATTAAAGATCAAATAATTTATTCACTCATATATATATATATATATGATGATTGCCACTACTTTACAAAAGAAGGCCATCCCTACAAAATAGCATTGTCCGGTTGTGGTCACGCAGATTGTTCAGCAGGCCAGACTTATTTTTACAAGTCTTTATCGCCATGAGTCTTGTAAGAATATCTATACATGGAGATGGTCATGCTGTGTGCTTGTACAACAGCAGGGCATGCTCTCCTTCTACAAAGCCTGGTTTCGGTGACGATATAGAGCGCAGGTTTTATATCAGAGTTTCCATCTCTTAGATGGATGATCTTAACAAAATCGCCGAGTAGGGTAGCATCGTGCCCGGGTACTATACATACATACATACAAGAATAACAAAAAAGTTAACATATACCAGACAATAATTTATTTCGAGCATAACTGGTCGCTTTCAGGTCTAGGAATAACCATATAATTTTTACATTCTCTCTATTATAAATTATCATGAAACTTGTCATCAGATAACAAAATAAAAGGACGCTGGATTTTAACCGTTTCACTTTTTTTTTTTAACCCCAAACCAAAGTTGGACGCAAAGAAAAGTACACTAGATACAAGAACGATAAAAAGAAACAAAAAGAAACAAAGAGAAAAAATAGAGAAGCAGAGTGATGAGGTCCGAGGTAGAAGGTAGACAGATTAAACTTGTCAAGTTAGGGTTAGAGTTAGAACCTAAACGTAGAAATTTAATCAGGAGAGTAATGTTTTACTTTTATGTATTCACTTTTTTAATTTAAAAAAAAAAAAATTTAAATTTAGAATTCCTAACTGAATCAAAAATTCGTTTTTTAATCTGTCGTCTGAAAATCAGTAAACACACGTTTACATGATTTTCAGCATTGTCCAGTCAATGAACATGTAAAAAAACAACTTGAATTAGCAAATACCATTGTATAAAAATGAAAAAATAATTCATTTATTCTGATGCAAAACTTGAATCAATGAAAATATAATTGTCACATTCACACACACTACATTTTCAGCAATGGAAAAAAATGTTCTAGAAATTCACATTTACTTTTGAAATGATTTTTCTTATATAAGTCATTTTTTTTGTCAATTCGAATTTTCTTTTTAATTCAAATGTACTAAATTGTTGAGGAATATCAAATATTTCTAATGAAACTGCAATAAGCTGTTTAATAAATCAATTTGATTATTTATATATATATATATATATATCAAACTACACTATTGAGATAAATTTGTTAGCCAGAGTTTTAAGCAAATTTATTGTCAAATTCAAAAAATGATTGTTCAGTTAAAATCTTGTATTATTTCAACAATGAGGTTATGTCAATTAGAAAAAGTTATATAAAAGAAGGTACAAGTTTTTACCTGTTTTGTTGAAAACACCCAGACTTATTTTACTCTTTTTATCAATCAAGCATTCTTCTTCCGTTTCTTACTCACAAAGCTAACCTAATTTAGATATACACACAGATATATATTTTTTTTTATTTGATAAGTGAAATGAAGGGACTGAACAATTTTGATGTTAACGATTTTGATTTTTACTGGATTTAATTTGATTAGAGATAAAAATTCACTGAGAAAGTCGTTTGAAAACAAATCTTGAATTTATTATTTAAGAAAAAAATGTTTTGAAATGGGCAGAAACAATTGTATGAATAAAAATGTTTTGTCAAAATTAAATTTGGAATATTTATTAAATTATATATATATATATACACACACACATACATACATGGATAAACACAACATAATTTACTTACCTGCTGGGTCGAACTTATTAAAAACCCTTGCTGTAAGCGATATCCTTGGTCTGAAGAAAATTTCCGTGGACTGTGATTTCGTTGTAGTAAATATTCAATCTGAAAACAATCAGTACAGATTTACAAAACGTTAGGAATCAATTCAAATTATCTTAGGAGCCAAAATACCTGCCTACAACACACGAACATAACATCCCTTACAATTCTTTATATTACTTTGTTGAACTAATAGATAAAAATGACGAATTAGAGAGAAAATACATATATATGTATGTTACTTCCATTTTGCATCTTTGATCAACACCTTGATGTGTTGATGGAGCTTGCGTGCTTCATGGACTCCGAAAGCAATGTCGTCAGAGGCACAAGTATCTGGTAGTGCCACCCAAGCTGGTAAGGTCAAGCCAAATGAAGATTTATCTAACCCCCAAGTTCCAATGTTGTCCTCAAGGCAGAAGAACCTAACACAACCAATGATCAGTTCAGCAGACGAGGGCTGCAACTTATCCATCTGCTCCAGTCGTCTAGTACGTTTTGTTATACGCACATTTTTTTTAAATAGTAAAACATTTTTCTTTAATAAAAATCTGTGATGGAAAAGTTATAAAAGTGCTTATTGTTCTGCTTATGTTATGATTCAGCCAGAAGTAAAAGTTTAAAAATTCGGTGTTACTGAAAAAAGTCTCCTTTTATTTTGTGCTCATTTTGGGGTGCTTGAAATCCATATGGTTCAACTTAACAAAACAAAGATCATTAGTGTATACTGTTTGTTTATAAAAATAACAATTGCAACAACATGTTTTTCTATAAACACAATGGAAAGATAATCACCTAATATTTACTGCCTTGTTTATATGGCAGCTATTTAGTCGTATTCACCCGATGTTGTCCGGGTGGACATAAAACCAATGATATATATATTTTTTAAAATTGTAACATTTTTATCTCTTTAATATCTTACTTTGATCTACAGCCAGACAACACTGGATAAATATTGTTAGACAATAATAAACAGGACATATCAGCACAAATAGGTGGAGAGAGAATGAGAGAGAGGGTTGAGAGAGAGAGATAGCAAGCAGAAAGAAACCAATTTGAGATTTTGTTTTTATTTTAAAAATTTAACTGGTTCTGCAAACTCACTTTTTCTCATTTCAAACAATCTGATCCGAGCTCAATAGCTGACCCAATTGATATTTTTTCTAGTGTATACACACACACACACACTAGCTGTCCCTACCCGGCATTGTCCGGGATTAAACAATATATTAAGTAATGGATTTTCAAAAAAGAGAGAAAAAAGAAAAATCATATAGCGAGAGCCGGGATAAAAAACGGAACCTGAAGATGAGCTATATACAGCAGGTTGGTTATGAGATAAAGCCACACCTTAATAAGTGTAATATGCTGCTGCTTTTATTGGTTTGTCGGTCATTATTGAAATATGCCACCATTGTAAAATAAGTCTGAATGGGATGCAATTTTATTTGACAGGAATTGAATAGAAATACATGTTTTTGTTGTAAAGAACATAGGCCAAGTTTTCACAAAGGAAACTGAAGAATCAAAATAAATTTTTGCGTTTTTATGCTGTCAATGACAATATATGTGAAATAGACAGGCTTTTCTATATGATAGAGATATAATTTCTGTGAATATACTGAATTAAAACTGATTCAAGAAATTAAAAAACTCTTCCAACTTTAAACATAAGAAAATAATCATCCTGAAAATTCCTTAAATATTATATCGACAAAGATAACAGCTTTGAAATATTCTGAATTCAGGTAGGCCATAGACTAGTAAAACAAAGCAATCTTCACATATGACTTTATTTCCGGAATTATAAGAACAGAACATTTAATGTCCAAGAAACAAAAGAAAAACAAAGGGGGGAGGGGGGGATATAGTAAACAAAGAATATTAGAGAGGGGGAAAAAGGAGAAAAAAATATATATATAAAAAGGGAAACACAAAAGAAGCATCACCAGCTCATTTTATTTTAGCTTAGAATCAACAAAGCTGAATAATTTCATTATAACAGAAATCCATGACTATAATTCCAGCATAAACACACACATTTTAACTTTTCAAAAGTTTTTCCTCATAATTAAATTACTTTTTAGAATTTTACCCTCTTTTACACGTTTCAAACCTGAGAGAATATACTTTATTTTTAATCCATAGAATTTTGTTTTTTAAATTTAAATTTTATTACGTTTTATGTTTTGTTTAAGTTTGGAGAAGGTGTTTAGCGTTTGAGTGACACCAGATACAGTGTAATGTTAAATGTGTTCCTTTCTGCCGCTAGCATAATTGGGGTGCTAAAATTACATATGGTCCTTTGTTTTTATTCTGTCTAATGAAATGAAGTAAAATCCAGTTTACCTTTTGGAGAGTTGCTTCAACTTTTTCTGGTTGGTATTTAATGGCAGCAGTGGCATCAAACATGGGGGTCGGCATTTTTTTCAAAGTGTAATTCCTGTTAAAGGGGAGAAGAAAAGGAGGAGGAAAGGAATTAAACGATTCTCCTTTAGAGTGGAAGGAAGAGCTTAACAAGGAGCATAATGATAAAGAAGAAAGATAATTGTTACACATCATTGGGGTGGGTGCAAGATATCTTTTATGATCTGTAAAGCATACATATCGGGGGGGGGGAGGAGAAAGGAGTTAGAAGTTTATATAAAGAAGAGGAAGGTGAGACTTTTTTTTTTTTTACTAATTTCTGCTATGTACAAATTAGGAATAGACTAAGGTCTCAGACCACGTCTGGGCAACTTAGGTAGATGGAAAACTCCTTGAACGTGAAGCTAGCATCTCTAGTTCATTAAGGAATACTTGCTATATAAACTGCAATGATATAACTACAGATTTATATTATTCTAATGTGAGCTCATAGGTTTCTCTGATCCCTAAAGTGAAGAGGTGTTTGGTAGTGGTAGATTAGTAAAATTGTTACATATTCAGGTGGCCGAGTTAGCTAGTACATAGCTTAGCTAGTACATATCTTAGTGGATACAATATGGGACTTAAGGACAGGAAATATTACAGACAAGAGATCAAAAGATACAGAGAAAAGAAAGAAGTACATACTGTTCAAGAGCGTCTGCAATGTCTTGAAAACCGTGGGCTGTCGTTCCATTTTTATCCCAAATTATCGTCTGGAGTTTGTTGTTTATTTGTAAGGCTTTGGCGAGCATTCGGGCTCCAACATCTTCCATGGAATTCCCGCTAAAAGATTAAAGACATAAACTTTCTTTTATAAAGGGAAGGCGCCAATTGTATGCGTTCAATTCTGTCTTCCAAACAAATTTGTATGTTTAATTAGAAATTGTTTAAAATGCTGATGTTTTCATTTACAATCACTCCATGAAAAAAAGGGCCTTGTATATGGGATAAGCTTTAACATTTTTAGTAACACATGTGTTGGAGTTTCTTCTCCCACACGAGGCCATAATAATAAACACAGGAAAGAGGGTAATAATTAAGAAACAGTCACATTTAAACATATATATATATATACACACATATATATATATATATATATATATATATATATATCATGAAGACAGTTTGTCAAAGACAAATGTAAGAGGGATATACAACGGATCATATATAAAGGAGTGAAAACTACAGATGTAGTTACTAAAGGAAAGAATATATTAATGACATAACACAATAGATAAAAAATGTATTGCCAGAGTCAAGAAATAAAGAGACATTGCTTAAGTAAATATTTCAGCTTTGAAAGCGTTAAATCTTACACAAGGAACGCATTTGTATTTTTAATCATAATTAATGCAATTTAAATTAATTCGGTTTTTGTTTGTTTTTTTCTCGTTAAGAATTTTTCCAATTTGTGTTTGTAAATAAAAGGTAGATAATAATAAAAGGTAGATAATAATAAAAGGTAGATAATAATAAAAGGTAGATAATAATAAAAGGTAGATAATAATAAAAGGTAGATAATAATAAAAGGTAGATAATAATAAAAGGTAGATAATAATAAAAGGTAGATAATAATAAAAGGTAGATAATAATAAAAGGTAGATAATAATAAAAGGTAGATAATAATAAAAGGTAGATAATAATAAAAGGTAGATAATAATAAAAGGTAGATAATAATAAAAGGTAGATAATAATAAAAGGTAGATAATAATAAAAGGTAGATAATAATAAAAGGTAGATAATAATAAAAGGTAGATAATAATAAAAGGTAGATAATAATAAAAGGTAGATAATAATAAAAGGTAGATAATAATATAAATAATAATGATGATAATATAATAATAAAAGGTTTACCTGATATCAAGTTCTGTAAGAGTTTTGTTGCTGCCCAAAGCATTAATTACAAGCGTTGTTTCTCCTTTTAATTTGGAATCGGCCAGAGACAAGGATTCTATTGCCTGCAGATAAACAAAGAAAAAGAAAAAAGAAACCATGATTGGGTGGCATACGGTAAAAATAACCTCTTTCAACTAGCTTGGGTCATTTCCAAAAGATTCCAGAAATTCCCTCGCTCAGTTTAATTGTTTTGTGGAATATCAACTCATTTCAGGTAATTTAATGACGAATCCAGTTATTTTAGTAAAAGCTTTTAAGCTTCAAGTTCTTAATATCTTCAAATATTTATTCATGGTGTTTGTCGTCACTAATTATTCATGTAAATGTATATTTTCTGATGTAGTTTAATGCTTTGGCCAGGAAAGATTGTATTTAACCCATCAAATAGAAACTAAGGCATTCCTACTCTTGAGAGCCGAACTGAGAGTAATAGCAACTCCACAAAGTTCCAAAGTTGGGGTATCATGACTAGTGATGGAACCATTTCAATATTTTTATCGATTCCAATAAAATTCCTGATTCTGTTCTAAATTTCAGATTCCGATTCTTTTAAAATCTCTAAATATTTAGTTATAGAGTTGTTGTTTCTATTTTTTTTTTAAATTCTCAGATTAACGTAAAACCCATGTAATATTTGCATATATTTTTGCAAATGTAAGAATACACTTGTGTGTGGGGGGGGGGGGAATCTAAATTTTTTAATTTTACTGGTAGTTTAAAATCAATAAATATTTATCATTAGTACCAGCAACATAAAATTAAGTTTTAAACAAAAACAAAAAAAAAAACAATTGAAAGAATCATTTTTGGCATCAGAAAATAAGCACAATTTTTGGTGCTTATTTAGAACAGGGTCCCTGTAGAAAATTATTTTCATGTAAAATCAGTATTTTGTACTTACTCAGTCATAGTTTCTCACTCACGGTACGAAAAAGAATTTAAAAATATCAAGCAGAACTTTAATTAGAACGATTTTTCCATTTCGATGTACAACATCTATTAGCTGACATTTTGGGTGTGAGCCGACATTTTGGGTGTGAGCGATCGATGGAATAGCCAAAATTTTTAAAATGAAAAAAAAATGAAAATGAAATAATTATTTTTGATTTCTTCACCGGGGTACTTTCCACGATATAATTTTATAGATTAATAAAAATGTACATTTATTGCTTTCTTGTTTTTTTATTATTTACATGGTAACTGGGTACCGTTCTGCAATTTCGCGACACTTACCTGCCCTTAGTTAGCTATTCCATCAATCGGCCACACCCAAAATGTCGGCAAATAGACGTTGTATATCGCCCTTATGGAAATGGAAAAATCGTTCTAATTAAGGTTCTACTTGATATTTTTAAATTCTTTTTCGTACCGTGAGTGAGAAACTATGACTGAGTAAGTACAAAATACTGATTTTACATGAAAATAATTTTCTACAGGGACCCTGTTCTAAATAAGCACCCAATTTTTTCCGTTATCCCAAAAACTTGATTTTTACGATTCCGATCAATCGTAACACTAATCATGACCAGATGTTTTTTTCAGGTCATTTAATGCTGAAGAAAAAGTTTGTGCATTTATATTCTGTCTTAAAAAGTAAAACATTTTGTTGAAAAAAAAAAGTCTGATACCGCAAAGCATATAAATATTTTCACTTTTTGTAAAAAGTGTATTCTGACACACACTATATATATATATATATATATATATTAATGATATGTGTGCTATTAGCAAGTCAAAATTTCAGATGATCAACATTGGATAATTTTCTTTGTTCTCAACACGATTGACCCTCAGCCACCGCCTTCTAGTATCTATCTGGGAAGAAAATTAAAAGGAGAAATAAGGTTTTGATTTTTTAAAGAATCAGGTTGAATAATACGGTTGGGGGGGGGGGGGGGATGAACTTATAGATACTAAGGCATGACGTGACCAGCCGAACGTATCGGATTGAGCCTCTCCGATCTCCCGTCAAACTGAAGTCAGGGCCAATATAGAAGAATGGCTCAGCCACAAGGATCCCGGCCTAAGGCATCAAGGGTCGCCACCCACAGTCTATAGGCGGCCCCGTTTTTATGGGGAGGGGGTAGGGAGTGTTATCCCTCTGCATGGGGTTGCAGTCGGCTAATTTGTGGCTCCGCCGACAGGGCGCTGCCAATCTGGAAAGCAGGCGATTGAAATGTGTAATTTTCACATTGTTGTAAAGAAATAAAACATCAAAGAGCAAGTTTAATGTTGTTGGTGTTTCTTTAATTGTAATCCAGCTACCAGAAAAGAGAGGAAGACAGCTGCTGCTATTATGACTTTGACAGAAGAAAAAAGTGATCAACCGTTTCTGGTGTTAAAACACAAATTAATGATGGCTACATCACCACACCAAGAGGCATCACATTCCACTGAGCCATTACTTACATGTCAACTAGAAAACAATTGTTTCTGTCAACAAAGAGGACAACGAACAATCCTTGTGGGGATCAAAGAAATTCACCACATTATGCCACACAAATATCTTTTGAAGAACGAAAAAAAAGTCTAAATAAAATCAACTTACACTGTTTTCTTCCTGTAATAATTGCACGACAGCACCTAAGACACGCGGTAAATGTCTATTAAAAGAAAAAAAAAATTTCATTTAATTAAGAAAATTATTAGTTTTTAAGATTAAAAGAATAATTTTGATGATTAAATTCATTTAAATTCTGATTTTAAAACATCAAAGATGTAGATATGAAAATTAATAAATAAACAAACATAGATGCATCAAACAGTATAAACTTATAATTATAATGACTGTTCTTATTTACTTGCCTCCCCACGAGGGCAGAGTAAGACACAAGGTCAGTTTTTAATGTGGGAAAAATCCATCTCTGGGTTGGAACTAATAATTATGACTATTTGGTTACAGACACTGAATCTCCATTATATTATGATAGAACTTAAAATTTATTATGAAAGAACTTAAAATTTAAAACATTCACAATTGATACTAAACTATTACACCCACTGATGCTTAAAGCAAGGCATACGTTTTTCTCCAAGGAATAAAATTAAAACTAATAAAAAAATTTTTTAAATTGCATATATATTTATTATCTGCAAATTTTGTTAATCATTATCCTCATAATAAATATACAGGATGTTTGAAAAATTATTGGCATAACTACTTTTGCTTTACATTCTATATGTGTAAATAATGAAGAGAAAAAAAACATCGGGGAAACTAATGCCAACACCAGAATCATCTGATTCACACGAAAGAAGAAAAAAAAGTCTGCATAAACATAGGTCCAGAAATGCTTGGTTTTTGAGTTATAGGCCATTGAAACAAATACTGACCGACATTCTTGATTGTAAACATTGTGTGTAATGGTGCATTGTTTTTTCTACATATCAGATAAAAACTATCGCTGTGACAAGATCACAGGTAAAATAAGCCTGGGCTTGAACAAAACAAAAAAACAGACACTAAACAAATATAAAAGCTGTGGAGCTCAGAAGAAAGATCCAAATCTCATGATAGACAGGGGCTTATTCTGAGAATGTTGGCCCTTCTTATTTCAGGTAATAAAATACAACAGACCAAATATGAATAGATAAATATGATCAGCATAAACCACGCAGAGGAAGAAATAACCTTTAAAAGAAATTAGACTAGTAATGAAGGGCTATTACAAAAGCAAATCCCACACAAAGAAGCCCCTTAGATAATCCCAAAGTTATGCCATCAATTTTCCAAACACTCTTTATATGTAAATATATAAATAATATCGTCAACAACAATACTTTTGGTTAAGAGCAAAGTATAGTATCTGTTCTGATACTACACTTCATCTTTTCGGTTCTCGGTCAGTGAAGAAAAAAAATCATTCTAGACTGAAGCAATTTCTATTTTTGTTCCAATCCAGAGTGCCCTTTTTGGGGGATCTGGATTTCCCCACATTAAAAACTGATCTTGTGTCTAACTCTGCCCCTATGAAGAAGTAAACAGAAACAATACCTTATCTCAGAAATAATCAGAAAATTCTTACTTACTTAACTTTCATGCCAGTAAAATTTCGTCCTATGGACAAGTGCTTCAGATTTTTATTCTGACCAACAGATTTCAAAAATGCTTCAAGGCTCAATTCAAACCCTTAAATAAATAAAATAAAAATGATAAAATAAAAATGAGAATCTTAAAACAAAATTCTTTAAAATCAATAAAACTTTAACATTTTTGTTAAAAATAAAAGTATGGATCACAATTTTTTATAAAAATCTGAGATTTTTTTGCTCAGAGAGGAATACGTCAAATAATCAGTTAGATCCAAAAACAAAAGACAACATCTAATGTGTTATTGCAAAATAATGTTAATATAGCCCCCCCCCCTAAAAATACAACCTATAGAATCATCATCATTATCAACCAGTTTATCAATTAATCTTCTGATGAGGATAGATCACTACTTTACTTATACATGCCTCTTCCCTCCCGTGACCACAGGATGAAGGGATGTAGTTATCTCTTTATTTATGCATCAGAGAACTCATACGTTTTTCCACACATTTGTGGGGATAAATTTCTTGCCGTTCATACCCTTCGACATGAGGGTAGTTTTGACAGTAGGAGCTCGACAGAGCGTGTGTACCCTGTGTTTCTTCCCACTACCTCTGGTGTCGTCGTCCACCTCCATCTGTTCTTCAGGTTCATTGGCAACGTAATACTGACGTCTATAGCCTTTTCAGGGGCTTATTGCCGTGGGGTTTGGAATTTATTGAAGGGTCTGAGGTTTTCAGTGTGGAGCAATGTGAGCCATCAGCAACTGGGTAGATCTTCCGAAGGGAGCAACAGTTCCATAACGTTACCCGATTTCTCCCATCCACTCGAATCTGGTACTGTCGGTTGACACCTGTTTCCATGACCCTCTCCATCTTTCTCCATTGACGAGGGTAGGGACCATCTTGGTTCTGGATCTGGACGAAATCTCCAACTTTTATTTTCCAAAACGGACGCAACGTTGGTTGTAGAACTGTTCGTTCCGTATGTGCTCTTTGGCCATCGCAACCTCCCTTAATTCACCTATCCCTTTTCACTCCTTCCGTGTTTGGTACTTATCCTGTAGAACTGGGAGGTAATCTTTAATAACCCGACCATACAGCATTATAGCTCAAAGTTCTGAACGGAGGCGTTGCAATGGGTCAGCAGTGCCCAGGCAGCATGATTATGCCATAGACGTCTGCAGTTATTTGTATTGTTGGTGAATATATGCTTAACTGTCTTTACCACTACCTCTGAGCGCCCATTGCTTTGAGGGTAGTACGCTGATGACATTAGTTTCCGTATCCCCTAGTTTTTCAGAAAGGAGTCGTACTCCTGGAACTCAAATAGTGGTCCTTTCTAGTGCACCAGATGTGTCACAAATGGTTTTGGCCTTCCCCAATGGCATTAGGGTCACCTCTATTCAGTATATCGATCAGCGTATACCAAGTACTGTTTGCTCTGTATGTCGACAAAGTTCACTACAACTTGTGGAAATGGAAATTCCGGGTCTGCTGGTGACATCAAGGGTTCCTTAGGCTGAGATGGCGCAATCGTGTTGCAAGTGCGACACTATGGTCTGGTCTGTCTGACGCTAGCACCCAGCCCTGGCCAGAACAACCGTTGTATTGTGTTTGCCAGCATGCCATTTACTCCTTGATGTGTGGAATGAAGTGACTTGAGTACCTCTGCTCGAAGTTGTCGAGGTTACAAAATTTTGTCGCCTTTGATTATCACTCCTTCAAGGCAGTATAATCCCTCGTACATGGGTCAGAAAACCTGAGCTATGAATGGGAGGTCGTTGCATGACTCGGGGAAACCTTTTTGCACCAGGTCTGCTAAAATCTGGCATTCTTCATCTGTGGGCACGGCAGCCACGATCCGTTCCCATGTTATCATCTTCAGCTTATGGTCGCTGTCGTACATTGACGTGAAGGCCACTTTGACCCCGGCATCTATCATTTGGGACGGGCTCTTTGACATACCTACTGGGTATTGAGAAGCACAATCAAGTGCTGCATTGTATTTCCGGGGCAGTGTCTAATCCAGAATTTGTACATCAAGCTTCGTTCTTTGAAGTTAAAGAGACAAGGGTTT
The DNA here is from genome assembly GCA_963556195.1 of Sepiola atlantica. NCBI lineage: Eukaryota > Metazoa > Mollusca > Cephalopoda > Sepiida > Sepiolidae > Sepiola > Sepiola atlantica. The sequence continues at coordinate 28,351,647 of OY744534.1, forward strand.
TTAATGTTTTCTAGAGCCTGATCAGAAAATATTTTTGTCAATGGTTGGTTGTCCACTACTACCAGCAATCTGGGCAGTCGAGTATCAATATACGACGGAACTCTAACCCATAGATAAAGGCCAAGGCTTCTCCTTCCACTTGTGCGTAATGCAATTCTGCGTCATTGCTAAATCGGGATCCAGTCAGAATGAGCTTCCATTGACACTCCCCGCAACTCATGTCTGCTTCACCAGGGCATTTTTCTTCTGAAACAAGAAGTATGCAATCCCTGGTTTACTATAATCTGTTGCCAGGCCCGTAGTTCTGTTGATTTAAAATGTTTTAACCTCATTCTTAATTTTCTTTATGATCACCCTCGGTGTGAAACTGATTTCAGCCGACGCAAGCTGCCCTTTTAGGGCGCACCAATATGCATCAAGGAAATCAGGCCCTACGTAGAAACAAGTAGAGATACGGGGGCTAGTACGTATACTCACACGGATCGGCTATAAAAACAAGGGGAGAAAATGGCGACACGTCGTCTAGGCTTTCTAAGAAAACTAAAGTAAATTGTCGATTGTATTTAAATCTTACACAGGCCGAGTTTAAAAAGATGGACAATATTTGGGCAAAATCTTTTTATCGCCAACAAGAAAAATATACGGTCAAGCGTGTCAGTACTATATTAGTTGGGTGGGCGAAGCTGGGCAGAGATTGCCATCTGGAGGCTGTCACTATTAATTAGGGCAGAGATCTCCTTTCCCCAGCAAGGGAAACCGATAATTGTTTTCTATGTAGATAACATCTAACAGCCTACCAGAAGAATTTCAATTGCCCGTACCACCCCACTCCGAGAGAGGAGGAGGGACACAGAAGAAGGGATGGGGAAAAGAGAGTAAGTCAGCATCGCGCGTACCACCCAACCCCAAACAACTCCGAGAGAGGAAGAAAGACTCAAGGAAAGGGAAGGGAAGGGGGGACCGAAAGCGTGTCTCAACGAACCTTTTCAATAAGTGTGGATGCGTGGAGACACGGAGAGAATCAGTTCCCCAGAGGCAGGCAAAGAAGGAGGTCGGACGAAAGTCGTCCGAAGGCGGCATGCCTTAGGCATGCGGGACGAAGTAAGACCCACCGTTTTCCAAACATAGGTTAATGACTAAATTAAGAAAGCAATTGTAAATGTATTCACGCACAGAAGAGACGACGAAATAGATTGACAAAGCCATTATCGAAAAACAGACTTTGAGTTAAAGTTTAAAACCAATTGTCCATCTTGTTAAATAATTATTGCTTATGAAAAGACCTAACCGAGTTGTTGACTTATTTCTGTTGTCGATTTGTTTTGCTTGTGTAACATTGCCTTCACAGCAGACCAGCGAAGCAATCATCATTCATCTGACCGGGAGGAGGTTCGAACCATCTTTCTCTTTACTGCCACTATAGACGACTTCACGAGCCAAAGTAGGGTGTTCACAGTCAGGAAGGATTCCTGCGCCGAGGACGGTTCTCATTACATTTGATGCCGTCGCAAGGAAGGAGCGTGTGGGGTACCTTGTTATATCTTTGTCTCTTTAAATAGGCGTTCCAGTATCTCATCCAAATAGAACTTTTGGTTCTTCGTCCATAACAGTTCCTGGAAGAGGGTCATCACTACGGCTTGTGAAAGAGCATATGACACCTGATTCACGAGTCCAAACCAGTTGACGCTGGTGATATTCGTAGGTGTAGGGAAGTGAAAGATAGCTTCCGTCATCTTTTTTGTGGGTTTAACACCGTCAGCAGTGACAAAAAACCCAGCAAATTCCACCACCGTTTCAGCAAAATCGAACTTGTCAGGATTAAACACAATACCCTTATCTGCATAGTGGCTGATGTAGTCGACTGTGTGCCTGAACTGTCTATCGAATTGTCCCATAGTAAAGTTAAGTAAATTCGTATCAATCAGAATGGTACAACTTTGTTGACGAGTTTGATTCTGTTGTTGGCATTCTTGCAGTATGGACCACGTAGTGGTTGCTAACATCCTTTAGTGAAAGTGGTATTATGGAATCGACTTGATTTTGCGAACTTGGTACACGCAGGTCGTCAGTCCGCGTCATTATCCACCGGCACCTCCCAGGAGTCTCTGTTATCTATGCACCGAGTATTCTGTGTCATATCTACTGTAATGTCGTCAAACCGATGGGTATATCCGTTCCCTGATCCATGGAATCCTTGAGGGGCCCAACAATACCTGTATCTACCACACTCAGTAATGAATGTGGCCCCGTGCCGCTGGAGAGAGCAGTAAGCTGTGGTATCCATTCCATGCGTCAAGGACTGTTTTTTATGGTGTGAGAAGGTACCTCAGAGACCTGGTTGAATGAGGATGGAGTATGGTGCGTTTCCCTCATGGTGGCGTCATTCAATTTTTGTAAGTATTGGAGACCCATCTTTTTTTGTTGCAACTACCATTCTAGAACACCATGTAGTCGGTGTGCCTACCGGTACTCCTTCTATTATGTCCCGGCAAAGATCTTTCACCTTCTTTTTCCAATGATGGGGGACCGGTATTGGTGTGTGAACTGCTGTTGGTGTCGTGCCGGGGACGAATGTGATATCCAATGGTTTTCCTGCCATAGTTTGTAATGGTTGGTGTGGACATAGATTGAATGCACCTGACTTGAAGTGTTCCACTATGAACCATTCTAGTTGGTGTCTGTTGGCTTCCGTAGGTTGGAAGTGGATAGTATCCGGTTTTGATGGGGTTGTTTAATTTGCGTCCCTTTACAAGCTGCTCTGGGATCGCGAGTTTGGAAACTTTAAGGGCAACAAACTCAGATCCTTCAGAACGATTTGTGACAAATAAAAGCCAGATGTGTTGTCTGACACATACACCGCCTGTCGTGTCTCTCTTGATCCAACTTTTATGTGCATGAATAAGACGCCTTTTATGTGCAACTAGTTATCCGTTACTCCCCCTATTCGGTGGGTAGTTGGCACGAGCTACCCGTTCAGGTATGCAAGGATTTTTTTGAATCTCGGGTCCACTCAAGCAAGTCTGGGCTCCAGTGTCTGCTAAGGTAATGATGTTACAGCTATGATGGTTTATTGAACCTTTCAGTATGCATCCGAACTTAGCACGAGTTCTGGGTATCATGGTTATTTCCACTGTCACCGACGGAGGTGGCTCTGGAGATTTTATCTGAAACTGTTCCCCGTCCCACTCAAGATGGGGTGCCATGTTCGACTATGTCCTGTCACGTCTGTTATTTTTCTAAGATTGACGACTACCTGGAATACTGTTAGTAAACTTGACACTTTGCTTGTAGCTTCCGTGCTGGATGTCGTGAGTTTCCAGCATACTTTCTTTAAGTGCCCCATCAATCCACAATGATGACATATCAGCTGAAGCATCTCTCTAATTCATTGATCCATTAGGGTGTGAAGTCCTTCTGTTGCATTACCCGTTCTTTCAGGGAACCTGGTAAGATCCAACAAGAATGCCAAAGAACAGAATGTATATGGAAAAACTTTATTTTCTTTATTTGCCATCACCGGATGGTTTACGCCGGCTACGCACACATATATAACAATCTTTTGACATACTTTTGTCTCATGAAAGTCTTTTTCTTGCTGAGGTCACAAACTTGGTTTCCGCTAGAAACTCGTTCGTATATACATCCGATTGGAAAGCAATTTACTCTGCATTGTCTATCCGAGCGTGAACTGAAGCAATTGTTCCACAAGCACTTTGATGAAGTACAAGTCAGGGGATTCTTTCACAGTACCAACTTGCTTATCAGCCGCATTTTTAGTCAACAGACACGAAAGCCTAACAGCAAGACGGGCTTGGGTATCATAGCCAATAAAGCTTCATCGGTGCCATAAACATCGGTAAACTCCCATTCTTCCGGTACTTCGATACTCCGATCACCAAGCGTTTCGGCTCTTCGCGTTTTTGAAACCGCCGTCTTTCAAGTCTCCTTGCACTGTGGAAACTTCTCCTGTTCAACAGTTATCAAGTCGCTATTTTTTTCTTTCTCGACATCCCACCTACAATGGACTCGTCCACGATTCATTTTTGCCACTCTTCATTATCTTACACTTCCACAGGGCCGAGCATATCGTGGAGTCGCAGGGGTCTCGATTTCCTGGGGCTGTTGTTCCTGGCCCGATTATTGCACGTTGGAGGATGTAAAGTGATGTACAGTGTTATGCAAGTGAGGGGTCGACTTGTCTGTTGTCTCTAGGCAAACCAATCTGTTTAATTTCTGCTCTAGAGTGGTTTGCGTAGCAGCCTCCGCTAATACTTAACTCTGATGTTCCGGGTTAGCGATCCCGGCTACCATCTGCGTAGCAACCATGTCGTCTGATTAGTTCACTTGCTGACAACAACTACATTAGTTTGTGCAGTTAACCCTGAATTTGCAGAACTTGACTTGACGTAAATGAGCTAAAAACTGTTACGTACTCACCCTCTTTCTGCAATCCATTCACTGCAATGAGTCATATTTGATTTAATACGTGTTCCTCCATGGCAGAATTAAGCATCTTAGGTCCTATTAATTCAAACAGTAGTCTGTTTGCTTCAGGCGTACACATGGTTCTCAGTTCGTTTCGGATATATCGGGCCCATGTATACACAAACAACGCCCATTCATCGTCTGTGGTATCAAAGCCTATTGACGGTCGCTCCCGCCTTCTACCATGGGGCGTGTCTGGCTGACCACGAATTCCCTCTTTTCTGAGCTCAATGTTTCTTTTTGAAACTCCACGAGTTGTTTCATCAGCTTCAAATATTGTTGGTTCATTACGCATGGTGGTAAATGACTAAAGTATACAATCTCAAATTGGTACCTTTTCGAAGTGTAACTGCTCGTAGGGCCATGTATAACATCTATTAGCTCAGGGATAGTTTTCCTGTGCATATCCTAAGAATGCAAATTGCTGCCACCATGTTCTATATATAGTTATCTGCCAGGGGCAGATAACTGTCCTGCCTGACCCAAGGGCAGATCACTCCACTTATACACATAAATAGATAAACATCAACATTTATTCATATAAATAGATAATTAACATTTTGGTAATTTCAATACAAATTTATTTATCTTTTAAATATGACCGTAAAGAAATGAAAAGAAAGAAATCCATTCACATGAGCGATAGTGTGTGCGCTCTTTTTTAACTTATGATAAGATCATAAAGAAATGAAACATTTGTCTGCAGGATCCAAGAATTGTTGGATTTAAAAACAATAAAAAACACAAAATGTAGTATCGCCTACACATACACACAAAGAAAGAGAGAGAGAGAGAGAGAGAGAGAGAAAATAAAGAGAGAGAGAAAGAGAGAGAGAGAAAGAAAGAGAAAGAGAGAGGACGAGAGAGAGAGAGAGAACGAGAGAGAGAGAGAACGAGAGAGAGAGAGAACGAGAGAGAGAGAGAACGAGAGAGAGAGAGAACGAGAGAGAGAGAGAACGAGAGAGAGAGAGAACGAGAGAGAGAGAGAGAACGAGAGAGAGAGAGAGAACGAGAGAGAGAGAGAGAACGAGAGAGAGAGAGAACGAGAGAGAGAGAGAACGAGAGAGAGAGAGAACGAGAGAGAGAGAGAACGAGAGAGAGAGAGAGAGAGAGAACGAGAGAACGAGAGAGAGAGAGAGAACGAGAGAGAGAGAGAGAGAGAACGAGAGAGAGAGAGAGAACGAGAGAGAGAGAGAGAACGAGAGAGAGAGAGAACGAGAGAGAGAGAGCGAGAGAGAGAGAGAGAGAGAAAGAGAGAGAGAGCGAAAGAGAGAGAGAGCGAAAGAGAGAGAGAGCGAAAGAGAGAGAGAAAGAGAGAAAGAGAGAGAGAGCGAAAGAGAGAGAGAGCGAAAGAGAGAGAGAAAGAGAGAGAGAGCGAAAGAGAGAGAGAAAGAGAGAGAGAGCGAAAGAGAGAGAGAAAGAGAGAGAGAGCGAAAGAGAGAGAGAAAGAGAGAGAGAGAGAAAGAGAGAGAGAGAGAGAGAGCAAGTCGTCAGCCACATTCTCCATGAACTTTTCTTGCTAATGCCCTGTCAGTATATCTTTCTTTCTTTCTCGTGTGATATTAATTTAATTACTTGCCTTGAAAAATAAGCAACTAATAAAGAAAGGTTTTAGTAATTTATCCTTTTTTAATCACTGTCAATATTGACAAAAGTATTGTGTAATATATATATATATATGTGTAGCAAAAATAGGACAATAAAATCATAAATGAATAAGACCAAACATTAATTTCAAAATATAGTTATGCAAATTAGGCCTTCAGAGTTGTCTTTGCTTCTTTCGTCTGTTGTATATATACAGTATTTCAAAACATGTATTATTTATTTAAATAACAGTAACCAGTTTTCATAGTAATATAGGAGTGATAAATAATAAAATAATCTTTTGCATTTATTTAGCTAGATATTTATAAAAACATTTTGGAATTTCCAAATATTTATGAAGCTCTTGTGATGACATAATAGACCATCTTCCTTCCTCTCATTTTTCATTCCATTCCTCTCACCACGTCTCTTACCATTCATACTTTATTTACCCTTCCTCCCACCATCTAAAACATTAATGTACAGATAAAAAGTGCACAGTGACAAAAAAGATAACACCATTTCATTCATGACGCGTTTTGAACTGAAAAATTAATTCTATATTTTTGGAGAAATAAAAACAATTACGTTTGTAAGAGCATAATATATTTATTACTATGATACTATACAGCAATATCTTGATCAGATATTGATACCGGAGGTTTCAGGAGGTATGGGAAATCCGGTACAGTTGGGCTAAAGCATACCACGCTCATCCCTCGAAGCAAATGTATTGCTTAGCCTAATGTGCAGAATTTCTCATCTCTCCTAAAATACCAGGTGTCAATGTCTAATCAAAATATTACCGGCAAAAAAATATATATATATATATATATACCTATATATATATATATATATATATATCAATATATGTTTATTTATTAATAGTGTTACAGAAGATCAGATCAAATCAAATCAACACGGTACCATAGGTTTCAAGCCAGGGCGGACCGAAAAATAGTGTTGTTTTTTTTTTAGTTTATTCTACAATTCAAATCGCTACCCAGCTATCTTCAGCCATATTTGAGCTCAGAGAGAAACATGAGGCCATTCTTGGAAACGCTTGCTATTTTTTTTAAATATTATTTTTTCCTTTCGTTAGTTAATGAGTGTGTGTGTGTGTGGGGGGGGTCTTTCCCTTTTCCCCTTTTTAACATTTTTTCCAAACCCTTTTTGAAGTTTTCTGCGAAAAGACCTCCTCTAATTAACTACCAAAAGGAAAAAAAATAAATATTAATAAAAGATAAAACAAAATAAACAGCGAACTTCTCCCAAATGACCTACCTCTTCCTCTGAGATAAAATATAGCTGAAGATAGTTGAGTAGCATCTTGTTTATAAATATAAATAAACTAAAAAAAAACAACTATTTTTTTGTCTGAGTCCGCATCCGGCTTGAAATTTGTACTACTATGTTGATTTGATCTTCTGTAACATTAATAAATAAATATTATGCTCTTATTATTATATAATTGAGCACTCTGTTGGATTTTTTTTCTACCAAACAAAACCAAGAATTATATATATATATATATAAGTAAGCAAAATTCAATTACATTCCAAAAGCCAAGATTTTTTTGATTTTTATTACAAAACATTTTTCAAAACAAACATCTTTCAGTGTAAATTATTTTATGAATCATTTCGCTTAAAGTAAACCAAACAACATTATTATGTCAATATTGGATCTGTTCCCCTCAAGTTCGTCAGATGTACTTTTACTGACGAACTTGAGGTGAACAGATCCAATATTGACATAATAATGTTGTTTGGTTTACTTTAAACGAAATGATTCGTAAAATAATAATGTTGTTTAAGCAAAACGAGTTGTAAAATAATTTACACTAAAAAATGTTTGGTTTGAAAAATGCTTTCAAAGAAAAATTTAAAAATCTTGGCTTTTGGAATGTAATTGAACTTTGCTTACTTATATATGCTCTGTTGTTACTGGTTAACATTCATTGAGCTTAAATTGGAAGAGGTTGGTAAATATAAAGTATTGCAAGTATATACTAAAACATAACTTAACAATAATATATACATATGTGTGTATATATATATATATATATATATATATATATTACAAAACAGAGTATCATCATTATTCAAATTACTAATTCGACTTGGAATGGCCTTATTAGAACATTGTAAATGCATTTCACAAGAATAAAGCCATTATCCAGTTTATAGGAAATTAAAAAAAAAAAAAAAAAAAAAAAAAAAACGGATCTACCAGAGTGAATTGTTACATAAATTATCGCAACAAACTAACTTACGGTTGTTGCTGATATCAAGACTTGTTAAGTTGGTCATGTAAGCTATGATTGTGTCAATTTCATCGGAAGAGCTGCTAACAAGCTCATTGCTACTTAGATCAAGGTGTAAACTGTTTATATTCGGATTGCTCGAGATGCCAAGAAGGAGTTCCCTGCAAAAGAAAAAGAATTAATTAAAAAGTAAGAAAAAAAAATTATTTTCAAAGAAATCAAAGTCGAAAGGTTGTTTTTTTATATGATATATAGAACCATGCTGAAAGAATGGATAAGAGTTTTTGTAGAACAGTTGAGGTAGCAGGTTCTTCACAGGGTAAGGCCAAAGAAAACATGGGAGGAAGTGATAAGAATGGATTTGAGGAAAAGAGGGATAAATAAAAACTTGGCAGAGATAGGTTAGTTTGGAAGTCAGTTTCTAAAAGCCATCTAATGCATGCCAGCATGTAAAAGGATGTTAAACCAAATAAGATGATGATACCAGTTGAAATACCCACCCCGACGATGGGTTTATAATTCTGAGACACTAGTGAACTTGCTAATACAGCCCAGGAGATCAAACCAGCAAAATATTTTGAGACAATCAAGAACATCTTGATATGATAACAATGGATATTCTTAAGATTAATTAACTAATTTACAGAGTGAAAGATCGCATTTTTAACTTTAAACAAATTCCTTACAATGACTGGACAAAAGAAATACGTATTCGAGAAACTGCTATGCGTTGTTAATCAGAGTCAAGTTTACAACAGTTATGTCCGTAGTACAATGTTACATGTGAGTGATGAGCTTCCACTAATTTGGTCTTTCTGAGGATGCAAAGGAATAGTAAGGTTATGATTTGGTGGATTTGTAATCTGCGTCTTAACAGCAGAGTCAGTTCCGACTTCATGCTATTTAGACTGAAGGTGCCCAAACTAGAGTCAGCTTTGCATTGCAACAATTTCTGGTGGTATGGACATGTTGAACGAAGCTATGATTGGATAAATAGATGTACATACATCTCAATACTTACCTGGCGCAGGTTGAGTAGGTGGTTTCTTACCAGTCGGGAATACACCCTCGAAATCCTAGTGCGCTAACCCTAGTGCGCCGACTATCCACACCTAACCTTGTGTCTAACCTCCTGGAGAGGAGGTAAATAATATACATCTAAATTTAGGGTAACCGAGAAATAGGCAGGTCAAATATGATTTGGAGGGCTCAGTCAAAAATGACCTCAAGCAATGACATCAAAACCGAAACAATTGGTAGAATTTCATGGAGAATATCAATTTGTACCGCCAATATGCAATGCATATCTGATGTGGTAAAGACACAATAATCGACAAAAAAGAAAAAAATTAAGCAATAATCATTCGGTTTTACATGTTGGAGATAAAAAATTATAAAAATGTTATTCAAAACTTAAGCATGATGAATCTACCGATACACGGATAAAGATTTATGAACACTTCTAAAAATGTTATTTATAACTTGTGTCAGATGCTAAAAATTGCTATTTTAAACTTTAGCAGAACAGACTGACGAGAATAGTATTTTAGACTTAAGCATGACAGACCAAAGACAAAGTTATTTCAAACTTAAGCGTGCCAAACTGACAGATCCTCTTTTATTATACTGAAGATGCGTTGTTGGGATTTTGCCCAATTAGGTATGCAGTTTTAGAAATATATGGGGAAACATGACAATGGCATAAAAAGAACACACACAACTTTTGAACTTGAAGCACGTTTATATAAGACTAGCAGGGGTACCCAGTATTGCTCGGGGTTTTCTCTTTCCTGGTCACCTCATTTCACCGCCCTCTCTCCCCGTTGCCCAGAGCAAAAGCTGTCTTTTGCCTGGTTGCCTCCTCTCCACCATCCCTTGTCTTCCCGTTGCCTGGGGCAAAAGTGTGACATATTTTTATTAAAAGTACCACCTCTGTCTTCACCCCCCCCTTCGATGTATATGTAAGTTATTGTTAAAAAAAAATTCTTATGGGTCAGTTTGATTCTAAGGCTCAACCTCCTGGTCGTCGTTCTTTATCTGTAACCGTTATGTTACCAACGCAGAGAACAAAATCTATAGGAAAACAGGTCACTTAAACGTTGAGGTTTTTTTTGGCAAACCGCACATGTGCACAACGTACAGATGACTGGAAAACAAAGAAATTTGGTACCCCCCCCCCCACCGAAGTTCAGTGTCGGTTCCGCATGAAGGAATCAACATTTTTTTTCCCCAAATATTTCGATATTTCTGTCAAGTATCTGGTCAGCTTTTTGCAGGCATACAAACATAAGCACATACACAGACAACTGCCCTGGGAGAATGTATCATGACGAATAAAACTATACTACAAAAAATAACAGACCCGATTAAATCGAGTTATAGGAAATTACAATATGGCCGCCAGTGACTGAGGAATTGCATTAAAGTTTGATTTTCAAGTCTTTAAAAAATAAATTAAAATTTAATTTTGGGATAAAAATACAATTGAAGACTAATTAATAAATTTCATCCAAAATGTGTGCAAACATAAAACGAAATAAGCGAACGAACATGCTCCTCTCCCTAAAAAGTAGGAGTTAATGCCTGGGAGCATGATATGATGACAACAGAATATTTAGTACACTACTCATCGATAAAAAAAAGAGGGGGTAATCCTGGGAGAATGGTATCGTGAGGAACGAACATATATTATAATGTCCCCGAAAAGTGTAGGTAATGCCTGGGAAGAAAGTATGACGAATGAAAATATACTACACAGAATTAATATACCGAATTAAATCAAGTTATTTTTAATGAAAAAGTTGGAGTAAATGTCTGGGAGCATGATATTACAACAATAAAAATTTAGGGCCTAGCCTCTGTTGTATAAATTGTCACCCATTTAGTACTGGCCAGTATATGCATTGCTTAACTTGATTGCACATGACGTTATGTCTGGAAATATGAGTTGGCAGCCCGCCTACCTTTTCACTGTGACGCCATGTGCGCAAGAATGGTCAGCAAAATTACTACATATTACATTGATTTATTTTCAATTACTACATAACGTTGAATTTACAAAACCCGGCCCAGTTGACCCTTAAAGAAATATTTTTTTCTGAATTTCGATATTATGCGGCCAAAGAGATCTGTTTAAGAAAATATAAACTTTATGGGATCTGTCAAGAGAGCCTTTTCCGGACATACAAACAACTCTCCTTTATATAATAGACAAGCTGGAGAGAGAAAGAGAAAAAGATGTGTTGTTTTGCAAATAATGGTATCTGCAAGATTTATCTGAGTTGATGTTATTGTCCAAATAGCAGTTTTAAAGTTCTTTCATATAATTCTGTGAAGATATATAGGTAAGGAGAAAATATCTTTGGAGGTGGCAGTTGTTCTTTGCTACATCTGTTTGGGGCTTTCCCACAACCGACTTGCCTCATAGAAAGCTAGGATGAAGAAGGAGCTTTCTTCAAATGCATGCAGAATCATTGGTCAAGATGGTTTTACTAGGTGGCCAACACACCACAGACATCGTTATAATTGGAGAATATTCAAGGGAGGTGACTCTGAATATCTAATAGTTTTGGAGCTTCTTGACATAACACTTCCTGGCAAATATCTAATATATAAAGTAGAGACGATTTTTCCCCTGTACCTTCTCGGAGAATAGGAAAATAACCACATGCATCACCGGCTACTAAACTCACCATTACATTACACTTATTCACTCGAGCGTGTTTTAGTACATTTGTTATTCTTTTTCCCCAGCTTACACTAAATATTACATTTGGCCCGCCATCCACGACTCTCCGAAAAACCAACTCCATATAGGTGGTAGCAAAAACTTTTCTCCCTAACAATTCTGTACTGTCACTCTACTCATCGACACCGGGAACTAATGCACACAGTTTAATTTTCACAAGACACCGGTTCTTATTTATTATTCAGTTAATTAACCTATTTTCATACTTATTTTAATCCGAATGCGTGGTGCAGTCGGTAAAAAGGCAGGATTCATAATCACCTGTTTTAGCGTTCGATCCCATTCTACTCTATCACCTTTTTTTATTTTTTTAAAATTTAAAACATTCGCCAACACAATCAACGGGGGGGGGGGGGGGGAGAAAATATAGGTCATTTCCTTTTTTTATTTGACGTCATGCAATAGGTAGTACTTTCTTCCGTGCAACGCCGGGCGACGGGTTCCGCTAGTATTAAATAAAATTCTAATTCTAGGAAATACCTACTTGTTATTATGATTAAAAACCAGTAACGAAATTTTACGGAAAACAATCCAGTAGTTTTTTTATTATTTAAGATATTTAATTAATCAAATTTGTCACCACATACATTCCGCTAAAAAGGAATTCGCCATTTGCGCCAAAAATGATAAACAAGTATCGCCCGTGACAAATAAAAAAAATGGCGGCTCTCAAGTCATTTAGTGGAGCGATGAAAAAATTGGAATATCATAAATAAAAAAAAAAACTACTGGCTTGTTTTCCGTAAAATTTGGTTAAAGGTTTTTAATGACCATAACAAGTATTTCTTAAAATTAGAATTTTATTTAGCGTACTTACCGAGGAGCGTTATGTGAAGAAGCACAATCGTTTTTATAGCATCTCCGTAATTTGTGTTCAGTGATGAAAATGTTATTTTAAACTTTACACTTAGAAAAAAGGAAGTTGCAAGCAACAACAGCACATCTGGGAACATTGCAATGGTTACACATACACACACTTACGTCAACACTGCACCTTTACTGCTTCAAAATAGTGCATACCTACACATGTTGGAAAATGACATAAAAGAAAAGTATGTAAATCTCAAATCTGTTGTTTCGTTCCTATGGACAAAAATAATAATTGCATCAGTCTCGAAGGCAATTATTATTTTTGTTCAATCTTTTTGGGAAGGTGGATTTTCCTCCACATTAATTTTTTTTGCAGGAGTCAGAGTCAAACTTTTTTAAAGACTGCAGTTGTGATTCGGATTATTTTCAGCTGATTTTTCACTTCTGAGGTAGAGAGACCGGAGTCAGCTTTTTTTTCAGCTAACCCTCCTCTACCATAATAACCCTTACCCCCAACCCATCATTAGGAATTAAAGGCATAAAAACAATAGTCACTTACTTAACACTCTCCATGGGTAATTTGCACTGAGAAAGATTTAAATCAGACAATTGATAAAAGCTGGAAAATAACTGCTTCCAGGATTGTGGAATGGTTACGTCTTTTAGTTTCTTCAAAGTAAATGGATTCCGTGAGAGATTGAGGTGGGTCATGTGCTGCGTGCAGCCACGCACCAGAGCGGCAGACAACTGTAATCAGAAAAAGGGAAATAAGCTTAAAAAATAGAAATTATCATCCCCAAACTTTACTGTTTATTTGTCAGTCTAACTATTGTAGGAGTTGAAGTCGAGATATGTAATAATAAATACTAACACCAAATTTATTAACATTTGTTTCCATTCACATAACTAGTAACAATATATATATATATATATATATATATATATATATATATATATATTTATTTTAGACAAACGTTATTAAATAACAGCGTTTTTGCTTAATGAGACTTATTTCTGAATAGTCAATTTAGTATTTCAGTCAAATAAGTTCCATTTTACTATTTGAAAAAGTGAAAAGTAAAAAGAAAAAAATGAGTCATGTTGCGATGCAAATGATTTGTTTTGCCATCAATGTTTTGGCCTCAATAAGAGATTAACCACTGTGGTTTGCCAACGACTTTTTTAGTGAGAAAATGCGGCCTCTCTTATTGAGGCCAAAACATTGATGGCAAAACAAATCATTTGCATCGCAACATGACTCATTTTTTTCTTTTTACTTTTCACTTTTTCAAATAGTAAAATGGAACTTATTTGAACAATTCTTTGTACTTCAGTCTCTTCTTTCAGCCTCACTCTGCTCTCCCTACTGCTCTCCAAAAACTAAATGAAAAGAGTACAGTTTTTATACTACTTATTGCCCCACCTATGCAAATTGACTGTCAAGCAGATCCATCTAGCTTTCAAATTCTCCAAACAGCCAATTTGCAAAGGGGGACAACTCAAACCACACTTTCTGGATCCATTCCTGGCTGGGGTAACTTTGCTAACCACAATCCGTGCTTTTGGTGTCTCAGTTGCATCTGTGCCTTGCACATGTTGTTCCTATGCAAAAGTCCCATTCGTCTCTGCTTTTCATTCAAATTTTCTTTGTTCATTCCCAGTGTGGCTAATCTTTCTGCCTTTTCTGATTTTGTCTATGTAGCAGAGATGTTACCAGAAAATACTAATCCACTGAAATTGTTTGGATTCTTAATATTCTTAGTATTCCCAACACAATGTTTTAGCTGCACAAATTGTTTTTTTTTCTAATTCAAACATTTCCTTTAGACAGAAAGAATTTAGTCTTTGAATATTTTACGAACATTGTAAAGATTTCACCTAATGTATCATTTTAGCGTCATGTTCAATTTCACTTAAATTTTGATGTTACTTTTCTGATGATTATTAGTTTAAAAAAATTAGAGATAAAATTTACTAAAAATGAACTTATTGTTATTTACTATTTCAAAAATGTTATGCCAAACACAATACTTGATGTAAACGATCTATTGAACTCAAGTTGCTATTTTACCTATGGTTGGGTGGGGGGTTCATACCTTCTTTTTTTCTTCTATTCATTTAACTTCTCTTTTCCCTTGTTCAGGGGTCAGACATTTTCTGATCTTACGCAAGCTCACTCTTCAATTCTCACGGTTCAACTGTCTCCAGACTCCACTCTATGCAGTATTGTCTAATAACTTGCTTCCAAGTTATCCTTGGCCGGCTAACCTTTCTGCGATTTAAGCCATTCATGCTTCTATAGTGGTTTATCCAGGAGGATGAACGCTCCACATTACAATACCAGCGTTACAGATTCGTCTTAAGGATAACCTCTATGCTAGACAAATGTAGTGCTTTCAGCAAATCCTCTGACCTAATGTGTTAGGCTTGAGCAGATTTCATGTTGCAGATCCATCTAATAATGGTTCTGCGATTGCAGTTTGGCGAGAGAAGGTTGGGTGAGGGCCCAATATTCACTGCCATACAACATGACGCTCCTGACACAGCTGCTATACAACTTACCCAGGACGTAGAGAAAGATAGCTTGCAATGCTATCCGAAGCAACAACTCACAAAATTTCACCCATGCTGCCTTCTCCCTTATAGCCGTACTGAGTTCACATCCATCACCTGCACTCAGCATACATCATATCTCGTAGGCAGCAGAAAGAGTCTTTTTGGTATTACAATATAAGTGAATGCAATATATCCGTCTGGATTTGAACTTGGTTGAACGTTGTCCACAATGATATTCATTACAATAATTGTGCACCCCAACCCAAGCATTTCTTCTTCATCATCCAGGTTTGGTATAGAAGGTGATGTGTCTCAGACTCTGGGGTGGTCAACACCAGGCAATGTTTCAGATGTGCTATCCATGCAGTCTAATCCAAAAGGTTGCCATCAGTCAGGTTGCATGCAGTTATATCACTTCTTCTGAACTCAAGTTATGTCACCCTCTCTACCATGCTCTCTGTGATATTCAAACGCATTATTGAAGAAAAGATTAAAAAAACTGCTTCATAGCTCTTTAATAGCGGGGGGTGGGGGGGGGGGGGGGGGCTCTTGGGACCAAGGTTAGCAATATCTTCTCCGGACACTTTTCTCTTGGACAAGTAGCTTGAACAAGTTCATACAGAAAGAAGGAGACGACAACCATCTTAACTTCAAATACACTTTATTAACTTATTTATGAATCCATTTTCCTTATCAATGAGTTGACTCTGGATTTAAATCTATCTATCTATCCGGATCTTAATGTACATGTTTCTTCCATTAACGTTAATATGCAACTATTTCTTGAACATTCAAAATCCCTACATTTAATCACATGATTAACCCTTTCTCAGGTGAATTGGTTCTGGGAAAAATTCGCATTTTTAGTCAATTTATTTTTTTAAGCAATTCACCTAAGTAACCTATTTTCATTTGGCAATCACTCTACCTTAACTTTAAAACCATTAAAGTTATGTAACAGAATGTCTAATAAAATAATAGAAATCTTACCAATTCCAAAGGAATTTCTATGCCTGACAAATCCAAATGCGTCATAACGTTTGGCAAAGATAAAAACGTGTACAGATTCTGTAAAAGATAAAACAAAAATTATAATAAAATATAAAAAAGGGGCATATTATCATATCAATTGGTTATCTACCTTGTCTTTTAAAATATCCCCATTTGATTAGTTCAGACATTTGTAAATTGACCAATCACTAAGCACTCAATTTGTTGGGAAAAAGGGCGACCTATCTATATTTATTGTTGGTAACACTATAAAGTGAAAATTACAATTAGACATTGATTAGTGCCGTTGGGCTAGAAATTACTTACAGCTTCATCCTCAGTCAACAAGTCTAGTCTTTCACCACCAGTGTTTCTACTGCTGTTTCACCACCAGTGTTGCTACTGCTGTTTCACCACCAGTGCTGTTGTTGCTGCTGTTAGGCAAGTCGGATTTCTGCATAGAGCTCACAAAGATTGTGTATCAGGATTCTCTGGTCTGCATGAAGTCCTTGCAACACCTAAAGCAGCGAGGCTTAGCAGTTGCATGCAAAGTCAAGGTTGGCCAAGAACACACAAAGGAATTGCACAAAAGCAACATTGCCACTCTTATTCCATTGATTTGCAGTTCCGTATCCGAAACGTCTTTGCTTGCCATACGTAGATGACCAGAGAATCACATATTCCGAATCGTCTTAGTTTTTACCAGAGCCTTGTTAGTCGATTCATGCATACCACGTGTTACCAAGTACATTTTCCTTTGTGCTTCACACCCCTTTTGGCCTGTCACATTCTATTAATATTCGTGACATCATGTTTGACTTGTATTAGGACATTTATTATAGCATTGTTTTATTAACATTATTGTGTTTTATTATATAAAAAGTTATCCTTTTTCCAAAGTTTTTCATGTTTGGTTTTTCCTCCCGTACATTTAGTGTTAATGTATCATGGATAAACCAATGCTAATACTATAGCCGTGGTGACTTAGAGTAACAACCTCTCACCACAGGCCCCACTAACATCATACTCAGGCAAAGATGTGAGTAGCCAATGGCAAAAAAGGCTGAAAGCAAGATGAATTTCTCAACCTGGAGGACCACATTTCAGTTTTTAGAGAAAAACTGTCATAAGAGGGAAAAGGAAGGCAAGTCAAGACAAGATGGGAAGAGAAAGAAAAATAAAGCGAGTGAGGGAGAGAAAGAGAAATAAAATATAGCCAAATAGCGAAAAAAAATATAAGGAGATAAGGCTGTAGCCATTTTACAGAAATCAGTTTTTACTCATTTGAAAAGAAAAAAAAAACAGATTTTAACCAAAAAGCGGAAAACTCACATTCATGGGAGGCTCTAGCGATTTAAACAGAAATCTGCTTTTTTTAGAAAAAAGCAGAATCCTGCTAAGAAGCGGAGAACTCGCATCCCTGCCAGGACAGTTGATCAGGGTTTGGCAATTGCAATGATCCCCCCCCCCCATTTTTTTAAAAAATAACCGAGAACAACATAAACAACCTTTTTCTTACCGTGATATCATCTCCTTTAACCGGATTGTCACTAATCTTGAGAGTTTTCAAAGTGTTTCTGATTACACTACTGCCACGCATGGTCTCTGCCAATTTATTAATGCCTTTGCCGGTGAGGCCAGTCTTTGACAAATCCAGGTAGGTCAATCCACGGCTTAATTTACTCAAAGATCCAAGAAAATGAATCACACCTGAAAAAAAAAAAAAAAAAAAAAATTTTTTTTTTTTTTTTTAAATGTTCAATATTTCCATGCAAAAACCAGAAAGAGAAGAAAAAGAAAAGAAATTTGTATAAAAACAACAAAATTTCAGACTGGGTAAGTACAGGGTGACCCGAAAGTTTTGTTAGCCCTACCAAAGAGTAACAATAGAAGAACAAGTAATACAACAATACTGTATCGTGGTTGGTGTGATAAGATGCTTCCTGAAGATTGTAGATAGCCATTTTGGAGTAGTGTCTGTATTCATCTGACTGAACTGACTTGAAATGAATTAGAAAGGAGTCAGTTCTATATAAAAATACCAACATTTTCTATACAATTAAATCGATTTTGTTTAACAGTTTCATCAACACATGAACACAAGAATGTAAGGCAAGTTGAATTTGATGTTCTCTGTAAACTTCCTCTTTTAGAGGAAGCTGGCATTACCCGCCCAGGGCTAATACCACACCAGGTGTTACCGGTTTGTTTAAGGCCCGATGTATTTCTACGCGAGTTTTAACATGCCTGTTTTAGCCAACCGAACCACAAACTAATCACTACGCAAGAGATTGCATGTAAATACAAAAGAAAGTAGATCTTGGCCATGTAACTGCCACAAATCTAAAACTCATATCCAAGATTCATTTTAGTTGCTTTAAGAAGAGAACAGTAAAAGAACACATATTAAAGTAACAGAAAAGAACATGTAATGGATTCAGTTTATTCACTTTCATTGACTGTCACACATCGAGAAGGTCCGTATAAACACCATTATTTTTGTGGGACAAAATGATGTGTAGAGAGAGAGAAAAAGTCCTGTTGTATGAAGGCAAGGGTTTCTGCATACATATCAATCCTCTGGCTTTGTTGGGTATTAAGAAAAACGGGTTACCATAGTTTGGTTATAAGGACAAATTTCAATTTCTACAATTTAAATCAATTTTATTCATACACAACAGACATGGTTGCAAAAGAGTTAAATGGACAATACAAAAAAATGCTGAGTCAGTACAAATGCCTCTACTATGAAAGTAAGTTTGAGTCTTTCATCTCACCTTGCCCAAGTCATGGCTCAAGTTGAGACAGAAATATCACGTCTTGTCACACTGATGTTGAAACATTAATCTTTAATATTTTTTTCAACTTAGTGCTAAAAATGCTTGAGAATTATAAAATCCCTTTTGCAATTCTTTTTAACAGATGCTACAAAATCATCATTTATTCCATCAAAACATATCGTCTTTATCATTAATAGGTGTTCCTGAGATTCATCTTTGAAATAAAATAAATTCAATTATATATAAAAATAATGAATTGATTAAGAAAATCTTATATGCGAGTGTACACCCACCATCACAAATGATGGGGGGGGGGGGGGGGGGATTTGCTTTGCCAGTGATTGCACTAATTTTCATTGAAAAAAAACAAAAAAAACGTCTCAAACTAGAAGTTTAAAAAAACAAACATACCAATCGGTATAGAAAGAAATGACAAAAAAAAAAAGAAAACATTTCATTATGGGAATAGAGTGAAGAATTTCTTCCCAAATTAATTTGAGACTCACTATTTGCTTTCTCTCTTCCTCTAAACACTTGGAATGGTTTTGTCTGGTACTTTTTTACTTGTGTAACAGAAGAGAAGTGCATTAATATATATATATATATATATATATATATATATATATATATATGACAATTTAGAAATGACCAGAAACTAAAACATTCATTTTTGAGTATCTGTTCCACAAAGTCAACATCAACAAAAGTTTCTGTGTACGATTGTTTCCGGGATGGTAGATTTTTATTGATAAAAGTGTCTCATCATATATATGTGTGTGTGTGTGTGTGTGTGTGTGTGTGTGTATTTTCATTGTTATTATCATCATCTTTGAACTTACGGATGGAGTAATATATGGTGGCTTAATAGGCGGTTTTATCTTCATTATTGACTGAATATATGTGGTTTTGAAATAATAATGAATTTTAAAGCTTTTTCTTAAATGATTTCTGTATGTGATGCTGTAAAGAGCGCTGATGAAGACCCTATTTTGAGTCATCAAAAGTATAATACAAAATAAATTTTCCAAATTGTCTTGGAAACGATCGTACGCCAAATAAATGCTGTGTTTGAATTCTTGGAACTGATATAAATAATGTTCTAATTTTGTTTATCTCAACTTTTTATATATATATATATATATATTTATATATATATATATATATATATATATATATATATATATATATATATATATATACACACATACATACACAAATACACACTGGTCTTTATTATCGAGCGGATTTCGTGCACCCATTTTAAAATGAAAACAATAAAGGGAAATAACTGCTATTAAGAAGCAAAGGGAAATTACTCTGATTAATTTGATAGAAATTGAAGAAAATACAAGTTTTTAGAGAGAAAATGTTTCAACTAGGGCTAATAACGGAATAAAATTAGCAAAAATGTAAAATTATACGACATGATTTCTGAGTCCTGCACTAACCTCGATCATCCAGGATATTGCAAGACATATCAACTTTGGCCAATTGGGTTCCACTGTTTGAGAGTAAGGCAACAGATAATTTTTGAACCAAATCTCTGAAAAAGAGCAACAATTTTTTTTTTAACTTTCAACAACAAACTCGTTATACAAACATTATTTTGCCTGTTAACTTATAATTATGATAAGCAGAAAATACTAAACACTTTGAATTCGAGCAGCCTTATTGATGCTTGGTTTACTGCACATTAACCTCAGTGCAGACACAAAGTAAAAATAGAATAATAATTCTTAGTAATCATTTTATTTGATAGAAACATCTGATTTTGTTAACATTCTTTGTAGAAGAATAATTTGTTGAAAGCACCTGGCATATTTATAATTTTTGTACAATCTTACTTCCTTCAGATTCAGATCGACCTGCTAAAAAAGGCCATTCAGGCCGCTCACCTGGTAATGTATGGAAGGGATTTCATTGAAATCAATACTTTTCACAAATACATGTTCCATTGTAAATGGAGCACAGCAGTCAACATGGAATGGAGAATCTTTTTCTTAAAGTATATATCAACGTGTTGCATGGCCTATGTGATGTCAAGCAAGTTTAACTTCTTTCTGGCAATTGTTTTTGATCGTTCGTTTTTTTTTTTTCCAGTTTATTTGCTCTGAATATTTTAATCGTCAGTTTTTGATCCACATTATCGAATTTCGGTGTTAGTTTTGATGATGTTTAGCGATTATTTTTCAGCTTTGGTATCCAACAAAAGATGGTAGTTTTCGTGTTGCAGAGGTTATTGATTCAAGTACAAAATATAGACCACATATTTTCTTGACCTGCTGCTTTTGATTATGACAATGGCTGTCATCTCGACGGTGTAAATTATTGCTACCCCCTTTATGTATTTTTTGCTGCCACAAATACCAACACTTTCCACTTCCTTTTATTTTTAGATTTATCAGTGTGTATATGTTTGTAGTCAGAATAGTGGTCTTTCATGTTTTGAAATCCGATCCAAACTTTGTTTTATTCTTTGAGAATTTTGCCACCTCAATTTCATTGCAAATGGTGTACAACAGCCAATGCAGAATGAAGGATGTTTTTTAAGCAGATATGTGTGCATTATGCTGCAGCAATATTAACCCTTAAATGCTTTATTTTTATATTGGTTTTAATAAAAAAATTATCATTGAAGATACTGATTACCTATTTAGTGGTTGTGCTGATGCAACATCATACTAATACCTACTCACATTTGCCAACAGGCTCGTTGTAGATGTGAAGCAAGTTACAGTTTGACACATTTTCGTTGAATATTATATTAAACAGACATTTTGTTTGAATGTGTGATATTTGAAACAAAAAGTGTTTAAGGGTTAAGATGGGGGGGGGGGTCAAGATCAGTATTTTCCACGTAAGCAAAGAGCGGAAAATTTCATTTGAATGTTAACAGTTTAGAATCAGGACTATGTGGCAAGATTTCTAATCATGGGGGGAAATATGTGGCAGAAAAGCTACAGAGTACTGCTTCTGGGAAATTAAACGTTGATGTTATCAAATGTGTGTTCACGTCCTCCTCTAATCTACGGGGGTTGGAAGGTAAAAATGTTGTTCATCTTGATGTACTTGCTGCAAATTACTGTAAAGTAAATAAAATCTCAGAGCAAATAATGGTTTTATTTGCGGTTCTTTTTAATTGTTTCCATTATTCCAGTGACAAAGAGAATAAAAAGGTTTTACGATTATTATATCATCACTACAACAACCTTTACAACTAGGTCACTATCCATTGAGCAACTAACAATGTGCCAATGAGAGACTCAGCCGTTTTCTGTCAATGAGGAGATTACCAACCATTTGGTGGGATCAAAGGGATTTGAATGGTGATCAGACACCTGTTTGTGAGGCTATGTGTGTGTGTGTGTGTAATTAAAAATGAGCACTTACGGTTGAAAGTGTAGTGCTTAGATAGCAACATTCTTAGGACAAAAGTTATTAAAGTGAAGTAATGTTGTTTATATACATTGTCATTCATAAAATAAATTCTTTGAAATAATAAAGACAAAATTATAAGACAAAGAAAAAATCATTAAATGATTCTCACGATTTTATTCCAGTGTTACTGACGCTCAATTCTTCTAAAACTGAATTCTTCTTCATGACTTTCACGACTTCTGTAGCAACGTCATTTGTCTGCAGATTAAAACAAAGAAAAATATCACATCCTTTGAATTATGCTTTACTTAAAGGTTTGAAGAAAATAAATTGGGGGGAGAATGCTTATTTGCATTTCAAAACTTAAAAAAGAAATAAGAAAATGTCTGAAATTGGAAAGTCTAAAAAAAAGAAAAAAGTATCAATGAGTAGAGAAAGGGAAAAAAGAAAATGTCTCGTTATAGAAATAGAATGGAGGGTTTTTTTTTGGAGGGGGGGTTCAAACTTATTTCAGACGACAGGGGTTGTCTGATTTGTATTTGCTTTTTCCCTTCCCTTAAAAAAGTTTTTTACTCGTGTCAATTTTTATTATAGAGTGGAGGATATATAATTGTCAGACAATATATGGTCTATCTGTGGCAATTCACGTTCAAACTTGACTTTCTTTTTTAAACATTTTATAATTTTTAAGTAATTTCATTCAATTAAAGTAATGACCAAATGTTATAGTAAGTAATTCAATCAAACTTCATAAAGATCCAATTTAAAAGAGAGAGAAAAGGGACGAGTGTGCAACAGTTGATTAAAAAATATATATATTATTTCATACCATGTCAATTTCATTGTAAAAAGAAAAATAGACTTGAAAGTATTTATGGGATTTAGATTTCAACAGACGTCCTATCAATTTTAGTGCAAAAACCGATTTTCTTAATGACATTCTTTCACTGAAATATTTTTCCAAAAAAATATATTTTACTTTTCTATTTGTTTCGCCTTTTTTTATTAACCTAGGCAATTTTTTTTCTTTTTTAACCAAATTATTTTTTGAAATAGGATTTTGAAGTTAAATATAATTATTACATTATCATTTGGTCATTGATATTAATTGAATAAAATTGTTATAAAACTATAAGTAATTTTGTTCAGATAATGTTTAAATCTCTATAAAGTTATTGGATTTAAATAGCTTCCGAACATTATGAGGATTTGCTAACAATTTTAAAGCCTTAGAAATTACTTTATATTCGACAGTTTAAAAGCTTCTAAATTCCTTTCAAATTTTGAAGAGTTACAAAGCAATTCATTTTTTTTTCCAAATATTAAAATATTAAAATAGCTTACCTGTTTACGAAGAAACTGAAATGCATTCTTGTGAATTGAATTTTGTAATTGAATTTTTTTTTAAATAGAATTATTTAAACTTAGTTTTACTTTACACTATTGCATTTTTTATTTCAATATTTGATTAATAATAATTTTTTTAAAAAGCTATGAGCAAGTCACATTGGGACAATAAATACACAGACAATTTTATTAATATATATATATATATATATATGAAATTTGATTAATATTAATAAATATAGTGGCAACTCTTATGTGTTTTTATTAAAATAGTTAAAAGCTTATAAACAAATTGCAAAGTTGGTGAACCGCACAACAGACTTTCCTCTGCAATAGGAAAATTTAGCTTGAGTCCCTCAAACAATAGAAAATAATTTCTTGCTCATTTTTCGCATAAAAAAAATTGATAATAACCAATGCAAGATTTCAGAAAAGAAGTTATACACATGGACATCGCCAAACAAAGCAAAAGAAATCGAATTGATTTTATTTTGACACAAACCCTCAACGAGATAGCATCTATTAGATAGCTCAAGTGACATTTCAGATCACAAGATGCTGATGTAAACATGCATTAGACGTTGCATGTTTGTGATGCATGCGAATAACAGGCTTGCTGCAGGTGAGAAATATTTAGCTAAGATATTGGAAATATGCTTGGTTTAGAGCTTGGATCACTCAGAATTCGATTTATCTATTTGAAAAAAGTTTGTGTCCCTTTAAACAGGGATTTGTTATATCCACATACTTTTCCCCATAAAGCATGAAAAGAAGAGTAGAGGACTTGTTGGCACATGTTCCCCTATAATAAAAAAAACTATGGTGTAATTCGCCAAGAAGCGAACATACATTACTGGATATAGTCTAGACAGCTAGACACAAGAGCCAGGAGATCAGCCCACGCAGTTTGCGGGGGCGTAAGTAGGGCAACCAATCAGATTGGAGGAAAGCTTGTTGCTAGGAACGAAAGGCCCTAGAGAAATAGCTGGAAAACTCGGGCAAAGGAACACGAGACATAAATTTCAGGAGCGAACGAGTGAAGACGTGTCAAGATTTAGTGCCCACCCAGCACTTCAAATCAAAACAATATATCCCTGTACACAAGGAAAAGTGGAATTCAAAATTTAGCAGCTGAGAAAAATACAGTTAGGATCTTACCACTGTCTATCAGACATCACAAGGAAAAATCCAGTCTGACAAAGTTTACCAGATTACCTATAACTCGCTACACTAAAAAAAGCTATTCGCGAAGGACAGACTTCAGAATCTAAAATCCTGTGATAATATCCTTTATGTAGCTGACAACTCCAAACTAAAAAAGCATTCGTGAAAGACGGACATCAGAATAAAAAAATTCTTTGATATCTTCCACTTAGCGTGTCAACTATCACTCAAAAGAAAAACTCTTTAAAAGGTATGTGCCCTATGTAGAAAAAAATTACATTTTTTTTTTAAAACTCCTGACTGATCAACCATTCTCAGTCTTAACAAAACCAGATCGTCTATCAAAAACTCCCCTAGCGCAAAGCAGAACTTTTAGTTGGTCATTTTGAATTAATAAACACTTGTTATGTTTGCATAATATCGCCTTTGTTGATTCTTACAAGTATCTTTTTTTTGTTTTTTTTTGTTTATAAATTGTGATTCTAATGTGTCTCATTCTTTTCTTTCTCATGATTACTTGCTTGTCTTACTTTAATCGTTTTAATAATAAAAAAAAAAAATTTTAAACACATAAAAGTCTTTTCACTAACAGCGAGTCTAACATGTGACTCGCGGGCCTGATTAAAACAAAGGATAGGAGACGTGTGGTGTGAGAGGAGCGGGGGTTTCCAACCTTACACATTATTAACATTCATGGCTGATTCACACATTTGTAACATTGGTGTCATAGTATCACGTTTATAACAGATTCATGCTGAGAGCAAAGTACTTGAGAAAAATAATAGCTGGCAAAATATGGGACCCCTAAACAGTAATTTTTTTTTTTAATATTCATAGATTGGCTTTTTCAAGTGAATGCTAACTGGCCATTATCTCAAGTAGTCTTTTCTGGTGTGGTCCCAGGAATGTCTATATATATTTCAGCAGATGAGCAGGTGAGAAAGTTGGTTGTCTGAGTGTTAGACAGTGAATTAGCCTTCTAGGCGTCTCAATCATTTGGGTTTGGGTGCTTTTCATAAAGAGATGGGCCCTAAGACTAAGCTAGTGGACTTGTGTTTTGATTTAGTTGGACTGAATTCTCATCTGCAAGTCTGTTGTTCAGTAGAAGAAAACGGATATCATTGTAACCTCCAAAAAATAAACCTTTGTTACTTGTTTTAAACGGGATTTGCAATTTTATTTGGAGGGAGACAACTTCTGTTGCAGCACTGACTGAGACTGCGACCAGTGTCGCAATCGAGCAACGACTTTGGGGCAGTACAACAAGCGGACAATCACAGCCTGTGTAGTGAATGCACACAGATGAACGTTCATAACGAGAACTAAAGTAAGACAGAGTTTTCTTGGCCAAAGAAGACATATTTAACTTTAAAGTTTGATTTAAATTTGAACAAAAACAAATGTAAGCTTTTCAAAATGGGCCTAAATGAACAACTTTCTTATTTCAGATCTGTAATTAAATCGGAAAATATAAAAAGCATAAACCAATTCATTTCTGATCTAATATGATGGAAGGAATGATGGAAGGGTGCAGAAAAAGAGGTAAATAGAGAGAAGATGACGTGATAACGATTGTTCCTAGACTGCCACATCAATCCGTATGTTAAAGTGGTGATAGATCATATTCTGCAGGATGAAAATATTTGATGATGAAATAAACCGTTTAATGAAGTTTTATAGCGAGATAATATTTTAGTAGAAATACACATTTGGGTCAGAGCAAGGATGCAAAAAGGATGTGACAATGATGTCGGGGAAAAAAGTTGGAAGGTAAAAGCACAGTGAGCATGTGTGTATTAAATATACAATGTATTGGATAACAACACAAGACAAAAAGAACAAGAAAAATATAATTAAAAAAAAAAAAATAGTAACTCACAAGTTTCACATTGTTGGCATTAATTCCAGTGAACCAAGAATTATATTCCAGGGTTGATATAATTGGTAACCAATCTCTGAGAAAGAAAAGAAAGTGGGAAGGGGGTCTTTATTAACACTTGAGAATTAATACATTTGCAAGTTGAAATAATGAAATATAAAAATTGAGAAAATACAGAAAATAAAAGAATATTAGACATCCTCAAAGACTAGAATATATTTTTTGTCAACAATAACATTTCTTAATTTTTTAAATTTAATTAATATAAAGAAACTCATTTTAAAATGAACATGCTTTTTTGCTACACAAAATATTTATATTATTTGTATGAAAAAAAAATTGATTTATCCATGAATGAAATGAAGTGTCTGTCCATGATATTCGAAGAAAATAATGATTAGATTTCAACCTAACTAGGAACAGTTTATCTAGATCAGAAATTTTTTTTTTTAAATTAAGATGTTTTTATATTTTAGAAGTGTAGGCACTGGAAAAATTAATCAAAAGGAAAGAAAAGATACATTATAATGGTGCTGTGACCAGGATTAAACCTTGATCACCGTCACAAATATATGCCATTTTTGGCACCTGTTGGTAATCATTTTCTTTCATCACTTACTATTTCTTCCTCAATTTATAGTGTAGACTGGTGCAGTTCTAATATTTCAAGACCTCATCTTATCAAAGGTGCCTGGGAAACGTCTGCCCAGTTGGATATGCAAGTTGTGTGCTAATACTGCAGTCAGGTCGAAAGTTGAAAATCATAGGAAAAGTAGACCAGATCTTAAATTCCAATAGTATTTTTTTTAATTTTTCATGTATTCATTCAATTTTTTATTTATTTTGTCCTTTTTACTTGTTATATATTTTTTTATATTTAATTTTAAATACAAAAATGTAACTATAATTAATGACTGGTTGAAAGTGAAAATAAGAATTATTTCCTTTAAATTGTAAAAAAAAAAAATGTTCCTCACCTGCTTTGCAAATGATCAAAGTCTTTTAGTCGTAGCTCCTTTGTATCATGTGATAAGTATATTGTATCGACATCCTTTAGGAATTAAAAAAAAAACATTTTTAAAACATAACTTTTAAAAATTGATGTTTTGTTTTAAAGAAAAATGCATCAAAATACAGGGATCACTTAAATCTTGAGAACTTTGGAACTACGTTATTTATAATTTTCAGAAATGGTTTCTGTTATCAGAGTTTAAGCATTATATAGATATGTATAACTTAGATAAATGATGAAATTAATCTGTAAAAGGATAGGAAAAAGAATTGAATCATCATCTGTTTTACATGCTGGTCTGGGTTTTAAAAATTATATAAATTTATAAATAAAAAAACTTTTAGAAATTGACTTCCAAGCTAACCTATCTCTGGCCAAGTCTTTATTTATCCCTCTTTCTCTCAAATCCATCATCCTTATCACTTCCTTCAATGTTTTTTTAGCCTTCCCCAACTAACTGACCCTACTACGTCAACTGTTCTACATCTACAAAGCCTGAAATGCAAAAAATTTCCTTTGGAAGTCATTTAATTGAGGCAAAATTTTTATAGGTCAGATTACCTTCCTGACACCAACCCAGTGAGGTGATGGGAATCAGTGTTTTGATTGAGACACCATTTAAAAAAAAAAATGTTTTTAATTCCATTATAGGGTCTGTTTAATTATCCACTAGCACTATTGGGAAGAGTATAAAACCACAGCTTCTTCCCAGCTGTCATGAAGGTAGCATCTTGTGTTCAATAAATAGTATACAAAATATAGTTTGCAATGGAAATTGTATTTCAGCATTAAAATAACCCCATAACAGTTGAATTGGTGTTAAACATAAATCAGACGATGATAAATCAAATATTTGTCAGATGTTAATTTTGTGTCAGCAGTACCAAATCAATGACCAGTTAATACCAGCCATGGTATGTGGGAATACGGCGACACCTTCCTGCAAAAATATCTCCAGCCCTGAACATGTCTTTAGCAAGTTCTTTAGTATCACCTACATTATCCTCCTTTTTCTATACCTTCTTTTGGCAGTCGCTCTTCCTCTTTCTATCAATATAGTTAAAATAATGAAATTTCTTCACAACGATATGACTTCCATGGTAATCGCAAATGGCAGTTCTACAGATCCATTCAAAGTAAAATCTGGGATCAAACAGGAATGTATAGCCGCACCAACCTTGTTTTCAATCTTTATTGCGGCTGTACTGCACCTAATGGATGGTTAACTGGTATATCCATAAACTACAGAATGGATGGTGGAGTTTACAACGTGAGACGTTTGAAGACCAGAACTAGAACAAATGTTAATTTTCTTATTGAATTTCAATATGCCGATGATAATGCAGTTTGTGCTCTGACTCAAGAGGACTTACACACCTCGATTAATGCCTTTGCATACTCCAAACTAGGACTAAAAATCAACGTTTGAAAAACTGAGGTGTTATTCCAGCCTTCACCTCAAGTTAATATTAACCTTCCTAATATCCAATTAGGTGGCAATTACTAGAAAACGTGAATGCTATCATTGACGACGAAATCCAATATCGCATTAGGTGAACATATACTGCTTTCGGTAAACTTTGTTCCAGAGTCTTTGATGATAAAGATTTAAGGCTTGATACAAAAATCTTAGTATATCGAGCCATTGTCCTACCAACACTCGTGTGCATCGGAGACCTGGGCTACATACCGTAGACATCTTATAGCACTTGGAAAGCTACAAAGACTTTTACAAAATTTAAAAAAATTAACTGGCAAGATCATCAAACCAACATCAATGTCATGGAAGAGTCTTGTTGCTCTAGTATAGAGGCTTTAATTGTTAAAAATCGTTTGAGATGGGCTGTCACGTTGTAAGAATGAGCAACCAGTCCTATCCTACGAAAATATTTTATTCTGAACTGAATGTGGGAGCTAGGTGGGTTGGAAGACAGAAGAAGCAGTACAAGGATTGTTTGAAGAAGAATATGAAGAGGTGTGGAATTGGTTACATAACATGGAAAGCGAGTGCACCCGGGAGAACGGAGTGGAGGAATGAAATATGGGTTGTGTGGAAAGATTTGAAAGTGAACGGTGTCATCACACTGAAGAGCAGCAAGAACAGTGCACCGCAAAAATCAATTGGCAAACGATAATGTATGTGAATCTCAAATTAGACTGTTTTCTCATGAGAACTCAACTAAAACTCCTAGAAACCCACATACTCGATTCGAGTGACTGCTTTTAGACTAATTTCAAAACTAACCGATCTCTTATTTATCTCTCCTTCTCTTAAGTCCATTCTTATCACTTCTTCCCATGTTTTCTTTGGCTTTCTCCTCTCAACTGTTCTACATCTACTAACCCAAGAACTCTCATCCATTCAACATAACCAACAAAGTCTCCTGTTCTACATACATCTCCTTATACTATCCAGATTTAATCTTCCTCTGAGGTCATCAGATCTAAGCCTGTCTTTATGATTCACATTACACATCCATTGCATCATCCTCATATCATTTCTCTCCATGACAACAAAATAATCAACTTCTGGGTGGAGTTTTCTTCTTAATCCTGTAACGAAGATCTCTAGAGTATAGACATTGATGGATGGAATGCGATGTCCGCCATGTTGACAAAGGATAATACCCATTTTCAGTTTGATTGAAGATAAAATGAAAACATACTACACAGTGATTGACCTCACATTCTTCAGATTATAAAATGTGTTTTTACTACATTATTCTCCTTCGTCAATACCTTCGTTTCAATCGCATTCCCTCCTGCTCCTATTTCTTTCTTTTTTTAATGAAAATCGCTCCAGACAAGGCATGAAGCCACTTGATGTAAGGAGCTAAAAAAATAAATACTACTTTAAGTTCAAAAACTAGCGATAACTGCTAGGTGGATAGATTCCGACCCAGAAAACAGCAATCCTTTTCCCTTTGTCAGAAACATCGCTCATGGAATGTGAGGACTATAGGACAAAATAAAGGCGAGTTACGAGGCTGCCGAAAGTAAACCCAAGGTTTACTTTCTACTCTCCTTAATCTAATACATTTAATGTGCAAACAACCAAGCAAATAAGATTAACAGTTTTAGTATTATACTAAATGTGAGTTAATCAGCATTTGTTACCCTAAGCTTTTTTCTTATATATATTAATTGCACAAAACACTTGCTAAACAGTTTTGGGATTGAATTATGTTTGAAAATAAATAAATAAAATAACTGTTTTAATTGTTTTAATTAGTCGTAATTTATAATTAACTGAACATGTCAGCCATCTCTCTCTTAGCTATCTACTTATTACTCCCGTCGCCTCTTACTTTATGTTGATTCAACCATCTCTAATACTTCTTAATGTCTTTGTAAGAATTTAAAGAAGCAGTGATTCTTTTTATCTAATTTAGATATGTGTTCGTGGTGTATACAGACACACCTATGTAAATTAGACAGCAAAATAATAAATCTCTACTTCTATAGGAATAATACAAAATAATAATACTTCTATAGTATTCTTCATATTATTATTAAATAGAAGTAAAGAGACTATTATTTTTAGTATTGGAAGAAAAACGTATTAAAAGATGTTTCAGTTTATGAATTTTTGAATGAAATCAAAGTAGAATAAATAGCGGTAGCGGTTGTGACCCAACAGATCACGGGTACGTCCTGTGTGTGTATGTATATTCTTTTATGATATAAAGAGCAGTTGTTTGTGCGTATGCGTGTGTGTATGTCCAGCTAAAAGTCCAAAACTATAAAACAAACAGCCACAAAGTTGGTATAGTTTTGATCGACGTTGCCCTGGCTGAATAATATCTAAAATTAAAAAAAAAACATTAATTCTTTTTATGTACTGATTTTGAAAGAAAGTACTGACTCATTCATCGAGAAATCTATTATATAAAGGAGAGTTGTCTTTGTGTGTGTGCATATGTCCAGAGAGGAATGGGCTAGGCAAAGGAGAAAGATGGGGTTGGGGAGAGGGAGGAGAAAAATGGGGGAGGGGGAAAGAGAAAAAGATAGAGATGGATAGAAAGGTAGAAGTTTTAATAGAAATAGTTTACAATATATATATATATAGATAGATAGATAGAGAGAGAGAGAGAGAGAGCAAATATGCCGGTGTGTATGTGAGCATGCATCAGATTTTAAATGGTTGATCTAGCAAAACCAATGACATTTGTAATCTGCACATATTTGGGTATGTTTTGGTCTGGGTTTTCATATATTTTGATGTTTTATCAAATATTTCTGATTTGCATGAAATTTGAATCATAGGTATTCAAGATAGACACGAAGTAATAAATATTCTCAAACTTTTGGTTTCTTTGGAGCATTTTAAAGTGTTGTTGGGGGTGGGGGATAAATATTTTATTATTAATTAAAATTTTAACAAAACCCAAAATGAAGAAATTTCTCATAAACAACACTAGGTATCCCCGCTAGTCTTTCATATTAACAAAATAATGTTTGATCAATCGGCTGACCAGATAATACTTTTGTGCAATTCAAGACAAATAAATCATCCCTGTCATGGGATGACGTATAACACAACAGAGTAGTTCAATCAAAACTGGGTTAACTTCAAGTAAACAAAAGACGCGACTCAGCTATCCGTATAATATTTGGAATGTTAATGATGCTCCTCCCTCCTCATTGGGAAGATTAACATTCAGGCTTTTTATGTCATAATAGACTGAACAACAAACAAAGGAGTTTTCTTTTTTGTTTTCACAAGAATTCAAATTGTTTATAATAAAACAGGAGAATAGAAAGTTATTAAACCATTGTTGGTTTTGTGAACATGACAATACTTACTATAATGGAGATTTTGTGTTTGTATGTTTATATCAGAATATTATTTAAAAAGAAACATTGAGGTAAGTAAAACTAGTATTTATATGTAACTAGCAGGCTACCTATCCCATCATCATCATCATTATTTGGCTTAACATCTGCTTTGCATACTGGCATTTGTTGGATGGCTTTAAGAAATTGACTTCTAACTTAACCTATATCTGGCCAGGTCTTTATTAATCCCTCTTTCACTCAAGTCCATCCTTATCATTTCCTCTCATGTCTTCCTTGGTTTTCCCCTCTGAACTGACCCTACTACCTCAATTGTTCTACATCTACTAATCCAAGAACTCTCATCCATTCTTTCAATGTGGTCATACCATCAAAGTCTCCTGTTCTGCACACATCCCTCTATACTGTTCAAATTTAATCTTCATCCGAGGTCATCAGAAGTAAGCCTGACTCACATTACACAAAACATTCTGATATCATTTCTCTTCATGCAACGCATATCCTCAACCATCACTGGCCAGGTTTCACTTCCATAAATTACACTGCATACACATTCCTGATAGACTCTTCCCTTGGTTGGCAATGGTAACGCTCTGCTGATTAGTAATGGCAGAAGTTCCCTGAACTTACTCCATCTACTCCTAATTCTTGCAATCACACTAGCACCTGCTGCTACCTGTGCTCCAATGGTATCACCAAGGTAACAAAACCTCTGAACGATCTTAATAGCTTCGCCATCCAAATATACTTTCTCCACATCAGAGTTCTCATCAGTCTCCATTGTCTTACACTTCTTGCACATAAATTGGTTATCATCTCTAAACCTATCAGTAATTCCACTGTGTAAATTTTTGTCTACGCAATGCAAGTACTACAAAAACGTGGGTATTATGCTAGTTAATAATAAAAATTAATTCACTGAACAGAACAGTTTTACACCTCTTTTATGTCCTCTTGCAAATATTAAAATCAAGATATAATGCTACTAAACTTTATGTCTTGAATCCTTATTTTAATTTTGATTAAAATCCATTAAATGATGTTGATTCTAAAATAAATCTAAAATTCGAAGTTTAATCTGAAAGGATCTTGAGAAATTGAAATTCAAGGAATCTTGCTATGAATCAAATTCAATGCAAATCTGAAATATTGTAATTTTCAAATGGGAGGTTGTCCTGATATACCCTCTAATAAACCATTCAAATATTCCATAGAAACTGAAATTTGAGAATATCCATTAATTGATGTCTAATAGCTGTGGTTAAAATTTCATCAAAATAAGAGGTATTTGAATTTTCACAAAGAGCTTTTAACCCCTTTTTGCATAAAACCAAATTAAACTAAATATAGCCCACATTACTCCCCCTTACTTCTAGCAGCTATGTCCAAAATTCATGATTAATTAATTACCTCCCCAGACACAAACAGATTACAACAGTACATAAATGATTGTTTAAAAACATTTTTAAGTAATATTCAGAGTTTTCGTTACAAATATACTCAAGATTTGCTTTATAAAAATAAATAAAAGAGCAAAATATTAAAAAATGAATGAAAACTTAAAAAAAAAAAATTTAAATTTATTTAAAAATAAATCACTATTTTTTGTCAATGCAAGTAAGTTGTTTTTAATCTGTCGCATGTTGTGGATATTTTGTCTGCAATTCTTATTCCAGTTTATACAACAATGATTCTACAGACGACATTTGATAATAGTTGAAGATATTTCACATACCATCAATTACTATCATAACATAAACAAAACAAAAAAATCTATTGATATGAAAAGGAGAAATTGTTACTAACCCAAGCCACATCATCTCGGTACGGTAAGTGGTGATAATCGCACATGCATGCGTACATATTGGAAAATCCGCCGCAAGGGCCGGGATCTTTTTTTTCTTTATCTTTAATCATGTCTTGCATCAACTTGAGCCGCTCTTGAGGATGAACATCAATTTTCTTTATTAGACGGCTGAAATAAAAATCAATAGAAACCTTAAATAAGACATGTCAACTCATAGCTATCATCTGAGGTAACGCCAGGTCCATTATGACATCATCCCACAACATTAAGTCTTAATTAAGACAACAAAAAACTTTGCCCTCGTGTGCAGACAAGTAAGGACTTATTGACATACACTTATTTCTTTAATAAAAATAACATTTAAAAAATAAAAATAAAAATAAAAAACCGAAAGTTACCTCCCCTTTTTATACTTGGATGTAGGGAGCGAGTGAATAATCAAGGTTGTTGTCTTGATAATTTTTATTATTTTTGCAATTGTGCTGATCACATGGCTAATTGGAATTTTAAAAATAGTGTGTGATTGTGTATATACACCATCTCACTACGGTTCATTTTATGCCTTCCATACAATCATCAGATCATAAATTTAAGGTTCAGATTGTACAACAAATTCATACTCGTGCTATACTCTGAATATGTACATTTATTCAGCGTTTCTTATATTTTTAGAGTACTCAGGATTTTTGTAGAGTGTACATAATATAGCAAGCAATATATAATCTAGTTATGCAGTCTGAATCTTAACTATTACGATCTGATGATTTTAAGTCATGAAATGGTCGCCTTGAGATGGTAAAGTATCATTACCAGCATCATAATATCCAGTTTAATGTCCAGTTTAATGTTTAATACATGTGTTGAACAGCTTTAAGAAATTGACTTCCAAAGTAACCTATCTCTGGCCAGGTCTTTATTTTTCCCCACAGGTCCATTTTTATCACTTTCTCCCATGTTTTCCTTGGCCTTCCCTGTGAACTGAACCTGTTACCTCAACTGTTCTACATCTACTAACCCAAGAACTCTCATCTATTCTTTTAACGTATATGTACACTTTACAAAAATACTGAGTACTTTAAAAAGTTTTTTTTTTTTAAATGCAGAATAAATATACATACTTCCAACATCAGTATAAATTTTTATTTATACAAACATTTCTGCCTATATATGTACATACATTTTTCAGCTAAAACCTAGGATCTGTTAGATCTTGTTAGGCCACATATTGAATCGAAAATGATTGTCACCTTGAAGAAAATCATATTTCCAAGTAGAGAACATCATGTGATAAAAATTTGCCAGCTCCTAAAGAAATTAATTCATGTTCCGTCTCAAAACTTGTTTTAAAATTTTATTATTCAGCATTATTATTGTAAAAACAGAGGAAGATTCATTAAATTTTGAATCCAATCTTTATGAACAAAACTACACCTGATATATACATATATATATATATATATATATTATATAAATTTCTATAAGTTCACACAAAAGTTTATGTATTCTTATGATAAAAATGAAAAAAAGGAATAAGAATGAAGAAAAAGCAGTGAAAATAAATTAATGTCGACTGTTGTGGCGGCGGGTGTCGATTGATTATTCATTTATATGTGCATTTTGGTATATTGTTTTTTATCAATAGAGTATGAACATTTTGAAAGGAAAAAGTGGAAAAGATTCAATGGTCATAATACATTTTGAACTTTTAACTACAAATAAGATTAAAGTAAAAATTTCTTTGATTTGAGTGACAAAAGAAAAAGTAAAAAAGGAATATATAAATTAAATAAATATGGTTGCATTTTGATTTTTTCTTTCGCCCGATTATGGCGAATTGTACACCGATGAAGCCTTTTCGTGAGTATTCATGATGTTTTGTATATCATGAAAATATATATGTTCAGAATGGGCAGAAACAATTGTCTAATAAAGTGTTTTTGGATGAAATCTGGAATATTTTCTGAATAATTATTATTTCGAATCCTGCAACTGGCTTGAATAATTATCTCTACACTGACGATTTCGGAAGGATGAAACATATACGTATGTAGATAAAACAAATGTTTATCACCCCCCCCTCCCCAATTCAGGATAGGTACTATAGTGAGCAATATTAATACAGCTTTAATGCATGTTCCTTCATAAGTTGAACACTGTTGACATCGGCTGACTATTGCGCCAGCTCGGTATAATATGTAGATTTATGTAGTTGTTCATGGTGGCCATGTGGGTTATAGCGTCAGAATTTGAGTTAAAAACATGACTCGTGTTCCGGGATTTGAATCCTGCGACCGGTTTGAGTAATTATCTCCACACTGACGATTCCAGAAGGATGAAACGTATATGTATGTAATATATATATATATATATATATATATATAGTGTAAAGCCATAATCTGTATCTCTTGGGTTATTGATTGCGTAGTAAAAATATATATAAACAGAAATAGTACATATAGTGCTAGAATTTCTTCTAGCGTCAGTGCACAACCTCCAACTGCATCTCCTGAATCGGCATTACTCTAGTTCAGTAGCAAGAAGTCGCGGATGACTGGAAACAATGTTGGTTCAGCTGTTATTTCGGAGTTTCCTATCTCGTAAACGAGTTGCACAATCAAGGCTCGGCAGTTTAGTCTATCCCACTATTTAATCCATGGAGTCATACTTTTTCGAAGAGTATTAGTGAAAGTGATCCAATAGCTGCGACAGAATGGGAACACAGCATGCCAAGCTGTAACCAGCACACCACTTGCGAATATATAAGATTGAATGATAATTGTCCAAAGTTATGATTGATAGTCAGCGATGAATTTTGGGATTCTTTTCACTACACCCAGTCATTAACCGTTTTATTATAATAGCGTAAATGTTCAAATGGTGAATAATTACTTTGGAAATAATAACAATAATTCTATGAAGCATTCCTTTGTTTATTAAATGGCCGACAGAAATCCCCCCCCCCCCTGTGCGTCTATCAAAAGAGTAAGAGAAAGACGAATCAGATGAGGACAAAAACGTTTCGATAAAACAATTCTGGTTTATATTTTAACCAATGGTTCTAAATGCAAAAACTGTAAATGTTACATAAATTCACATATGCTTACTATAATGGAGATATTGTGTATGTTTGCAAAATATAAACTTTAGTCATTTAATGCTGGGAACCATTTTCCTAAACAAATTTTTTTTTTCTTTTGTAAACAAATTCTAAGAACAGTAGTTGTACTAGTTAAACCATAATTCGGCAGAATGAAAGGATTCATACCTTTCTTAGCTATTATTATGTTCAACATATTTGATTCCCAGGCATTACTATTAGATAATATTCGTTTTGAAAGAAGACAGACGACAGAGACTTTAGATTGAGGTATTGGCGGAGAACAGTTGTTGGGACATTACACAAATGTTTTTTTTTAAATACAAATACATTGAATTCAAAAATGAGATTAAAAAAGGCAAAGAAAAGAAAATACTTACTCTAATGAAACACCAGGAAAAATACTTTTTAAGGAAACACCGATGTGAGTAATTATGAAATTAACTTGTTCAACGTCAGTTTCTAACGAGACAAAATGGTAAGTTTTGCCCTCAACTGTTAGAGACAACTGAAACAAAAAAAAGGGAAAATATTCATTGTGAGCAAAATTCGTATGCGAGACAAATTGAAGATCATCATTCGATGAACCAGAATTCAAGAGAAGTAAAGCAATAACAAAATAATAGAAACACTTTAAGAGCAAAAATCAATGGCAAAACATTTTTCTGACATATTTGTTTCTAAGCAGTTGTTTGGAGTGAAACAATATAATGTGGCAGACATGATGAGCTTGAACCTGGATCGAGTGGTCGAAATAATCGTGATTTACGTTATTGGCACCATAAAAGAGCTCACCTTTGTCTAGCATGCAGAACCTCAATGTGAGAAAGAACAAATAAATGCTGGAACCAGAGTATTCATATGTATTGACCATGTATAACCAGCATGCTTTGCCATACATAAAAGACAGGCTAAATGGAAATCGACAAAAGGCATTTTAGTATTCAAAGAAATAAGATCATGGAGTGATAAAGATATCAGTATTGAAAACAGTAAGAAAAGTTCACTACGCAACTACGGTCCAATGGCAGATATATGTTGTTGCAGTGAATATAGTGTCACTAGAGAAAAGCATAGCATGTAACAAAGTTATAGTGGCAAGAAAGTTGTTTACATCAGGAGAGACCATCTTACCATCGCCTTTTCCTTTTTTTTTTTTTTTTTTTTTTTTAATTCCATCATATAAATTAAAAAAAAAAACAACAAAAAAACACACAATTATAGTGCTGCAAGAGACCGGACACGAGGGGCAGACAAGTCTCCCGCGGTGGAGAGACCGGACACGAGGGGCAGACAAGTCTCCCGCGGTGGAGAGACCGGACACGAGGGGCAGACAAGTCTCCCGGGGTGAAGAGACCGGACACGAGGGGCAGACAAATCTCCCGCGGTGGAGAGACCGGACACGAGGGGCAGACAAGTCTCCCGTCGTGGAGAGACCGGAAAGGATGTAAAAATATTTAATGGGATAACAAGTAGGTTATGTAAAACAAGGTTAGTGAATAGAATGAGAGTAGGAGATTCAAGTCTGCTTTGTTTTGATAGGTGGTGAATGATGAAATTAGGTAGGTAAATTATTAAAATAAATATTTGCTTTTATTTAGAAAAAAATGTTTGAAAATCAAACACTTGATTAATATGTTGAGCTACTATTAAGGAGCATGCTGAACATAAAGAAATGTGTGAGTGAGTAACATGATGTCATCAATCAACAATAAAAGATAATATAAAATTCTTTTATTTCAAGTCTTCCTTTTTAAATCTGTTGGAGAAAACAACCCTCTAAATGCTAGATTATCAACTGCCAAAAGAAGAAACCAAGTGCAGATTTTCAGTCTTATGTAACGTGGCATGTTGGCAAGCGTTATGCTACCTTACCTATAATGGACTACTTGGACTCTTCCATTCACCATAAATACTGGGAGCACCTGCTTCTCAGTGTTGGGTCCACACCAGCCTGTGCGGTCTTTCTGTAATGACAGTTGCTTTTAGACTTCGGACTGGTCAATACCAGTGTCGTGGATTCGTTCTCAACAATCAGTTCGACAGGAACTGGGCCATTTCGGTGGCCTTTTATCTGCCAGGCTGAGTTATTAGTCCTGGATAGTCCGAGGTCTATCATCTCAGGCCTTGCATCCCCTCTTTGGGGTGGAGTAAGTTTATTGCTTACTGCCTGAGGTACCCTGACCAGGGAATGCCGACAAGACTGCCCAGGCCAGAAGTTCCTTCTTTAGGGGCGCTGGCTTTACCCTCTCCCACCTTCCGGCCTTGTGCCACATATTCCTGCGGTGGGAAGGAATTAAATACCTGGATCCACACCAGTCTATACTGGCAGTCAAAAGTAACGTACAACCACTCTTGTTCTCTATTGTATTATACTGTTTTTTCAATATACTTGTTTTCTCTAAACTCCGAGTTTGTGCCTTCTTTTCGGCCCCTTTACAGAGTCACAACAGCAAGTTACAAACGAATCCCTTCAACAAAGATAATGATTACATGACCCAGCAATTTAAGATAAGAAACAATGTAATACTATAAAAATTTCAAACCACATTACATAATATTTTCCTTAAGATAAGGGCCACATCACACAAAGATTTGAATCAACATTTCCAATAGTGAAGAGTTGAAGTTACGTTACATTACGTTGTAAACTGTCTACATAGTCCGTTAAGAAATTGAAAAGCTACATTACAAATTATAACATTTGGTACTGCCATGTTACAAGCATTACATTTGTCGAGTTCAAGAAAGAGAGTAAACAACAATTGCGGTCAGAACAAAGAAAAAACACAGGCACGTAAGGGGTCGTAACAGAAGACATTCAACAAAGAGAGGTTTGATTTGTTTTGTAGCATATCAACCTCTTGTGGGTCATTTAATGCTTAAACATTAGTTTTTAATGTTTATGTATTTTAATATCATTTTTTTTAAATGTTTATGTATCTTAATATCATTTTTTTTTAAATGTTTATGTATCTTAATATCATTTTTTTTTAAGTGTTTGTATTTTAATTTTTTTTTTTTTTTAAGTGTTTGTATTTTAATTTTTTTTTTTTTAAATATTCATGTATTTTAATATCATACAAGTTCTTTATATGTTCAAGTATTCATTCATGGTGTTTGGTTTAGTTGTTTTGTTCTATGGCATATCAACCCTTTTCAGGTTATTTAATGCCGAATCCGGTCATTTTTGCAAAAGTTCTAATGCTTTGAGTTCTTTACATGTTCAAGTATTCATTCATGGTGATTGGTCGAGTGAAAGTGAGGGAGAGGGGGGAATTGTTTTTTTGTTTTGGATTTTGCAGAACATGGTTGAATTTTGCAAAGAAAAAAAAGAAATCAATGTTTGGTGCATTTTGAGACAGAAAGTCAATAACTTCAGACAGCCTGATCTGGTAGTGCCAGTAGGTTTTATTTGACCCATAGATGGGGCCCTTACAGGTACTACTATTACAGGCCAGAGTGGACCTAGGAGCAATGGCAACTATGGGGAAACTCCACATTCCCCACAGTTCCCAAGTGGGAGCGTCACCACTGGATGTCTTTTAAGGTCATGCCCAGGAGCAGGGGAGAGGGAGGGGGGGGGGGAAATGGGGAGGGAAGGAAACTGTTGTTTTATGTTTTGGGCTTTGCAGAACATGATTGAGAACAAAGAGAGGGAGATAACATGACTTGACATCGACAGGGAGAAATGTTAAAAAACATTACTTAAAACAAAAACATTGTTTTTAACAAAGTAATGAGATAAAAATAACTTGAAATAAGCTTTCATGTTAAATGTTTATTATAGTTAAAAGGTCTGTAGTCATCATGCCTGTCAATTTTCAGTGATGAAAAGAAAACAAAAAACATTTAAATTACCAAATTTTATGAATTTTGTGAGAATGATATGCTTTAAAAATGTCACAGAATTTAGCTTTCATGAGAAACAATAAGAAAATTTGAAACTATAAAGATTTGCATTTTTTTAAATTCTTGTTTCTTCAAATATCCAATGCATATTTGGTCAGACTCTTTCACTATGCTCAAAACACCATATCACTTTCTTTGTTTTTACTGGCTCCTCTTCTCATTTCGCCCCCTAATATAGTCGAAAGAAGCTGAAAACTTGGAAAACTCTGAATTAGTGTCTTATACATATGGTTTGCGTTTCATTAAAATCAAATATAGATATTTTAAGTTTTAAAGAGGGTCTGTTCCCATGGGTGACGATTCCTGCGTTATTTTGCCGGTTCATGTACATTTAACTAAATTGTTAAACATACAGTGACGCCCGGCACAATAATTATTTACTAATGTAAAGGGATCGTTATTATGTCGGTTCATTTTTTTTAAAGACCTAATTGTTATGGCCTTGCGAAAGAAAAAGTAATGAAATAAATAAGGGCAAATATTTAAAAACAATTTGTTTTCATCATCAGTTGTGTCGGTTAAAGAAATTTAAAAAAAAAAAAAAAAAAAAAAAAAAAAAAAAAAAAAAAATCGACCTGCCCTATTGTGTCGGTTAAAGAAATATCTGCTTTTAATACAAAAAACATTAAAAGTAAAATAATTAAATGAACGGAAATATTAGAGACAATTAGATTATTTAGTCGGATTTCATTTGCTGTAAAGCGTATCTGATGTAATTTCTTTACGAATTGCTGTTTGCAGACGGGAATATTGGGACCCCATTCGTACACAAGCATCTGAAATCCGGCTAAAGAATCTAATTGTCTAATATTTTCGTTCATTCAATTAATTTTTATTTTCAACTGCTACACATTTTAATCCAAGGTTGAATTGTTTTACAAACAAACATTGTGAAGCGGCAGCACTTTTTATACCTGCCACGGGAGCCGGAGATACCACGGGCACCAGTAGGCGTGGCTCAAATGAACCAAACAATCGCAATCATTTTAAAATAGATATTTTACCTTTATTATTAAAAAAAATACTATTTTTCTTTTCGGTTTATTTTTATTTTGTTACTTTTCATAATAGAATTAATGTTGATGAATTTTCCCATTACTAAGTTTGCTCTCGATTTAAGTAATTGAAATTAAGGAAAGTTATATATAAAGAAAAAAATAAGCAACAAATAAATGTTACCAAAGGCAAAATAAATCATTCTTCTACCTACCTGTATAAGTTTATTTGTTTATTTTATTATTTATTTTGATAAATGATTTTTTTTTATAAAAATAAATAATAAAATAAACAAACGTATACAGGTAGGTAGAAGAAGAATTTATGTTGCCTTTGGTAACATTTACTTGTTGCTTAGTAATGTTGGGAAAATTCATCAACAATAATTCTATTGTGAAAAGTAACAAAATAAAAATACACCGAAAAGAAAAATAGTATTTTTTTTAATAATAAAGGTAAAATATCTATTTTAAAATGATTGCGATTGATTGGTTCATTTGAGCCACCCCTACTGGTGTCCATGATGTTTCTGGCGCCTGTAGCAAGTATCAAAAGTGGTGGCCCTTAAAAACATAATTTGTAATTTTGTTACAATAAAAACAATACGTAAATACATTTAATTGGCCATAGAAATTCATTATAGTTACACATTCTCTAATGCAAGGAGTAAATATATCATTTTTTGCACATTAATCTTCACAATTTCATAAGCGACTCATGGAATTGAGAAAATCCGTGCCCAAAAGAAATCATCTGGATACTATTTACATGACAGATTAAGTAACTACGATGAATTTCTGTGTCAATTTAAATGTATTTACGTATTGTTTTTTGTTTTTTTTGTCAAAACCATTATAAATTATCGGATTACCCATTGTGACTATTTCACGGGCCGATTTAAAATTACATGATGACAGTTATTTTTCTTTTTGTTATGTAAAACTTTGGTCATTTTTCTTTTCATTAAAAAAGGACAAAATTAAAAACAATAGTTTAAACTTTTTTATTATAAAATATAGTATGACTCAGAATATTTGCCTTCAAAAGTTTGTGACACATTTTTTTATAATTTTTTATTAATTCTGAATCTCTTACTGGGGAGTCCTATAACTGTATTGTTAGATCCTTTGGGTCTACCCCTTTTCTTTGACTTTGGGAGTAAAGTGACATTGTCAAGGTTAAGTTCATCAGTTTCTGGAAATAGTTCTAGTTTTGTAGGAGATTTGGGATCTGGCAAAGGCAAATCATTCTGTGCTGTATACTCAGTTATGTTGAGACCAGGGTCATTTTGTATACCAGTTGGTGGTGCATCCTGCACAACAACTTCTACAATTGCAGCCTGCTTTCCTGATTCCCACATCTTTGTCAAGTTCTCTAACACACTAAGTCTCTGTTCATAGTCTTGGCCACATTCTGAAGCTAATGAAGCCAGTTTCTGTCCTCGTATGAATGCCTTCTTGTCCTTGTTCTGTACATTTATAGGATGTCTTCTAGGAGGGAGACTGATGCTAGGATGTTCAGGAATGGTGTCAGATAAAGACTTGGACAACATCCGATGACCTCTCGTGTAGTACTGCCAAGTCCAACGCTTGGCAACTAGTTCAGTAGCAAAGAGCTCAAGTGACTGCCTCGCTCTCAATGAAAATAAATGACGACATGGCAGAGACATGGATGTACGGAAGGTACACTGGCAAGATGTGGTTGTAACACTGAGGACCCCTTCTGATGATTCAGTAATAAAGGCTCCAGTAGTATCTTCTTGAAGAATGAC
The DNA here is from genome assembly GCA_963556195.1 of Sepiola atlantica. Lineage (NCBI taxonomy): Eukaryota > Metazoa > Mollusca > Cephalopoda > Sepiida > Sepiolidae > Sepiola > Sepiola atlantica. The sequence goes on from OY744534.1 coordinate 28,396,029, forward strand.
ATGCTGTGATAGATCTAACTGCTTCTCCACATATTTAAAGGCATGTGGTGTTAGATACTGCTGGTATTGCATGGCTAATTTACTTTTATCTTGGGTACTGCAGGCAACTTTATAAAACATCTTCGTTACCTTTCTATCACGCTCTGATCTCATCATCTGAAGGAAAGACAGAAACACTGAGAAGAAATCCAGTAATGAGTGATGGCTTGACATTATGGACTTTAGTTTCTGGAAGTGAGATTCTAACCTGTTATTTGTCCTCTCACCCAAAGACATATGTTGATGCTTGAGTCCTTCTACCCACTGTTCTGTTATAGGGGGCCAGTTGGTATTATAATATTTCAGTACACTGTTGTATAGTTGTGTGGCTTTCAGTGTTTCGTAATGCATTTTATACTCCTGTTCTGATGGCGAGTATGCCAGTTTTTGGAGGATTTCTAATACATTTGTTTTTTCATCACTAGAAATACCCATTCTTTCCACTGTAATTTCACGTCTAAAGGTTCTAAGAGCATGAAAGAGACAGATTTGTAGGTGACAGTTTGGCATTTCTTCACTGAATACTTTTCTTTCAACCATGTCTTTGTCAGTTAGCACAACTCTAACATGTGTCCACTTTGGATTCTTAATCTTGAAGAGTTGAGTCATCTGACGGATCATTTGTTCCTCTTCACTGTTAACTATGAACACTGCTATGATTTCTGTTTCTCCATTGCCGTCAACAACAGTCATGAGGTAGAATGGCATTCTTAGTTCATTTGTCTTGTGCGTAGCATCTGCTAGGATAAGTTCAGGAAACTGACTGAATGTGTGCTGCATATGTGTATCTTGGATGAAGATGCCTGTCAGTGTGTTGGTCTCATCTACTAGATACTCTACACAAAGCCCTGGCTTGGACTTTAGATAATCTGCCTGCTGAAGCAGTTCATTAACATTAGTATGTATTTTGAGCTTGGCAGCCGTGGCAATATTGTGAATATCCTTCATAAAGATGGATTTGCCTGTCATAGACAAGTGTTGATGGACCATCTTCCTGTTGGCATTTACCTTCAGCATTTCTTCAGCTTTGTCTTTGGTAGATTGGCTTAGTCGTCTTTGTGCTGGAAAGAGGTTGTATAGTGGCTTAGACACATCATAGTTTTAAGAGGATTATGCCCCTATAGTCCCCTTAAGGGTGCACTTAGAGATTTGAAAACACTTCCAATGTCTTCCACGATAAATTTTATATAATGCAATTTTAGATTTGATGTAGATTCTCTAAGCTTTCTTTCTACAGGGAACACACACACATGCACACAGACATTGATTTTTATATATATAGATAGAGATAGATAATAAACTCTTTCACATCAATTAATCTGGAGAAATAAATCTGGAGAAATAAAACCGAATGTAAATACAAATAACTTGACAGGCTCTTGATCAGAATTTCATAAAAAAACTAAAAAGAGGAGCTCAAAGCAGACCTGGTGATGCAGCCTTCTTGAGCTGAAGTCTATATCAACGGAGAATGCAGGGGACAGAGGAAAGTGGGGAACAACCATGAAGTCCCTAATGTTCCATTTGGAGAAAATAAACTACAAAGAATCTGGAAATCGGTAGAATTCATGAAATTATAACTTACCTGATTCGATTTGGAACTTTCTATGGCCAAAATATCAATGTAGTGGAATGAATGTTCTATCTGGAATGAGAAAAAGAAAACAAAAATAAGAGATGAGTGATCAAAGTGTGACAAAGTATCCGGTGCCCTGGTGGCGCGCATCTTGGTGGTGGTGCTATGCCGACTGGGGGCCCTGCGTCGAGACAAGGTAGAGATGTAGAACTGGTGTATATTTGACGTGGAAACGAACTTGTTCAGGCGACGGAAGGGGGCGCCAGCTGGTCTCGCGGGGTCGTGTGGGATATTCAAAATCGATTGCGAGGAAACAGTTGCCAGATGGGAGATAAAGATTGGAGAATTCCATGTCGCAAATTTGGTTCCGAAATATCAATAAAGCGATGTTATTGTTTGGGGTGAATGGCGCATTTTGGAATCGCGATTCTGTGGCAGCTGTTTTGGGGATCTGGGAAGGACGATCCCACTTGAGAGATTTATTTGGGCCTGTCATCGTTAATTACGAGCCGGGTCAAGGGATCGCCTCCAGCTGTGTGACAGAATGAGAAAGCGTTTGTTTTGGTGATAACGATGGGGAAAAAAGAAAATCCCATTTATATTGGGGGGGGGGGGGGTGAGACGCCCGTCCCCACCCTCCTTGAGAGAGGAAGACACGCAGGAAGAAAGATGGCGGAGAAGGGGGTGTACGACGATAAACATCTTCAATAAAAAAGAATGTGCGTTTTTCACGCTCGACAGCAGAGTGCCAGTGAGAGTTGGATTGTGGGCAGACAGAGTTAGACGGTTGCCCGGCGCGCGCCAAGATGGCGTGTGCCGAAGAAAACAAACCGGATGAAATTCTCGCCATCGCCTGTTAAGTGGTGACTTAAACAACGACTTGTGTAGAGAATTCACGCAAACAGAGAGCTAAAGACATTTACTAGTACGGTAGACATTAATCCAATGTAAAATCAATTCTTTTATTTTATTAATAATTACTCTTCAATACAAAAAAACCCGACCGAGTTGTTGAACATTGTTCTTTTCCTTTTGTTCTGCTTTGAATGATCTTTCGCCTACACAGAGCCAACCGGTTTCTGTTCACCCAGTGATCGCTCGCTGATATAAACAGTTTCAAACGTGGGAGTGTGTTTGTAGCTGGACGAGATAACAAGATTGGCGGCGACGTCATCATCATCATCGTTGTCGCCATCCCGGCCTAGAGGAATTCTAATATATTTTTTTTTTATTAACACTACGACGATCGGCACGAGTGGGGTTTACAATCCAGCACCGCGACCAGGATATCCCACCTTTGCAGTTGACCAGACCATCGGCACAGCCGTGGGGTTTACAAAAGCTTGCAAAGTTTAATTTCCAAAATATATTTGTCTTTGCTGTTGCTTATATATACAACTATGATATAAACTATGATTTATGTAGAAATTTTTATTATATTCCTTTACTAAAAATTAGCATTGTTTTACCCCCTCATGTACGGCACAATCACGTTGACACACTGGTTCCCGTTAGATCACCGAAGTTAAGCGACGTCGAGCCTGGCCAGTATTAAATGGGTGACCATTTGGGACTACTAGGTGCTGTATGTGCTCTCTGTTTATCTCGGCATTGTTTCCAGTCGTCTTGAATTGCTAGCCATTGGAATCAAGCAGTGCCGACTCAGGAGAGGTGTTGTTAGGGATTGCGCAACCCTTGCTCCATAATTAAACGCGCAGCCAGCCCCTTACAGGGTGTCTATAGTCTCTCTAGACTGAATGGAGAGCTTGACTTGACCCCCTCATGTGATTTTTCTATACTTGTCTAGCCCCAAACTTCATTCTCCTATGAGACACACTGATGCCATTTCATTCAAAGGGATACGCTGAATGTTATTGTATATATTTTTGGTGCTTTCTTAGATTAGGACCTATGCTAAAATCGACTTCGTGTTGATACTTTTCGGATGTTTATGTAAACCGCCGGAAAGTACCAACGCCAAGTCAGTTAAAAAAATCAAGAACGAGGCTGGATTTACAAGTGGGGAAAAAAACAAACATTAACAAACATTTAAAGCAAAAAAAATCAAATACATTTAGTCAAAATGATAAATTATATTTTTTACTGAAAATTATTTCTGGTTTCGTTAGTACAAAAGTTTTTCTTTTGTTTTTTGTTTTTTTGCCTGAACACTTTTTTTCTTTTGCAATCAGTTTTTCTTCCTGACAAAAGTTAATCACTCCTTTGGGAGACGCAACAGCCAGTAAAAATTCTTTGCAGTACTTTCGCGTTTCAATCAGTTGAAATGTCGTCTGCTTATTCGTTTCAATCAGTTGAAATGTTGACATGTCGTTGACTTATTTTCTCGCAATTTGATTGGCTAACCGCTTTGGTACTTTCCAGCGGTTTAAGTAAACATACGGAAAGTACCAACGCTAAGTTGATTTTAGCATGGGCCTTAGTCTAAGAAAGTACCATATTTTCATATATTTATTCCTTTTTAAGCAAAAATTTTGTCACCTTTTCTTTGTTTCATCAACATTCAGTTACTATCATTCTTCACTCTCTTGCAACCATACACAGTATATAACAGTGTAGATCTGCACAGGACACCATGCCCAATATATTAAACTATAATATTTTTATAACATAAAGAGTTCCAAGCAAACTGAAGCTTCTTTCAGTTATTTTTTGAAAGAGTTATGTCCCTTTCAGGAAACAGACAATATTTCAGAAATCATGTCTGAAACTAATGAACAGATACAAGGAAATAAAAGATGAATATCCAACATTTGCTCAGTTTAATTTCCAAAATCTACTTTTCTTTACTTTTGCTCACATGTAATCCATCTAAACACCGATTTACGCGACTGCGGTTTTGCTTGCCCAAACTAGTGGAAAACAGTGCATTTGAGTTTGTGCATATAACCCCCCCCCATCCCCCCCCCCCCCCATCCCCCAAAAATAGTCTAATGCTAAGGTTATATCCTTTCTTTGTTCCTTTGATATCAGCTGGAATTTTATGAGGTACTGGAGATTTGGGAGTAAGATAATTGATCACAGATGATAATGTCTATATAAGTCGGCAGACCTTAGAGAAGGGAGAATCTAGCTGGTCACCAGAGGAAAGGTCTTGGCTGCTAGGCTCGACAGATAATGGAACTCTGAGAAAAGATGGAGATGGTCACCATTAGAAAAACTCCACAGCTAACCAAATGAAGGAGATTAATTTTTTTCGTTAGTATCTTCAAAAATACAAATTCCATGGATTGCACCAAAAAATGTTAACACAAATAATAAAAGTTGTTAAGTGTTAATAGCACAGTGTTGTCTCTTTATTTGGATGAAAGCCTTTTTGTTCCAATTTTGAACAGGACACACAATGACAACAATCACAGACTTGAATATTATGATGACAATGCACCCAACCATATGTGCAGCAGTGACAACCAGTTGTGCCACCCTTATGTCCTGGTACTATAATACTATATGAAAAATGAAAAAATTATTTTTGGCGAAAAAAGTATGTGACAGCCTTTCATAATACAAGACATAAGAAAATCAAAAGGATTATGCATAAATGGGTCAAAATCATTGTATAAATTAGATATTCTATTTCCTCCGTTGCATACCATATTTATTTTATCTTATATAATTAGTTGACTTACCCAGCTTTGTTTGAGTGTCAAATATGTTTAACGTAAATTTAGTTCTATAAACATCTCACATATTGGAGATGTAAGTGGCCAATGGCAAAAAAATATTAATCAAAATGAGTTTCTCAACCATTGGGAGGAGGGGGTACGTCCTCCCATCTAATTCCTCAATAAAAAGAAAGATTCCCAAGTGTGTATGTGGGTGGAATGAGACAGGAAGTCATCCTTTGATGAAACAAGTCTTCTATCTTTCTCTACTCACATCGTGAACCGTTTGAAGTATGGCAGGAGGTAAGAAAAGACCAAACAAAATAGAGAAAGGGAGAGAGAAAAAATAGGCAAAAAGAAAGAAAGAAAAACAGAGAGAGGGGGAGGAAAAAAGAGAAAGCGAAATAAAATCGAACCAAATGATGAAAAAATAAAGATGTAAAGCTCTTTTGTCATAAATCCCTTTTTGCTGAATTTAAAAAAAAAACAAGCAGAATTGTGCTTTTTCGGAATTACAAAAGAACAGAATTTTGCTTAAAAGCAGAGAACTATCATCCTAATATAGATATGCGTGTTGATGTACTTGATGTTGTCTTGGTATCAAATATTTCCAAACATGTAGTTACAGTAATGCAGACTTTATATTCACTATTATATTATTATATATAAAGTCAGTCATCATCATCATATTCAGTTTAATGTTCGTTTGGCATGTGTTTGACGGCTTTTAAAAATTGACTGGCCAGGTCGGTCTTTATCCATCTTTCTCTCAAGTTTATTCTTGGCCTTCTCCATGTAAACTGAATCTACAATCCAAACTGTTCTACATCTAACATATAAACTCTTGTGCATTCTTTCCACATGGCCATACTATTGAAATCTACTCTTCTGCACACATCTCCCTATACTGTCCAGATTCAATTTTCTTCTGAGGTCATCAGATCTCAGCCTGTCTTTAAAACTCACATTACACATCCATCGTATCATTTCTCTTCATGCAACATGTTCTCAACCCTTACTGGCCAGGTTTTACTTCCATACATCATCACACTGTACATGTGTGATAGACTCTTCCTTTGGTCAACAGTGGTAATATTCTGCTGGTTAGTAATGGCAGAAGTTCCCTGAACTTACTCCATCCACTCCCAACTCTAGTAATGACACTAGCACTTGCTTCATCCTGTGCTCTAAAGGTATTACCAAGGTAACAAAACTTTGCAAACCAACTCAATAGTTTCACTATCCAGATATACTTTCTCCACATCTGAGTTCTCATCCATCTCCATTGTCTTACACTTTTTGCACACAAACTGGTTATCCTCTTTCAACCAACCTGTAATTCCACTGCACTTCTTGTGTACCCAATGCTTACAAGTACCACAAAAAATTGAATTGAACCGGATTCCCTCTCCATAAACATTGCATGGGGAACTTTCCTTTTTGCTATATATTTGATTCTCTTTTGCTTGTTATTTATTGCAAATATCGGGTCATGTTCTTAAAAGAAAATTGTATTCCCAATCAGTTTCATTAATTACATATTTAATCCCGTCGATATTTTCATTTTTCTTAATGGTATTTCAGTCACTCATTAACAACCTGATTTTATTTAAGGGACATTTTTTTGTATGCACCGGTTCTTGCTTCAGTTTTTCTGTCAGACACGTTTTGATTGGCTAATAAACATAATTTGTTATCGTTTTGACCAATCACTGTGTTTTTTACAAATTAATGGAAAACTAAAACTTAAAATATATTTAAATTACTGTAAACAATTTAAATTTATTGACGTTTGATCGTGTTCCCCGGAGGCTGATCCAGTGGGCACTACAGAAACTTGGTGTCGAGGAGTGGATTGTGCGCTTGGTGCAAGGGAAGTATACAAATGCTCGCAGTCGTGTCCATGTCGGTAACAGCCACAGTGATGAGTTTGCTGTAGGGGTTGGTGTCGATCATGGTTTGGTACTCAGTCCCCTCCTCTTCATTATCGTGCTTGAAGCTCTGTCACGTGAGTTTTGTACCGGTGTTCCCTGGGATGTTCTCTATTCCGACGACTTGGTTATCATTGCTGACTCGCAAGATGAATGCGTCGGGAGGCTCCTGACATGAAAGGAAGCTATGGAAAGGAAATGGTTGAGCGTGAATGCTGACAAAATAAAGATCATGATCTGCGGTATTGGCCTTGACCAACTTCAGGATGCAAGCAAATTCCCGTATGCTGTTTGTCGCACAGGTGTGGGCAGCAACAGTATTGTGTGCAGTGGCTGCAAGCACTGGGTGTACAGAAGGTGTAATGGACTCGAGCGTCTGACCGAGGACCTTAACTTTAAGTGCTCTAGATGCCGGGAAACTGCTTGGCCACTTCATGGTCGACCGCCGAGGGTTGGTCAGGACAAGTTGAAGGTAGTTGACTCTTTCTGTTACCTGGGAGATATGCTTTCAGTAAGTGGCGGCTGCAATCTTTCAACCACGTCACATGTGAAGACTGCTTGGAAGAAGTTCAGAGAGCTGCGGCCAGTTCTCACATCACACCATCTGTCATACAGGACCCATGGTCAAGTGTATAGCACTTGTGTGCTGAGTGCTATGCTCCATGCCAGTGAAATCTGAGCACTCGCAAGGCCAGACCTCTAATGTCTGCAGCAATGTGTGTAGCTAGCCAGCTGTTTGGAAGGGTGCCCACTGGTGTGGATATTGCCCAATCCTGCATGATAATCAAAAGACCGATGAAGAAGTGATTAAAAGTTATTTCTTAAAATTAATGAATTTTTTTTAATTAAACTTTTTTTGCTTATTTATACGACTAGTTTTTCGTAAGCAAACGATCTTCCATGATTTTTAAGCAACCAAAATAAATTGAATTTATTATCCACTTCCGATAAAAGGTAAGTAATGTCTTCTAAGTGAAATCTGTTAGAAGTTAATTTCTATTTTAGTCACCTGAATTATTTAGAGTGAAATGGGTTTCAATTTTTTTGTTCATTCATTTTGAGTGTATAGGTATGGAGTAACCTCAAAACAAACCATCATTTATAAAAGTCTAAATAATATTCTACGTCACAATCTGGAAATTTCGGGTAAATGCAACTAATAGTAAATTAAAATACAAAATGTTTTATTCCTAAAGAAATTAATGCCATTATTTTGTTTTGAATTACTCAGAAATGCTGTTTCTGTTTTTGCTCATTCTTACTATGACATCCGATAAGTAAACTCCAGTCTCTCCAAATGATATGAAGGTCAATTTTAATGATGTCATTAGCTTTCTTGTAAAACTTTACCTCTTTTAGTCCTTATGGGGATCTTACAATTGCTCCTTCATTGATTTCTATAACAGACGAATAAACTTAAGCAAAGTGTAGTATCTGTTCTGATACTACACTTCATCTTTTCTCTACTCGGTCAGTGAAGGAGAAACCATTTTAGACTTAGACAATTTTTATTTTTGTCCCCAATCCAGAGTATATAGTGACAACAGCAGGATTAATATTAAAATAGGACAACATTTCAATGTTTCTCTGAGAAATGTGACAGTTTCTGTTATAGACAGATATCATATCGCCATTATAATAAGATACTAGTTGCTTATTGTTGTGTCTTACAAGGAAGTCATAGTCTAAAAGCAACGACCTATAGAGAAATGAAGGTAAAGTTGTTGCATCATTGATTTTCAGGTTATTGTTCTTTTCTATATGGAAACAAATATATCACACTTTGTTAGAGTTGCTGAGTGAAAAAAATGAAAAAAGAAATGAAAAAATGAAAACAAAAATGGAAACAAAAAGAAAACGGAAAGAAAGAGCAAAAAAAAGAAAGAGCGAAAAAAAGACAAAAAAAGACGAAAAAGATAAAGAAAAGAAAAAGATATAAAAGAAAAGAAAAAGATAAAAAAGAAAAGAAAAAGATAAAAAAGAAAAGAAAAAGATAAAAAAGGAAAGAAAAAGATAAAAAAAAGAAAAGAAAAAGATAAAAAAAAGAAAAGAAAAAGATAAAAAAAAGAAAAGAAAAAGATAAAAAAAGAAAAGAAAAAAGCAGTTCCTGGCAAAATTGAGTCACACGTAAAGATAAACACATCAGGATGGTTGATAAGTTATTGAAGCGATAAATATAATTACTTCTGACGTGGTTCAGGAAGGAAAAAACCCAACTACAGTACAAGAAAAGCATTTTGCATGGATATAGGGGAGGTAGATATGGTTAACTACCACTGTTAGGGAGAGAAGAGGGCAGAGAAAAAGGAACACATAGTCAACTCCTGTCCAACTAGCACAGGAGTGAGGCACACGTCAAACTCCCCGTTCAACTAGCACAGAGGTGAATGATATAGCTAACGACAACTCCTACACAAATTAAGGATAATGTATGATTAACTGCTTTGCTAGAAGAGGCATGTATCTTCAGCCCTTACAATATAAAAAGATAATGCACGCAGTTCTGTACTTGAGAAATCAGAATGTATGACGTTGAACACACGTTTTATTTCTATAGGACAATAGGAAGAGGCGGTAAGAACCGATTTGCATATCATTAGCATGTTCAATCACAAGCTTCAATGTCAATAACAAACCAAGATGGCGGAAGGTAATTTCTTTGATTTGGACTGCGGTAATTTTCATTCTAACTTCAGATTTCAAGAGTTGTCCCTGAAAACATAATTGGAAGGAGGGAAGGGTCAATTTTAATAAATTCATTTAATATCTGTAACTTAGTCCACAAACATGTAATCAGTATTAAACCAAACAACATCAGCGAAGAAGACATGGTGATAAAAGTTCTTGAAAAAAAAAAGCACACTAGTTTGAATGCATATCAAGTTTTGTGTATTTTCGGCCACACCTAGCCTACATTTATTAAGTACTTCTATTGTTGAATCTACAAAACAGTCTGGGTCTATTAAACAATGATGACGAACGTATTTATAAACCTGAAACCTTGTTGAGTTGCAATACTAGCTGTCCCGTCCCAGCATTGCCCATATGTCTTTATTTGTATTTTTATTTCACATTTTTTTAAGACCCAATTATTAGCTTTTTTGAATAGAATTTTCAAGGTTAAATCTAATTACTATGGTATTGTTTGGTCAATTAAATTATTAATTGAACCAAATTGTTATAAAACTATGAATAATTTTGTTAAGCTATGGTCATCTATCTATAAAATTATTAGATCTAAGTAGCTTCCAAAACTTTTAATCTGATACGAATTTCATACGGATTTGCTAAAAAAATTAACATGAAAATTGTGCTCAGCTGTCAGTTTGTTGTCTGTGTCAATGTATTCATATATTAACAGGATGATAGAATTAAATAATTTCATTTCAACTCTGGACGAATGCAACACAATTAGTTAAACAATTACAACAAATACTTTTAAATATAAATATTATTTTGACAGTGTGATTTTCCATTTCCTGTTCCCTATTTTAACTTCAATTAAAAAAATATATATAAAGAAAAACAATGTAAACAATAGATATTTAATTTTTTTTTTAAATTTCCACTTACCATATCGCCTGATTGATTTTGCTCGCAGCATTTACAGATAAAGGTTCGTCGAACCATATTTATTTTATTCCTCTGACTTTGTCCTATTTTGAACAAATTCAATTCAAATTACAATATTATGAAATTTCTTTACTTTTACTTCTCTATTCTACATATTTTACGGCAATTAGGACCACGGGCGATGTTGGATAAACCATAATAAATTGGTACTGAAAATCTTGTTCTTAGATAATTTTATATATTAAATAAGAACCTAAGTCAGTCGGGTTTTCGAACATTACATCTGACAAATCAATTTGATACTGACAAGCAATTTCTTCCTTTTTATCTCTGCAGCATGTTCTTTACACTAAAAAATGTAATTTGCTTTAGTTTCTTCCAGAAAATATTTAATATGGCTAGGAATTTGTTTAGACTGGGGGCATTTTAGGAAGTTTGTTAGATATGCGACTTTTAATTATGCAGACATGTGTGAATGAGAGATTTATTCTATACCCCCTGCCTAATGAATAATTATTAAAGTATAGTCAACATTAATTTATTATTATTTAATTTAAGTTATTTTCAGGGTATTGATAAGTAATCGCGCAAGATGTGGGGGCATAAAGTATAATTTTACCTCCGCTAGCTGTTAAAAATGTAATCATCAATGGGCAACTGTTTTTGATTCTACAATTGCATAAATTGGTATTATTATCATCATCATTATCAATACTATTATAACTTACCACTGCTGTTATTTTTTATTGTTTACTATTGTTTTCATATTTTCCATACAACATTAACTAAATTTAATAATATTCCTATTTATAATTTTGAATAGCATATTTCGAAAGAAATATTTATTATCACAAAAAGTACTTTGTCAATCTGTGTTTTTTTACTTCACTACTATAAAGTGGGTTAAACCAAATTATATTTAATTTCTATTATTTAAATTTTTATCATATGTTAATTCGTTAGTATGTATGCCGTTTTTCAAGGCTGTTTCATATTGGTCCCCGATTTATAAAATCGGGGGACCTATGTTTTGAGGCATTTCCGTCCGTCCATCCGTCCGGATTTTTCTCCGCAACCATCCATTGAATTTCTCTGAAATTTTGCATGAAGTTGTAACTTTTGTCAGGTTAGAAAGTGACATGGTCCGATTTTTGAAAAAAAATCTGGTTAGCTTCCCAGGGGGTCAAAAGGCCCCAAAATGACAAAAAATGACATTTTTTGCCCCATAACTTTTCATCCATCCATTCAATTTCTCTGAAACTTGGCCAAAATATGGAGGCAATTGTTCCTAATAGAAAATAAGTATCGCTGACCTTGGAAAAAATCCAGGGGGGTCAAAGATGCCCCAAATTGCCCAAATTTATTGCATTTTACACTCCCCACATCGAGTCACATACAGCGCGGCTTATTATTATTATTATTAAATCTTAAAATATCCACTATTTTTAAAGCTGCATCTTATTCATTTTTTTGTGTTAGTTGAATATATTTATATTGCTGCAATTAGTGTCTAGTCTATGGTCTATAGACTTAGGGACTTTTTTGAAAACTGTATGTGAATGGTTAGACTGTTTAATCATATATAATGATATATTGTTTGATTTTCTATAAGGCTTGTATGTTTCATTGTTTAAATTAAAGGCTATATATTAAAAAAAATAACTTTTAGATCCATTTTTTATTATTAAGCTATCAAAACCAAAGTTTTTTTTATTAGTTTGTATTATTTCTTTTCTTTTTATCTACACTTCTGCCTGATGTGTTATTAAATAAAATGAGACCAACATCCTGGTCTTTACCAATATTTTCCTTGTTGATTATAGATGAAAGCATATTAATTATATATATTCTTGCTTACTCACATATCTCAAAACCGTTGCGGGACCCCATCAAAGTTAGGAGTTTGGTCTTTTTATTCATATGTTATTGCTATGGCATAGTTTGGATTTTCTGTACCATTTTATTATTTTTATGTCGCCAATAGGAATATATTAATATAAAAAGGTTCAAAGTTTACAAATGGAGAAAGAAAAGAAATAGAGAAAGGAAAAGAGAAAGGAACGGAGAAAGGAACGGAGAGAAAAAGGAAGGAACGAGGAACGAAGAGAAAAAGGAAGGAACGAGGAACGAAGAGAAAAAGGAAGGAACGAGGAACGGAGAGAAAAAGGAAGGAACGAGGAACGGAGAGAAAAAGGAAGGAACGAGGAACGGAGAGAAAAAGGAAGGAACGAGGAACGGAGAGAAAAAGGAAGGAACGAGGAACGGAGAAAAAAAGGAAGGAACGAGGAACGGAGAAAAAAAGGAAGGAACGAGGAACGGAGAAAAAAAGGAAGGAACAGAGAAAAAAAAGGAAGGAAAAATAAAGAAAGGAACGTGGAAAGAAAAAAAATAAAGAAAGGAACGTGGAAAGAAAAAAAATAAAGAAAGGAACGTGGAAAGAAAAAAAATAAAGGAACGTGGAAAGGAAAAAAATAAAGGAACGTGGAAAGGAAAAAAATAAAGGAACGTGGAAAGGAAAAAAATAAAGAAAGGAACATGGAAAGAAAAAACAAAGAAAGGAATGTAGAAACGAAAAATACAAAGAAATGAGTGTGAAAAGGAAAAAACAAAGAACAGAACAAGGAAAAACAAAGAACGGAACAAGGAAAAGAAAAACAAAGAACGGAACAAGGAAAAGAAAAACAAAGAACAAAGAAAAAAAGAAACGAATGAAAGGAAGAAGATCAACCTAAATAAAGACTTTGTTCTTATTAGTGACAATAATGACACTTACCCCTAAAGCAGGCGTGGAACAAATCCACTCAAGATGCAAGGGAAGACATTGAAAATCTTATTGTTTATTCAAACCTAAGTCGTGTAAACAATGTCCATCAAAACGAGAGTTTAACAAACAGGCCAGCATGGAAATAAAAGATTACAAAAATAAAAATCTAACCAATAAAACTCGATCCTGACAGGTTTTGTGCACTTTCACATTGAAGTGGTTGACATAAAGTTATCAAGTTTTTGCTGTCAATCAGAAACACATGGCAGACAGGGAAGGGGTCTTTTTCAGAACTGTTCGGAAAGGAACTTGGGGAAGGGGACTAGAAAGTAAGGATTTTTTTGTTTTTTTCTTTATTTCGTTTTGTTTGGATATTGTTCCTGCTGCTGCAAAGGTGTGGAAAGCCCAAGATGCAGCCACTGCGCTGTTTCGTAGGGTAAGGTGTGTCTGCTCCTACCCTCGACCGCACCCCCTTTCCCCAGATCATTGCCAGTTTTCTCCTTCCCTACAAAAACAACGACTGCTTTTGGTCCGAGACATATGAGATAGTAAAAAAGCCCTTATTCCAGAATAGTTGAATTTTCTTTCTTTTATGGAGAGACAGGATATCCTTTTTGCAAGGGGTGAGGGTCTAGTTATTTTTTTTTTTTTTTTTTTTTGCATGGTTTCTAAGGGTAGACTGGACTTTTATTTGCTTTTTTCAAGGGAGGGGAGGGGAGGGGTGTTTGTTTTTAAAGGCTGTTTCAAGGGTGGAGGGTCTATATACCTGTTTTTCTTGCCTCATATTTGAGGGGTTTTTTGGTCTTAGACAATTTTTTTTGTAAAGGGTGTTATTTATAAAACAATTTATTACCATGGATGGTGGAGCCTTACACATTCTTTATCGGGGTAGGTTGGTTGGTTGGGTTTTACAGCATATCAACTATTTACTTACCTCCCCACAAGGGAAGATGATCAGTTTATAATATGCGGAAAATTCAACTCCCTAAAAAAGGCCACTCTGAATTGGGACAAAAATTAAAATGGCCTGTCTAGAAAGATTTCTCCTCCACTGACTAAGGACAGAAAAGATAAAGTGTAGTATCAAAACAGATACTACACTTTGCTCCTGCTTTGTACACGATCGATTTGTTTTGTAGGTGTATATTTTGTAATTTGCTTTGTACACGATTGATTGGTTTTGTAGGTGTATATTTCGTAATTAGTCTTCAAACGAAATTTCTATTTAATCCAGAGATGAGTCTTTCTATCCTCCCCAAAGCTCCCAAATTGGGGCCTCACCACTGAATGCAGTGTTGTGCCATTTCCAGGGGGGGAGGGGGGGGGCTTGAATAGATGATAGGGTTGTGAAATAGGGTAGAATGGAATGGAAAAAATATATTTCAAAGTGGTTGGGTGGGGTAGAGGTGAATAGCTTGCCCAAGTATATCCGAGGCAGTTTAGTATTGGGGCAGAAAGAGAATATTTTATTTTTGCATGGTGAGGTAGGTTTAGTTTTTAATTTAAAAAAAAAAAAATGTTTAAATCTAAATATGGAGAATCATTTTTGTCACCAATTACAGCCACTTTTAAATTTGCTTTTGTTTGTTTGTTTTTTTAACTCATCGCCGCCAAAGCACTCTAAACCAACATTATTTCCTACTAAAACGTAAACAATCTGCAAAGAACAATAAAACAAAGATAATTGTACTTGTTTTATCAAAGACAACAAGAAAAAGATCTGTAATCAATGGCGAGATACACAAACGAAACATACTCGCTTCCGTTCAAGAACGGTAATTTAAATTAATTTGAATTAACTGAAACACAATAGGAATTTCAGAGTCTTGGAAAGCAATTAACAAAATTACATGATAGTCAAATATCAGCAAAGTATTTGGTTTGATTTATTTTATGTCATATCAACCTCTTTCGGTGGCAGTGTTTTGGTGGTGAGTGTCACAACATTAAAAAAAATTTTCTTTAATGATAATGAGAATAAGAAAATTCCCCCTCTATCACCCTACAAAAATAAGTGCAGTATACCAGCAGTGATTAGTGCCACAGAAAATCGTTATGAAGGGTCTAGGAGGATGGAAAGGGAGAGAAGCACTCAGACTTCCTCTGGAAAAGAACAGAGCATACTGGAATCCTGGGGAGGTTAATTGTCAGTTAAATTCCAAAGAAAACCAAAGGATGTTATCAGCAAGAACTCAATGGTAAATTGTTGTACTGGAAATCTGCAAAGATTCGTTACTCAGACTCCTGGGACCCCTACCTGTTTTTGTCAGGTAGCGATCACTGGTAATAATTCAGGCGAGAACCCATAATGAGTAAGAAATAATAATAAATCCCAGATTGGCATGTGTAAATTCATTTGAAATTAGTGAAATAAATCAGGCTAGAGGATAACTTAATTTTTTTTAAATAAAAAGTTTCTTAATCAAATTGACATTGTGTGATAGTATAGAGTGCACCCAACCCCACAATCAGGACCACCGGGAAAGTTTAGCTAGAAAACGAATGACAGTAAAAAGACATTACAAGCGATGGGTCAATTGTGCTACACAGGCGGAGTAACGCCATGAAAAATTAGTTGTTAACAGCTGAATGATCAGGATGGAGAGTTCAGAAGAATAAGAAAAAGATTGGACATCTCTGGTTTCCAGTGAAGGTAGGCTGAGGAAAAAAACGGAACTGTCACTTCCAGTGAGGGAAGTAGAGAAAGAGACAAGGTGAAAACAAAGAAAAGGGGAAACCGGAAAAGGAAGGAGAGGAGGGGGTTAGGTAGGGACTGGGAAAACGAAGTAAAGAAAAACAACACAGTTGAACTGAGGCAGAGAGAACAGTGGGTTAGGTAGGGATTGGGAAGAATCATTACGAGACGACACAGTCTTAGAGGTTGAGAGATGGGAGATTTAGTTCAGATGTAGAGACACTAGCGACGGGACCCCAACACACACACACTCCCACACACCATGTTAAACAAGTCACTTGTATACAATGTCTGTATTTGTGTGTTGTTTTTATCATGCATGCAAATTGTGGACTATGGATTTGCGCCGTCGGCCAACGACTACATTAGAATCGTGACACGGCCAAATAAGAAGAACTGTGGCACATGCGCTTGGGGTAAGGTGGTCAGTTGATCAGAGGCATGACTCTACAATTGGAAATAGACGAAATTTGCTGAAGTTACAGTAAGTTTGTGATTTTTACTTAGATATATTTTAATTAATGTTGAATTATTAGCTTTTCGGCAAAGTCAGAAGAATTGAAATCAATTGCTTTTCATTATGAGTGAACGAAGATAAGAGATTAAAACAAATCCAGCTGACAAATTGACTAGAAAAATATTCATTTACTAGAGGTGATCCTACAGGCATCATGCTAGGAAGTTGCAGAGT
>OY744534.1:28417920-28555420 GCA_963556195.1 Sepiola atlantica
AAATCTGTATAAGAGGCTCTGTCCGCCCATCCACAGCATTTTCATCACCAAATGCACACAGTGAATGAACACATCTTAATACCTGATCTTGTTTTCCCTCCCCGGGGGGTCTTCTTATATAAAGAATCTCTAAGGACTGATAAGATTTCTTTTTATAAAGAATACAAGTTACTGTTGCAATACTGACTCATTGGTTGCCTTATTTACCGATGCTTCTGTTACCATCTTGGAGCACATTTTGCTTTTATTCTTCCTGCAAAGATAGCCAAGGGTTCTTTTTTTGTTGTTTTTTTAGTACATCAAAGAAAACCTTTGTTTAATTGAATGTTTTCCTTTTTACCAAAACCCTCAGTCAAAATTTCTTTAAATATCTTTTTAAAAATAAATTAAAAACATAAAATGTTTTTTATTTTACAGATGACTATCCTTAAACAGTAAGAATTCTTGTTGCTTCACAGTTGCAACCGGAAGGGTCCAAACAGACCACACCCCAGGTGAATTATATAGTAAGTGATACACAACAGACAAGCACGTGTGCATGGAATAATTTGGTCATGTGTTCTTAGAAAAAAAGAACTAGAAGTATCTGAAATTGTTTGCCTTGAAAAGAGTACAGATGAGAGTAGAGAGAGGGGGGGGGAGAAAGAGAGGCAAAACAGAAACAGCAAAATGGAAGGAGGAGTGAGTCAGGGGAAATGCGAAGAAAGAAACGAGAGAGTAAGAAAGAAACGAGAGAGTAAGAAAGAGACGAGAGGGTAAGAAAGAGACGAAAGGGCGAGAAAGAGACGAAAGGGCGAGAAAGAGACGAAAGGGCGAGAAAGAGACGAAAGGGCGAGAAGTAAACGAAAGGGCGAGAAGTAAACGAAAGGGCGAGAAGTAAACGAAAGGGCGAGAAGTAAACGAAAGGGCGAGAAGTAAACGATAGGGCGAGAAGTAAACGATAGGGCGAGAAGTAAACGATAGGGCGAGAAGTAAACGATAGGGCGAGAAGGAAACGAAAGGGCAAGCAGGAAACGAAAGGGCAAGCAGGAAACGAAAGGGCAAGCAGGAAACGAAAGGGCAAGCAGGAAACGAAAGGGCAAGCAGGAAACGAAAGGGCAAGCAGGAAACGAAAGGGCAAGCAGGAAACGAAAGAGCAAGCAGGAAACGAAAGGGCAAGCAGGAAACGAAAGGGCAAGAAAGGTGATTTTGGTCCCTGTGATTCTTTCATAACATGTGAGCATCCCTGTTACCATCTTGATGTCTCAGAAGCATGACAAAGATGGTAATGTCATCGGTGAATGTGGAAACCCTGGCTAGCACCCTGCCAGGAAAGGTGATTTCACTACGGACTGAACTTGCTGCCCCATTCCTGAGGTTGCGGAGTAGCGGCTCCAATGCAAGGATGTAGAGTAGAGGTGACAGCAGACAGTGAAAGATTGCAAACACTTTTTGTTTATCTGCACCACCATCGTCGACTAGCGATACAGAACGAAGATCTATTTGCGGAAGTTCGGTTTAAAACTGGTGGTCTCTAAAACAGATGCCAAGAAGCGATGTTCAACTCTGTTGAAAGCTTTGGACTGATCCAAGTTGATCAGCGTGGCCTCCGTGTCATCTTTTGTCCCCTCTAGGATCGTACAAATCAGATGCAAGTTTTTCTGAATCAATCTCCCCTTCACAGTGTAGTTCTGCTAGAGTTTGATCAACTCTGATAACATCCTTGCAACTGGTTCGATAAGATCTTGGCCAAAATCTTTAACTCTGTGTTTAGCAGAGTTATGGGCTTGCAATTGTCTAGTTCCTCTCCACCATGCCTGTCCCGTTTTTTCAGTAATTTGATTACTCCTTTGGTGACTTGACCCTCGTCAAACCAATGGTTAAAAACATTCGTCAGAATCGGTACAAACAAGAATCGGTACAAACATGGGCGACAGCCTCAAATATAATTCGTAGGGCAGCCAATCAAGTCCTGACAATTTGTTGCAGCCAACCTGCATCAATGCAGCCAAGACCTTGCACTCTGTAACCCTGCCTTTGCAACCAGCTGCTCGAGGCGGGGAGTCAGCCAAATAGTTGTCAAACTCCAAGACCGGGAGTTTTGGCAGTTGGGTGATGCGCTCCTCAAAATGCTCCTGAAATCCCTTGCAAATCTCCCAAGTTGACTTTAGTTTTCAAGTTGACCCACCACTTACTCCCAGTAACCACCCCACTAAAGCCCACTGAATAAATAGTCGCAGTTTTTTCCTGGATATCTTGTATATCTAGCAAGGAGTTTTTTTTTTACTTTCAGTAAATAAAAAAAGAGGTGAGACAAAAATTAAATTTGCCTCAGTCTACAAGGATTTCTCCTCCACTGACCGAGGACAACACAGAACTCCCTCCTCATGGGCAGACAAAAAAATAAGGATCCGATCTCTGCAATTTTTTTTAATATAACCCCCTTTTTCTTCAAATAAATACAAAAAAAAACACGCAGAATAGTTTTAATAAAAAAAAGGTTTCACAAGAAAGAAAAAAAAAAATCGAAGTGCGCGCGATTTCGTTTATTTATACTTTTTTGTAAATAAAATTGTCTTTGTTAAATGTTATTTCGTTTGTTTATACATTTTGCTTAGAGAAAAAAATCTGTAGTTTTTTTGTTTTTTTAATATACCCCTCTTTTTCTTAAAATAAATACGAGAATAGTTTTAATTAAAAAAAAGTTTTAAGTATTATCCGTTTACTTACAAGTTCAATGTGCATGTGCGAGTAACCGGAAGTGAAAGTAACAGGCGTCAACCCGAATCTGTCCTTTTCATATTTGCTTTGTTTTGGGGTGCCTGAAATCCATTTAATCCGTTTTTTTTTTTAAATAAAACAATATTATCGAAAAAGAAAAAAATGGGGGGGGGGACTGTACATTTTTATTATGTCCGTGTAACTTCAAATTTAAAAAAAATAATCAGTTTTATGTTTCTGAATCTTTGAGATGAGAATTTGCCTTACTTGAATTATTCTGACTACTATTCTCATCTTAATTGTCATATTCATAACGTTTCGGCCGATGTAACCTGTGACCTTTAGGTGCAGCTTTTTGAGCTTGGGAACCTTCTAGTCGAATGAATCTTTATGCTGAAGCTGGGCACCTAGACGAAATTTTAAACTGAATCCTTCATTTAATCTACGGGGGTAGATTGTTCTTATCCTGTCAGCCATGACCGGCTAGAAGTGTTAACTTACGTTATTCTTAGTTATCGTACGAAGTAAACGTTATTCCTAGTTATCATCTGTACGAAGTAAGAATGGAAACTTTACTTTTATTTTTTACTTTTATTTTCTATAACTTTTAGTCACCCCAAACAAGGCACATTGCCACTGAGATGTAAGGGGCTACTATGAATTAGAGACCATATCTACCGGGACATCCTAAGTGGGGAGTTTTGTAGCAAGATGTTTATTCACATTACATTTAAATTTATGCATGTTAATAGTCATGGAAAGAGGAAGCAGGGAGAGTATTCCAAAGGCAAGCAGTTAGAGGAAAAAAGCTATAAGAGTGAAGGGGCGGGATTTTGCTGATTGCCGGGTTGATCGGGGGTATTTATGTCGCGGGTGCACCAGTGTCGCAAGTTCGGAGCACATTCCGTTTAAGTACTTGTAAAACAAGCACAGAGATGTAACATTGCGGCGACAAAACAGGGATTGGAGCTTGGTTGACAGTGTGGGGCCTATTAGAGAAGACCTTCATGCCAGACCTTGTCCAGTGTATAGTATATGCGTTCAGAGATAATCGTTAGGGTATCCGCAGTAGAACGGGCTTGCCTAAATCCACCGTTGGTCAGAACACTGTCACTAAGAACCGATTACTAATCAATACTTTTAACTGTTACACCACATGTCCCTGAGAATTGTACTCTGAATAATCCAAAGTTTTGTTTCTTACAAATATACAGACACCGAATCTCCATTATATTGATCTCTTAATGTACAAAACAAACTACTAGAAAATTACTCATTTCAGTGCTCCATTCAAAAGGGGAAGTCCCTAATGTCTGCAGCAACTATCCATATGCAGGAAGTGCAAAAAGGGAAGGGGGGTGAGTTTCTTTTTGTTCTACTTACAACCTTGATAGTCAAAAGATGTAGGATACTCGCCTTTAAACTAACCTTGTGGGGGGGGGTACATCTATTCCCAAATATCTTGGGACTTCCTGTTTATTATGGCTAAGAGGTATAACACATTAAATTGAGGCAGGGGGCACAGAGATGCAGGGGGTGGACAGAGGGGGTCTATTTTCTGTTTTAAAGAATGACGTCATTCTTTTGTTACTTTAGCATTTATGACATCATAAATGATATAACTAATGTCTTCAACCTGTTTTCATCCCTTTGTGGCATCATTCGGTGTGTACAGGCACAAACAAGCAAGATAACAGGCAAGCAACATCTATAGTTTTAACAGTACATAGATAGATAGATACATATACATCTGAATTATTTCATTGACATTTTTTTTCACAATCCCAATAGAAAATTATACAAAAATAAAAAAAGAGAAAAATAAAACGGCACGAAAGATTACATTTTTTTTTAAGTCTGCATTCAAAATGTTGGCTTTATCATCCATACAGATTTCAACCAACATAATCGTTTCAGATGCCGAGATTTTTAAAAAGAAACTACAAATTATTATCGATTACTAGGTTTAGAAAATGATTATCGAAGAGGGGGGGGAGGGATTATTTTTTATACACATACAAAAAAAAAAAAACATTATTGTAAAGTATTTCAAAAAATAATTTTTTTTTTTGTTTTCATACACATAATGGGATGGGGTGTCCCTTTGCCATTATAACTTCATTGTAAAATGTATGCTTACTTAAAAGCCGGTGTAACTGAAATCCCTCGTTTAGAAAACAGTTTTTCTTCTGAGTGAAATTACAGATTGCAGTTCGACCAGCTATAAAAATAGTAATGAAGTTAAAATAGGAAAAGGACATCCACCCCTGGGTGCATAAAAAGAAAATCTTTTTTTTTTTAATACGTTACAATAATCTGCAATTTTTTTTTTTTTTTAAAGAAAGAAAAATAGTTAAAAGAATGGTGCGCCCTCTATTCTAAAACGCTGCCAATCAGACTGACTCCTGCAAAAAATTGTCGGCTTATGACTTCAAATGGCTTACGATATAAAACTCTGAAATGGAAACGTAGACATTTTCATTTCAATTAAAAACTTACAATCACACATTCCCCACTTGAAAGAGAACAACGCGAGTGAAATATAAGAATGGTTCGCTCAAACACCAACTGAAAATACATGATTATATATATCCCAAGTGAAATGAGTCAGGTTTCTTGTTACAAACTTAAATATAGGGTAAAGAAAGAGATTGACGCACAACAGAGAAATGAATATAAATACTAAGGCGACATTTGACAGATCAGTGATCAGCTGTTCAAATCTTACAGCCCCCCCCTCTCCGATATAAGTACTAGCTGGATTACTCCACGTTAGGCTGGGAAATAACATTGCATGCAACAAACAGTATAGTAATGACTAAGGACAGCCATCTTTAATATTCTTTGTCTGAATTAACAAATGTATTAATAAAAATACCCACAAAAGTTGAATACATTAGTGTTCAAGAGGAATTTGCTCCCCTCAAAAACGAATTGAACCTAGCTAATTAAGCTCCCTTTTTATGACTACTAAGTAGGTTTCAAAAATTCAGAAAAATCTATCGAGTAGTTTTTGAATCCATGGGTACATTTATTATTTTTTGCCACCTTTACTGCCCTAAAAAATAAATCTAATATAACTTATTAGGCTCTGTTATATGTCAACTCCCCATATTCAAAATTTTGTAAACATTTGTTAAGTAGTTTTTCTTCCCATAGATGCATAGACATTCATCTTTATTATATAAATATACTAGAATACACGTCCCAGGACATGTAAAATTAATTCCCCCTGGACAAAACAGTTTTGCACTACTTTTATTTCTCCTTACAACTATTAAAATCAAGATATTTTTCTTTTAATGAAAATCACTCCAGACAAGGCATGAAGCCACTTGATGTAAGGAGCTAACAAGAACAAAATATGATTATAGTAAAGACAGGAGATGCCTATTGGCCTTAATCTATAGGTAGGAGAGAAAAAGTCAGCAGGAAGACAGTTCCACAAGCCTGCAGTTCTTGGAAAGCTACTGGAATAGAAAGCTGTATTACAATGAGGTATCAAAACAGAGAATTGATGGAGACCACTAGACCAACAAGTCAAACGAGCTGGAACAAAAGAAGCAGGGAATCGATCACATAATTCTGAAGAACACATGCCATAATAGTATTTATAGAAAAGACTGAGACTAGCAACATCACACCTGTGAGAGGGAGAGGGTGGGGCCAATCAAATTACAGATACATTTCTGCACCTTATCAAGAACCCTCAAATGGGACAGAGATTCACCAGTCCAAATATGACAACAGTACTCCATACATGGTCTGATAGTAGATTTCTAGAGATAGAGAATATCCTCAGGTGTGAGAAAGTGTTTGGAACAATAGAAAGAACCGACTTTACTAGAAGCAGAAAGAGCAGTGGATCTAATATATGAACTTCAGGAAAGATTTGATGAGAGAGAAAAACCAAGAAGTTCCTAAGTCGATTTCACCCCGAGAGCAGAGCCATCCATGAGAATCTCAGGAAGATTATATATATATATATATATATATATATATATATATAATGTTACTAAATCTTATTTTTAGAATTCTTATTCCAATTGTGATCAAAATCCATTACATGATTTTGATTCTAGAAAATGTCTAAAATTTAAGGCTTAAGGGGTCTTAAAATTGAAATTCAAGGAATCTTGCTTAAGTATGAATCAAATTTAATGCTAATCTGAAATATTTGAAGTTTCAAATAGGAGGTTGTGCCCATATTATGCCTGTAAAAAACCTTTTAAAATACCCCAAAGAAACTTGCGGAATATTTATTAATTGATGTCTAACTCTTTGCCCCCTTTTCATAAAACTAAATTAAAAAAAAAAAAATAGTCCACATTACCCACCCTTACACTTAGCAGCTCTGTTCCCAAATTCATAATGATTGGTTAATTAGTTTAGGAGTGACTTCTATACATATAAATATATAAACATAACTAATTCTGCTGAAAAAAAAAAGAAAAAAAAAAGAAAATGGAACTAATATTCCAATAATTTCCATAACTAATTCTCTATCAATGGAAATTTAGGCAACAAAACTTCCTTGAGATATGCTTTGTTGTACAAGATCAACAACTCTTTAGTCTTTTTTCAGTAACGTTTCATATATTCTCAAGATCGTTTTCTTACCGATTTAATATAGGCAATTCATAAATCATGTTCGCATGTTTCCATTTTCATCAGTCCAAGCAACTATTTCACTGGAAAATTACTACACATGCAAAGTTTCTGAGTAAAAAATAAATGAAAATATTAAAAAATATTTAGCCTAAATATAATTTATCTTGTGACGCTAATTTTGGCGTCCCGGAATTTAAATTGTAAAACGCTCTGCTGGAACTACACTTGTTTGTTGTTTATATGTTTAAAGACTTCACATCGGTTGCTTATTTTAATTTGCTCTTCTTTAGCTTTTTTGTTAATTGTTTTTTTGTACATGATTCGATGAAGAATCGAAAGTGCATGTGATACTTATCAAACATTCAGTAATTATTTTTACCCTAACAAATTAGGAAAATTGAAAAAATAAAAAATCGTATAATCAAGCTCAAGAATTCTGTTGTTTCACAATGTTTGCTTAATATATATACATATATATGAATAGATGAAAGGATAAAACATCCGACAGTATGAGATTAAAAATGGAAAAAGCGGAAGATTTGTGAGCTCAACGTTTCGCCTAACTGTAATGTGGGCTGTAATGTCCGCTCTTGATAAAGCCCACATACTAGTTGGGCAAAACGTTGAACTCACAAATCTTCCGCTTTTTCCATTTTCAATCCCATTATATATATATATATAGATAAGATGATTCATAGCAGGCAAAACAATGCAGAGGTGTAACGGCCTTTATATGCATTTCAACTAGAGCTGAACATACGAAGAGAAATGTTCCTGAAATATCATATTGTATGGAGCTTCCATCAGACCTTGCTGATGCAGATAGGACATAATATAATGTAAATATATATATATATATATATATATATATATATATATATATATATATATATATATACACACACACACACATTGTATTAATAAAAAAAAGGTGAAACTACATAATTCGTTCCACCGTTATATAAGTTTGTGTCTATCCGTTACACCTCTGCATTGTATTGCCTTCTATGAATCACCTTTATATATAAACACTAAACAATGCTTCAAGGAAACTACATGAACCTCATATATATATATATGTAAAAATTCATTATATCCACAGGAGATCAATCAATACAAAATTCTTTATTTTGACAAATTCAATCTTATGAATCTCACAGGATATATTTAAATGATGTAGACAAAAATAAGCTCAATGGTTAAGAGATTATGTCAAAAAGAGCTTTCATATTATCATTTTAAATTAATATATAACATGATATAATCCTAGTTATTCACATATATATTCTACATACATACCCACATACTTTTGAACAACAATGAAATTTGCATAAAAGCTTTGTTTTCAGTCCAATAAGCTCAAAAAACAGAAGTCAAGAAAGGCATAAAATCTGAGTTATTATTCATCTCTATTAAAATTGAGTATTTCCTCATCTGCATTTGCCAGACAGTCACTTATAGGCTCCAACACTATAACAGAATTACCTGAAATTTGGCATGAAGCATTCTTGAAATATAAGATGAGTTATAAGAGGGTGAAATGTTAATACAACTAGTACTATTTTTAATAAATATAATAAACATAGGCTTTAAAACTACTAGTCAAAATTGCACCAAATTTGACATGAAGCAATCAGGGAGGATAACAACAATACTAGTATTACTGATATTACCTATACTGAACATTTAAAGGCAATAGCACCCAATTTAGTATGAAGGGAAGTTGGGTATGTACGAGGGGGATAGGGAAACATTAAAGTACTACTATGTATAATTATAAACATATATATATATATATATATATATAACACACACTATCAAAAAATGTGTTCTGTTGAGTAACCCATTGTTTGTTTGAATCAGAAAAAGTGAGTTTGCAACGTCAGTTAAATATACAAAAAGAAAAAGACAAAATGTATCTGTCTATATCTAGCTCTCTCTCTTTCTCCCTCTATAGCTATGGTTAAATAGTATTATCAACTGTGGTGATATTCCTTTGTTTATAATGGAGTATTCCATTATTTTTGTTCTTTCCTTTCTGCATTACCTTTGACTGTTAATAAACAAAGAGAGATGGAAGTGAGAGTGATAGATACAATATAAAATATGAGCAGGGTGGAGGTAAACAACATACAGTGAGAGAGGGTGAGAGTGAGAGATAGAAGTTACTGAGAGATAGAAGTTACTAAGAGATAGAGGTGACTTGATGAGTTAATTCTAAATGCCGGCTAATTAGAACAATTAAAATGCAAATTTTTTCAAACATAACTCAATCCCAAAACCGAGGAATATTTTAGCGTGCATCTTGTGAGATTAAAATATATTGGAAAAAAAAAGAAAAAAAAAGGTCTTCGGAGAAACAAACGTTGAGTAACTCAGCTTTAGTACAATAATAGATATAAACTTTTAGTTGCTGTAGTTTTCTCCACAAATTCCTCTTAGAGATACCTCCCTCCCCCCAACCATATATATTCTGAAAGTAAATTATCCGGGGTACTTGGATAAGTTTATTTCATTTTGATCAAAAGGGGTACAAAATTATTGTGGGGTCAGCAGAAATATGTTTTACTTTATTTTATTTATAACATGAAAATTATAGAAGTTAAAAAATAATAAAAATGTGAAGGGATCCAAGGCTGGGAGAAAGAATGCATAATACAGTTTTATGGACCAGGGGACAAAATGACATAGGGTTCCTCATTTGATCTCGGACAATACAGGGTCTTCTTGCTAGTAGATTATAAACCTATTGGCAATAATTGCACCAAATTTGGCAGGAAGAGCCCTTGGGATGCCCGATGTAATAAAATTAAAAATACTAATTACGATGCTTAAATAAAACTCCAACAACTCTCTTCAGTACGTAGACTAAAAGTCACCCCATGGGCGTTTTCTTTTATTACATAGTAAATAGCAAATAAACCTAAATTGTTCTACTTACACTTGTTTTGTCTCTCCACCAAATTGGATAGTCTCATCCATATACTTATAGTACTTAAAAGATAGTAATATATATATTTAGATGTCTCGCCAATCGTCTCAAATTACAGATATTTTCCCTCCAATGCGGTTGAATCTGAAGGCTGGGTTTCCTATCATCTACTTAAATAGTAGTACTTACAAAAGCTATCAAATTGACTCAAATGACTGAAGATTTCCTCTCCAATGTTGTGTAACAATTATCACTACATTTTTACTGAAGATTCACACATAATGTAAGATATCGCAGGCCGTGTGACATGTCAAGGCATGGAACTGATTATCCAGCACCTCTTTTAATTCGGACTAAATCACGAGAGGGAACTTGATAATCCTGTTGCCGCTAAACTCGTTTACTGGGCTGCAAACAGATGGCGCTGTGCCATCAATTTGCTTGTTTACACTGCACCTGATGATGTTAGCCTTCTTTTATTTTGAGATTATTATATCTTATTTTGCTTAAATTTAACCCTAGTTATTGCTTCACAGGAAAATTCAAGTGGTAGCCATGATGATAAATGTAAATGCTGGTCTATTTTCATCAAATCAACAGTTTTAGTTTGTAACTATCCCTGGTGATTTAGAGACATGGTAGTTGTATAATTAGTGGGTTAGGAGTATGTTGATGAATTTTTATTATGGTGAAATTGCATGATCCAGGAAAATGGTTAATCTGGCACCAAGGGTGCCGGAAATTCGGTATTGCATCTGTGCATCTAGCAACAAAATCCCACCCCTTCACCGTAAAGGTCACTAGATTCTGGAAGATTTTCTACTCTAATAGCTTCTTTCTTTGGACAACTTGCCTTTGGAATTCTCTCTCTCTCTGCTCCCTGTTTCCCCCCGACCAAACAACATGCAGAAATTAAAATGTAAGGTGAACAAATATCTTGCTGCCTAACTCCCCACTAAGGTTGCCCCCATAAATATATATATATATATATATAAAACAAAACAAAAAAAAAACAATGTACCAAGATGCATCTAGTTATGCAAAGGATATGTTTTGCTGACCAATCAACGACAATTTCGGCTCAATATAAGCAGGCGTATTTCGCCTATTCAATTGGCTTAGCGACCAGTCAGCCAATCAGTTCTAGTTAGTTTTTGTTGTAAGCTTGCTCCCCGTTGCGATGACCGGTGGTTGTTTAAGGTCCTTTTGTCCGACATTTAAGCCAGTTAAAGGCTAATTGATCTTTGGCTTTCTGTAGGCCCCGTTCACTGTTCTGTGGGAATCAGGTTACAAGCAGTTTAACAAACCGGTAATACCTGGTGTGGTATTAGCCCTAGGTGGGTTAAGCTGGCTTCCTTCAAAGGAGGAAGTTTACAGGAAACATCAAATGCACAAATGGTTCCCAGCCGCATATATATCCAGGTTATGAGATGACATACAGTGCTAGGTATTCCCAAATGGTCACCCATCTACTACTGGCCAAGCTCCATGTTGCTTACCTTCGGTGATCTAACGAGAACCAGTGTGTCAACATGATTATGCCGATCCAGTTTTATTTACTACAATTGTTTATCCAATTGAGTGTGACAGACCAAAGGATGGCTGATCTATCGTCAGAACTTCTTATAGATTCCTAGACATATCTCAAGTAGGATGTGTCCATCCAATCTGCGCATTAAGCAATGAAAATGTTATTTCAAACTGAAGTTTGTCAGACGAAGCCTCTTATAGAGATATGTGGATGTGTAACCATAACTTGCATTACTTTGAGAATAAAATTATGGAAAAAAAATTTTTTTTTTTGAAGTATAACACTTTCCACCACTTTCCTTTTCCCTTAGGAAACTAAATGGTAAACGATACCGGTAAATAGAAATATAAACCCAAGAGTTTTCCGCTTTACAGACATAAAAATCTAAAAACGCACTTGACCTATTACTGTATTAGATTAATAAATTAAAAATAGCCTTCAAACTTATAATCTGAGAAATACAAAAAAAAAGTTTAATCTAAGTACATCCTGCCAGAAAGGATATCTAATATATAAAGTAAAGTCAGTCCTTTCTCAGTTTTTGTCATCGATAGCTTTCTTCCTACAAAATCATTATTTGATTCTGCTTTGTCAGTTCTTTTGGTAGATCGTTACAGCATGTTTTTAAGAACAATAAAATGTAATTCGATTTAATTCCTTCCAGAAAATACTTTGATTGGGTTGGAATTATTTTCATACGGACACCATCTTAAAAAAAAAAAGAAAAAGAAAGGGATGTAGCTCTGTATTTGTCGATACAGAGTTACTTCCCTTTGTTCCAAACAAAGGGATATTTTTGGAAAAGGAAAAAAAATTGCAAATAAGAACACTCCAGGCAATGCCTAGTAGGTACAACTAGTTAAGAATAAAACGTTTGTTCGGGGAAATAAAAAAAATAAAAATTTTTTAAAAAGGTATCACTACAAAAGGATGAGTGACTTACTTTACAAGGTGGCCGAGCTGTTAAAATGATGAGACGCCAATTGGAAAAAGCCTGCAAATAAAAAAGAAAAATACTTAAAATTTAAGAGCCATTTAAAAAATTAAAAAATAAATAAAAATGGGCAATATTCAAAATTGTAGGAAGGAAACTGGTATCGAGTGCGGAAACAAAATGATTGATCGGTCTTTAGTCTTATTTCATCTCGTTTTTATAATTTCATTTTTTCATTTTCGTACATAAAAGCAAAAGTTTTGCATTTAAATTTTATGAAACAAATCTTATTTTTTTCAAATAGATAATATTTTTATGTGCATCCACAAAATCTGAAATATTTTACAGACTAAACACAACAAGTTGTAACAAAATAAATAATGTGATGTTTATTCATAAAAAAAGTAAAGTTCAGATTTATAACAAAAACAACAAAAAAAGAAATTCTCAAAAGACTAAAGATACCCAGCACAAAAAGAGCTTTTGTGAACCTGAACCTAGTGAACAGGAAGTACTTGTTTTTATATATATATAAATTTATATATATAGTACATATTTATGTACTAACTGTCCCAACTCGACGTTGCCCGGGAGTAGTTATACTTTCATATTTAAATGGCACGATGGTTAAGTGGTTAACGATGCGGACTGAGGACCTGGGTGTGCCAGGTTCGAATCCAGTTCGTTCCACAGAAACGCTTTCATCAAAACCCACACCTGACCTTGTGTCTAACCTCCTGGAGAAGAGGTAAATAAAATACTTTCATATTTGAATTTTTGTTTTTGAGATGAGGATTGATATTTGGATTGTTTGGACTATTGTGAGAACAACACCCAAGATGAGAGCAATAGTCCAAACAATCCAATTACATGTTATCAATCCTCATCTCAAAAACAAATTTTTTTTTAATTTAATATCAGTATGGTTCTGAATTAATACAGAAATGGAAACTACACAACGCTCTTTTCCGTTTCGTAAGTACATCACAGATTTTGAAATTTTAACGAGTATGGTGCGTGCGTAAAAATAAAGAAACATTTAACCCACTATTCACAAATAACAGCCATTGTCAAAATACACCTGAAGAAGGTCGGAGGTTATATCAGCTGAAACGTTGTGAGAACACCACTCAAGATGAGAACAATAGTCCGAACAATCCAAATACATACTTTCATATTTGTTTTGCATTTCTTTTTACAGTTTGTCATTTTTTTTATTCTTTTAAATCTATTGATAATAATCATGCACACACACGCATGCATTACGAATAATGTCAATTATTTTTAAAACTTGTCTTTTCAAAGAAGCGATGTGAAGAAATTAGCAATTAAACTGATCGGGTGTAAGAACAAACTTGAAAGAAAATACTTCAAGCAGAATATTACATTGTGATAAGACATTGTACAATTAAAAAAATAAAGAAAAAATATTTTTAAAATCTAATAATGATTAATAATAGAAATGCCTTACCCAAACGTAAACTGATAATTCATATATACTTAAAAGGCAGAATATCTTTTAGTAGTCATCATTTACGAAATATGTTATGTCTCCTTAAGTAGCAACAAAATGTCAATTTTTTATTTGTTTACAGGTCATTTACTAAATGAATAAAAATCTAATAATATTAAATTGTTAATGATAAACAAAATGTATTAATATTACTAATTACTCTTAGCTGTGAAATTTGCTGCTGATAGTAAAAATGGCTCTATTTGAAATTTACTGTTAAAAACAAAATGGCTTTACATTTAAAGTGATCTGAAGAACAGTGCCACACACCATAAGAAATGACTAATTAGAATAAGATATCAATTTATAAGATGCAATGATCTTGCAGTCTAATTTCGAAAAACTCACTCACTTAATTTTATATTCTACTAGTAGAATAGCCGTTCCAGGACATGTAAGCAATGAATATAGCATTAGTCTAAAATTTTAATGTTTTTTGAGGAGGTATGGTATGGTATGGTTTCGGTGCCCCCCTTCTCTAAATGGTAAAGTTTACAAAAAAAAATAATTTGCCTATTTTACTCACCATATTTTATACAATATATATTCCAAAATTCATAATGACCCATACATTAGTTTAGGAGATTACTCTGTACATATATATATATAAATAAATATACATACATACCTATCTTTATATATATATATAGAGAGAGATTTTTGAAGAGAACTCCAAAACCACTGGACTCCTGAAATTTAAATTCGGATTGTTTGTCTAATAACAGATCAACATAGTCATTTTCTGCCATACAATGTATTTCTAAAATATTTATTTGATAAATTCTGGGAAGTTATTTAATTGTACCTTTGATTTCTCCTATAGATGCTGGAATTGATTTATTTTGTCAGGTAGTCTGTGATGTAGTCACATTTTCGAACAACATGCTGAGGTTTGGTGCATGATTGTATTTCTTGCATGTATTTCTGTATTCTGTACAGTCGATTAAAATATGTTTAATTGTGACTAGTTCGTCGCAGTAGGTGCAGTTTCCGCTTTGAGTAAGTATGTATGTGTATACTAAACACATACTATATCCGATTCAACTCTGCTTAATATCATTGATCGGGTGGTATTTCTTTATCTTTTCCAACTGTTGTTTTTTGTTTGTTTTGTTTTTAAGAGATTCAATGCATAACAGTGGATGACATAGGCTATATAGATTGATGCTTAACTTTATAACAAAAAATATATCTGGAAATTAAAATATGCATACATTTTTGCATTAACGAAAATATGGCAAGTTATATGTTATGTTGGCATCTGTCAGTCACAACAACTATGGATCAACGCCGTATTGGGATGTTGTTTGCGTGCATCTCTTTGTGTGACTGTAGAGACCAATTCTTGATTTGCATGGTCTACATATGAATGCTGTTGTATAATGTGTCACCTCGGCCGTGGAATTTCAAACATAACTATAGATAAGTATGTGGGTATTTATGAAGGCTAATAGCAATGCAGAAAACCGGAATGGTGAAAGAGTATGAACCAAAAAAAAAACAATCGAAGACAATATTTGGGGTATTAATCTTCACAATTATATATTTATTTTTCAAAAGATCTTTCACACATGATATCAGTAAATATGAGACTTACTGCAAAATATTAATGAAAATAAAATCTGGGATGATGGAACATCTTTTGATAATTTCGGGAGAACCCCCTTCTTAAAAAAGAATACAAAAGTAAAACCGTCTAATGGGAAGAAAATACTTAAGATGGCTGCAATTCTGAAAAGAGAACTGCAAAGAGAATGGTACTCGAGGACAGTTCAATTATTATTAACTTATTTTTTTAATGACCCTGCAAGATAAAGATGCAAATTCTAAAAATGCCATCGTTGGCAGCATAAAAATACGAGTCTTAAATCATATTTAAAGGAAACATCTTATGCCCATATTATTATCAGACAGGAACAAAATAAAAAAATCTTCCACATTCATGTCTGTCAAATTAATTCCTGTCCTCTTTCTGATATTGCAAATCCGTTCCTAATAATTGACATCATGACCTTAACACAAAATGATCCCCAATTTGGAAACCAGTTAGTCTTCCAAGAACAATAGGCCAAAGAAGCAAAAATCAAGACTGACATTTAAACCTTTTTACTCTTGTGGAAGTCATAATTGTTTTGTATACAATAATTTATATACCAAGAATATGTAGTGATTTAAAAAAAAATTTTTTTTTTAAATCACACTAGTAGTTGTAATTGACAGTTGGAAGTTAGAGTGCTCAATTTAATTGCAGAGCAATATTTACAAAGTTATGTGAACGAATTCAAGTCACCATGTCGGTTAAAGGTAATAATTTATGTCATCAACCCAATGGAATCTCCAGACAATTGTTGAGTCTGAAGATTCCATTGGATGGATGAAATACATTATTACCTATAACTGACATGGTGGTTTAAGTTCTTCCATATAACTTTGTCAATATTGCTTTGTAATCATATTGAGCCCTCAAACCGAAAACTACCTACCAAGTTTATCTCTATATAAAGTTAGGTATGTGTATACGTTTATATATTTGTATATACAGGATTCACTCTTAAATTATTTAATCGATCATTATGAATTTTGGAATACAGCTGCTAGGGGTAAGGGTTCTTATGTGGGCCATGTTTAGTTTAATTTAGTTTTTTGCAAAAGGGTAAAAACGGAGTGAAAGCCCTTTCCGAAAATTCAGATACGTCAGATTTTAGTGAAATTTTAACAATAGGTGTTAGACATCAATTAAAAAATATTCCCTAAATTTCTTTTTGGAGTATTTTTAAGAGTTTTTAGGGGTCAAAATATAAGCACAACTTCCCATTTGAAAATTTCAATATTTCAGATTTGCATTACATTTTATCCATAGTCATTAGACACCAATTAAGCAAGATTCAATTTCTTTTTAAGACCCCTTAAGCCTTACATTTTAGACATTTTCTAGTATCAAAATTGGAATAAGGATTCTAGACATATGTTTAGTAGTATTATAAATTAATTTTAATCTTGGTAAATAAAAGTGGTGCAAAACTCTTCTGTTCAGGGAATTAATTATACCCATTTTGGGACGGGTATTCTTCTAGTTTATATATATGTGTGTGTGTGTGTGTGTGTGTGTGTGTGTGTGTGTGTGCTCTAACGGTATTAATGCTAATCATACACAAGGGAAATGTAAAATAAATTAATTATAATATTGATAATTACTCCCAATCCGGACATTAACCTTTACGAGTTCATTCTATTCCCCAAACAGACTTCTTGATAAAAATAAAAATCTGTACAAAATTTGTTTTATTTTCAGTAATTACTTATTTCATAATTCTTGGAGAACAACAAAACACTAATTATCAATTTTTTTTTCTCTCCCGTAATTTACAGCATTCTCTAATCAAACAGTTTTGATTAACACAAACATATATATAAAAGTGTCGCAAGTAAGAGAAAGAGAGACGTTACTCCCCCCCCCTTCTCGCTAGGAACTCTTATGCCTCGTTAGTATTTCTTTCTTTCTAACTAGCTAAGCTATATTAGTTTCATTTAACTTACCCCCCCCCCTTGAATATTAATGATCCTAATATTTTAAGTAAGGTTTACATAATTTATCCTATTTCTTATTAAATCACTTTAATTAATTACTGTTAATATCGACAGAACTATTGCATATTTATATAACAACAATAGGGCAATAAAATTACAAATGAATAACACCAAACAATCTATTATAAACTGTTAAAATAATAGTTATGCAAATTAGGCATACAAATAGCTATGATTTGGTTGTTCTATATATATATATATATATACACACACACACAGTAGTTCAAAAGACTAGGTTGCATTACTGATTTAAATAACAGAGCATTTTGATGGTGATATAAGTTTGATAAATGAAACAAACATGCACATTTATTCATATATATATATATATATATATATATATATATATTACTTTTGTTCACTGCAAACAAGGTATATTGCCACTGAAGGGTAAGGGGCTAATGTGATAGCAGCCAGATTTTTAGGGCGGGGGGGGGGGGGGGCAACCTTAGGGGGTACAAGTTCATCGGAGCACATTCCATGGAAATACTTTTAAAACAAGAACAGGGATGCAACACTGTGGCAATGTGCAGGGGCTGGAGCTTGGTTAACCTATTAGGTTAGAAATTCTTTTTTGTATCCGGTCCAAGTGGGAGAGGCTTGTGGTTGGTGCACCAGCCGAGATGTGGCAACAATACTCCATGCATGGGCGAATGGTGGCTTTATAGATACTGGCAGGTGTGAGAAGTTTTCTAGTGGGGTAAGGGAGACTACCTTCTTTGGGGCAGACTTGGCAGCAACTATTTACTTATTCCACTTTATGTTGCCTGAGAGTATATCTAAATGAATAAATGCGAAAGATTTTTTCATCCATATTATCTCTCTCTCTCTCTCTCTCATATATATATATATATATATATATATATATATATATATACACACACACACAGGGTGTTCGAGATAAATTTAATAATATTTTCATATTCTTTTATTTCAGAAGCATTCGAATTATTTAATAGAGGCAAAGTGCAATAGGTAGCTGTTTCTGTGTACTATTAGTGGGGTTGAGAGCTGGAGACAATGGACCATGGAAAGCACCAAAATAGTTGGATTCGTGCAGGATTGAAATATCGGAAATATTAACTTCAGCTCAGTTGTCCTTGAATATTTTGAAGGCCATGAGATGCGAGCTGGAAAATTGCAACAAATTTGGAATACGTGGTTAGCATGAAGGATCATAGCAGGCTAGAGAGATGGGCATCGAAGTGGTAACCATAAAGAAAGCAGTGGACAAGGATCTTCACTCGTCCTCATACAAGTCGCAAAGGCCAACTACTCATCATCAAAGCCCAAGAGAATCGACTTATGAAGCCCAGAAACTCTTAAACGAGCTCAAACACCCAGTTGAGTCGGATGCTCTGGTTCTTGTCATGACGAGTTGCATAATACGCAGAACAACAGGTGGCTAGCATACTGTCCACACAAAGTTCTGTGCATCATCCAGAGAGAGAGAAGGACCCAAAGAGGGAGAGAGAAAGAGAAAGAAAAGGCTTGGTTGTTTTATGACATATCAACTCTCTTCGGTTTATTTAATGCCGAAGCCGGTCATTTTGGTTAAAGTTATTATGCTTCAAGTTCTTTATATCTTCAAATATTTATTCATGGTGTTTTGTTTGGTTGTTTTGTAGAGGAAAAATGTTGTTTTTAGCTTTGCTGAACATGATAGTTTTGCAAGGAGAAAGGAAAAAAATAACATTAATGTTTGGTGCATTTTTGGTAAGGAAGCCAGTATCTTTAGACAGTCTGATCTGGTAGCAGAAGAGAAAAAGGAGAACGCAAAGAGGAAGAGAGTAAACGAGAAAAGAAGGACCAAAAAAGAGAAAAGAAGGACCAAAAAAGTAAGAGAGAGAAAGAAAGAAAGAATCGCCCAATGAGGAAGAGAGAGAAAGAATCGCCCAATGAGGAAGAGAGAGAAAGAATCGCCCAATGAGGAAGAGAGAGAAAGAGAGAAAGAAAATTGACTTAAATAGAGAGAGAGAGAGAGAGAGAGAGAGAGAGAGAGAGAGAGAGAGAGAGAGAGAGAGAGAGAAAATGAGGACCTAAATCGAGAGAGAGAAAGAGAGAGAGAGAAAGAGAGGACCCAAATAGGGAGGAGAGAAAGAAAGGCGTAAATAGGGTGAGGAGAAAAGGGACCTAAATAGAGAGGAGATGGGCTTCAGATAACAGAATGCAACAACAAAAAATGGGAACAGACCAATCATAAGGAAAAAAAAAACAAAGAAAACAACCACCACCAGAACTAAGAGACAATGGCCTTCAAAAAAAAAACAAAAAAATTTGGTAAAGAAGGAGAAAATAAGTGAGACTTAGATGGAGCAGCTAGAACGAATGAAAGTGAACATTTGGGTCAATCCACAGAAAATACAAAAATACGATCTTGGGGAGGGGTGGGGGGTGACGGTAGTGGAAGGCGAGGTCGTGTACTATTTGAAATACTGACGACATTGACACTAACATTATAGTCTGATAAAATCATTGTGATTACCTGAAACCACTTGTATTTTAAAGAGTTTTTGTTTTTTTTACAAAAATGCGACAAGGAATCAAACATCATTCACTGATTGGATGATTCCTTTTCTCTCATGTCAAACTGGGCGTGGACGTGTAGTGGGTCAGATATCTGCATGCTCTTACACATATCATTTTGGAAGATAACAATTGCATGGCCTATATATATATATATATATATATATATATAATATATATAATATATATATATATTACGCACTAGCAGGGTTGACAAGCGTTGCCAGGGACCATAAATAGAAATAGAAAAAGTTAAAGTGTGTGTAACATTTTTTTTTTTAAATTTATCACTCTCTACCGCTCGCTCTTTTTTCTCCCATCTGTTTCCCCTCAACGCCGAGTTCCTTGTTTAGTATACACGAGCATTACAAAATACATTGAAGATATTGCTCCCAGGCAATGTGGCGTGTAAACACACCTGCTCTGTTTAGAGTATTGAGCAATTTTGGATTAACGTATACCGCTTACCAAATGTACTGTATTCAGGGATGTGAGTATTGATTTACTCCTCTCCAGGAGTTAGGCACAAGGTCAGTTTTTATCTTACTCCCACAAGTAAGATGTGACCCAAGGTCAGGTCGGGAAAGTGGGGTTTAAAAATTGCCTGGGCAGCCCCGTCGGCATTCCCCGGTAGGGGCGCCTCAGGCAGTAAGCAATAAACTTACTCCTCCCCAAAGAGGGGAGGCGAAGCCTGGGAGGGTGGACCTCCTAGAACTGCACAGAAGAGACCCATAGACCGGCGTAAATCAAGCCCCCGAAGGCCAAGACACTACCAGTCTATGGGGTGCAGTATCCATCGGAACAGATACTACACTTTGATCTTAGAAGCTGAAATCGAGATGCATTTAACAGCCGGGCGGTCGGGGTGCACGGACCCCTATGCATTTGGAGAAAGGGCAGGACAAAAAACAACTTTTTCCCTAAACAACTATCAGATTCAACTAAAAACGTCAAAATTAAGAGAAAAACGCTGAGTGCGTATGTGAGGGGAAGTCGTTCTTTAGTGAAATAAAAGTCATCTAACTCTCCTACACACTTCATGAATTGCTGGAAGTCTTAGTCTTCATGGCAAAATATACATTTTCAGAAAAGACGTTCAGAGGGAAAATCAGTTTTTTCTTATTAAAAAAAAAAGAAAAGCGGATTTCAATCTAAAAGCAGAGAACTCGCATCCATGAGAAGCTTTAGCAATTTAAGCGAAAATCCGCTTTTTCTGGATTTAAAAAAAGCGGAATTCCGCTAAAAAGTAGATGAACTCACATGTGTATTATTACTTTTATTGCTCCTGGGCAACACCGAGTTTCTTGTCTTGTATACAACACTATAACAGAACATACTGAAGAGCAACATGTAGTTCAAACACCTTCTCTATCTAGGGTATTGAGTACTTTTGGATTAACGCATACCACTTACCTAATGTAATGCAGTTTAATTGCTCCCAGGCAATGCTAATTCCTTGGATGTTATTTAACTTTTCTCAAATTTTCTTTACAAATTACTACTTGATAACATTAAAAAGTCGTCCTAAATGTCGACCCCCCCCCCTTGACGAATTCTGCTCCAGGTGACCCCCAAAAACGAATATTTATTTTTTAATTAGATATTTGTCCGAAGCGATACAAAATAAGAATATATCAGTTTTGTCAGTGTCTTTTTTGTACTTTAAGCTTAACAAACAACTTTCGTTGATATAATAGATTAGCTGTCCCTACCCAGCATTTTTTTGTAAGCTAGACAAGTAATATTATATTCTTCAATTAAAAATATGAGTTATGCCCCTTTACTGATTTTAGGTGATTATTTTTTAATGTTTCATATTATCAATCTCTGGGTCTGACTAAGTAATTTTTTAAATAAATCGTAGTAAAGTATGTTATTAATTGCCAATAACATGTAACAACAATAACAAATGAAAATGACTAGTCGGAAACAAAGTTTGATTTATCAGCTTAAATGCTATTTGGGTTTGACTTTAAAAAATTAACAAAATAAATTTATATGTTAGGTATATATAACATTATTCTTTTTTTTTTAATAAACATTAATTTTAATTGTATTGCATCTCAACTTGGAAAAGGTCTTTGACCGCATTCTACACAGAAGAGTCTGGTGCGAATTGCCGCTGGTATGTTTACGGACTTCCCTATCATGGTTGGAGTACACTAAGGCGCAGTCCTCTCCCCGCTGTTCTTTATTCTTGTCATGAACGTCATCAGCAAAGACCTGCACTGGTGTGTGCTCAAGACATTTGTATGCAGATGATGTCCTGTTCACCTCCAAGAGTAAACCGACTTACAACAAGTAGTCCAGTCCTAGAAGGACATGCTAACACAATTTGGTCTCCGGCTAAATATCAAGAAGACAGACCAGGCCTGTGATCGTACCAAGTGAATACAAAAATCTATTATTTCAGACCCAGCCGTAGCTCTGGACTAAAACCAAAAAAGATTTTTAATTTTATTATTTTTTTACAGAAAACTACAACTAACTAATTTGTTTATTAATCCTCTCTCCAGTATATCTTTTAGAAGCACGTTTTCATATATTGTCCCTCTATGAACATGCATGTGTGCATTCACATATATTGTCCCCCTATGAACATGCATGTGTGCATTCACATATATTGTCCCCCTATGAACATGCATGTGTGCATTCACATATATTGTCCCCCTATGAACATGCATGTGTGCATTAACATATATTGTCCCCCTATGAACATGCATGTGTGCATTCACATATATTGTCCCCCTTTGAACATGCATGTGTGCATTCACTGCACAGGCCATGATCGTCCCGCTTGCAGTGTCGGGCCAAAGTTGTTGTTCGCTTTAGTCAGTGCTGCTGCAACAAAGGAACTCTCCTTCCAAACAAAACTACAACTCTAGTTTAAAAACAATTTACAGAGGTTTATTTTTTGGAGATTACAAATGGTAGTCGTTTTCTTAGGTTGAATAGCAGACTTGCAAAATGAGATTTTTTCCCAATCAAATCAAAACACAAGTCCCTTAGTTTAGAGCCTAAGAGCCCACTTCTCTCAGAGAGGCACACAAACCCAACCAACTCTCTGACATCCAACTCTAACTGACTGCCTCACGCCCTGGAGGGCTGGCTCTATCTCCTTCCACTGCCCATAGGCTGTAATATATGGAATGGAAATCTTAGATTCCAGGTGTTACTCAGTCATCCCCATTTGACCACCCAGAGAGACTAACCACTCAAGATAATGGTCAGTATGAACATCAAAGGCCGAATCTCCAGGGGATCCCAGCCATTATTCCTGGCAAAAACTGAAGTGGTCCACAACCACAGCAGGGAACCCCTTATCTGAAAAACATTATTTTCTTAAGTGGACAAATTTCCAGATCAAACATATTTCCAATCTTCCTTGAATATTAATCACTTGCACCAAGTCTGCTATTTGCATGCACTGCAAACATGCAACACTAAACATGCCACCTAGTGCATGTTTACCCCCCCCCCCTCATTGAGGAACGATAATTTTTAGAAATTTTTTTAGGAAAATTAACTTCATCACAATGGAGGTCTATTTGTACTTTACATCAAGTGACCAGAAACAATTCTTACTTTTTATTATTCATCATGTTCATACCAAGGTACAAGGATACATTTTCATGCTCATCCATTAGATGTTGTCTGGTGGGTTTTGCATAAATTAGGGGCAAACGAGTGGTTGGTGAAGGTTGTTCAAGCAATGTACAGAAGTGCTCACCTGTGTTAGAATAAACAGCACATTCAGTGACAGCTTTAATGTTAAAGTAGGAATACATCAGGGTTCTGTACCGAATCCCTATTTATTGCCTCCTGACAAGAGCCGAGTTAGACACAGGTCGGTTTTTAATGTGGGAAAAATCCAGCTATCTAAAAATAGTACTGTGGATTGGGACAAAAATTTAAATTGCCTCAGCCAAAAAGGATTTCTCCTTCACTGGCCGAAAAAAATGAAGTGTAGTATCAGAACAGATACTACACTTTGCTCCTAACCAAAAGGTCAAGCAATTCATTTGTGTCTTATAAGCATTGTCCAGAGTTTCGTACAGGTTGTCTGGAAGAGATGCTGCATGTTGATTTAGTATTTGCCTGCGAAACAATGGATGACCTACTTGGAGGAATGCTATGGAAAGTAAAGGTCTGAAAGAATGTTACGGTATGTAAAACGAATGAACGTTAAACCGAATATGATGATGATCCTTTATAAATAGATAATTTACAAAAAACATTCTCCAAATGGGAAATTAACATAACTGCCTAACATTCAATAAAATCATGTTACTGGGATTTTAAAAGTTGTACTTAAATAGCATTTAAGCTGGCAAATCTAACTTTGCTTCTGACTAGTTAATTTTCACTTGTTATTTTTGTACCATATCATTTGCAACAGACTAATATATTTTGCTACAATTTATTTTTAAAAAAATATATTTAATTTGGTCCGACCGTGTGGTAATATGTTTAAATCCTTAAATAATCATCTTACTAAAATAATAAGAGTTATTCTCCTTATCTATTAGAATTCCTGACTTGCTTTTAACTTAGAAATATTTACAAGACAAATTTGAACGCAATGGATCATGGGCAACATCAGGTCAGTACAGTTAGTAATTATATAATTTAAACATTAATCATAATAGAATGTGACTTTGGCAGCAATTACTGACAGCAGTGTCGGATATATAAATATACAGGTACACAATAGCTGTTATATTTTCATGTTGCGGAGAAAATAGTACCTTCTACTTCATAGATTTGAATAATTTGTAGTTGATTGGTTGGTTGTTGGGTTTACAGCATGTCAATCGCTGTTGGATCATTTTATGCTAAAACTGTATATTTTGTATGCAAATAGTTTACAACGAATACTTTCTATTTAATCCATAAATGGGACCGTGTCAGGTGCTACCACTTCACATTAGAGTGGGCCTGTGAGTAGTGGTAACTAAGGAGTAACTCCACACTCCTAAAGCTACCAAATTAGGGTGCTACCACTGAACGCACTTTAAGGTCATGCACAGCCCCCTCGACGTAAATTCACTAGACTAACTCGACAATCAACTAAATCTGCCTTGTTTGGGGTGAACTATGTTAAAAAAATTTTTTTTTTAAAAAGGTTCAATTTGTAATGGGAGAAAAAATGTTCTTGTTATTGGAATAAAATCATGCAGCAAGTCATATCATTCCATCGATCGTCAAAAGGCTCGACTTTAAGTGGCACTTATATTAATAGGAGAGACCATTTGAAAGCTATTTTTATCCAAATATATCTATATTTTGTTAAGAGATCAAAATACATTGTATGTAATCTCAATCCACAAGAACAGATTTTTATCCATTTAAGAAACAAACCATGATTGTTTTGAAAATCTCTTGAAAAAAGAAAACTCTTACATTTACCGAAGAAAGAAGATTATCAAAGAATAAATAACTCAGGAATAAAAATTAAACTGTTCTTCCTATTTTTATGCACACGATACTAGGCAGTCAGCACTACGGTTATTTAATGACTCCTGTACCCAAATAACATCAGTTTAAAGTGGGCACCAGTTATTGTAGCACAAATGGTGCTTTTTTGGTGAGAATTTGTTAAATGGATAAAAAAAATATGTCAGTAATTTCATTTTTCATATATAAATTATCATTCCCGATGACCTAAAAAAAAAAAAAAAAACACCTACCGTTGATTTTTTATTTGGGAGGTGACGGTGGTTAAGTGGATAATGACACGGACTGACGACCCGGGTGTTCCAAGTTCGAATCCAGTCGGTTCCACAGTACCACTTTCACTTAGGGATGTTGGCAACCTTCACGTGGTCCCTCCCCTAAGTACTCGATGTCTTTCTAGAAAATATTCTAACTAGAAATATATTGGGGAAACCAATGCCAACACTAGAATCATCTGATTCATACAAAATGAATGAATGAACTTTTTATTTAGTGTGGAGGAGTTGGATTTCTTTGGTAATTTATTTTAGATGGTGGGGGTTGTCTGACTTACTATTCCACGTAAGTCTTTCTAATGATTTTTTTGAATTTCAATAAGATAATTAGGGACTGAACTTTTTTTAGTGGAAAAAAAAACCGCTAGTCATTTCTGATGACCTAAAGATAAAAATAACACCAACTGTGTACTTTGTTTTTTTGTTTTTTTAATTTTCTTCCTTTGATTATTGGAAAGTAGGAGGGGTTAAAATTTTTTTAAAACGACACCGGACTTTTTAACATAAAAAAATGTTAGAAGTGAAATGCTTAAAAATGAAATTGAAAGAACAATTGTTGCTTACTTAAACGTTTCAAAAGTTTTAAAAAAGGAAATAAAGAAAACGTCTCAAACTGGAAAGTTTTTAAAAAGAAAAGGAAAAAACGTATAAATCAGTATATAAAGTAGAAAGGAAAAGAAAAAGAAAGAACACGTCTCATGGAAATAGATTTGCATTCTCCTTTCCCTTATTTGTCGACAAACTTTTGTGTGACGGGACGGACATATATTTACAAATAAATACACACTGCTCTTTATTATAAGATAGAGGATGAAATGGTTTTATAATCATCTACCGGGATTTTATAAATAAAAGAATAAACTGTATTCCCTTTAAACAATCAACTATTTACATAATACTCATCAAAATTAGCTGAATCAATAATGAGCCCTTTGTTTGTCTAAGATCTGCAGTCTTAAGTCGGTTCTGTGTCCATTTTAAGGGGTTAGTTTTCTTTTCTACAGTTTCATCCTTTCAAATTTCACTCCCCATTCAAGAATGTTGAAGAAAAACAACCTCTCAAAATCGGAACAGAACCGACTTAAACGAACAAAGGGATCATTATTG
Organism: Sepiola atlantica; assembly: GCA_963556195.1. Classification (NCBI taxonomy): domain Eukaryota; kingdom Metazoa; phylum Mollusca; class Cephalopoda; order Sepiida; family Sepiolidae; genus Sepiola; species Sepiola atlantica. The sequence continues at coordinate 28,445,095 of OY744534.1, forward strand.
TATAAGATAAAGCTAAAATGTACTTATCTCAACATTTATATCTTCTGACCATCAGTAATATTATGAAACTGCAGTTAAGTGTTAAGATTAGTACATATATATATATATATATATATATATATATAAAATACTAAAAGTGAGTTAATCAACGTTTGTTATTCTAAAGCTTTTTTCCTATCCATTTTAATAACACAAAATACATGCTAAAATATATCTTAGTTCTGAGATGGAGTTATGTTTCAAAATAAAAAAATGTCTTAAAAATGTCACAGTTTATGAATTTTTTAATATAATCAAAGTAGAATAAATAGTGGCAGTGATTCTGACCCAACGAGTCACAGGTACATCTAATATATATATATTTATTAATTAATTTTTACGTACATCAAATTTCTTTCATGTACGCAAAAATTAATAAATATATATGATAAATAAAAATTGATAATACATCAGATTAAGGGTGACTGAATGCAGTACTCTGCATATTTTTAACCACTTAGGAAGCAGATAAATACTAAAAAAACAAAACACCAGTGTTCTATCGCCAGTAAAAACAAAGCTGTGTGTGTGTGTGTGTGTATATATATATATATATATATATATATATATATATATATATATATATATGAATAAAAATGGAAATAAAATGATCCGACGTAATGAAAAATGAAAGCCAAAAATTATATTATTTATGTATTCATTAGCATTTCGTCTTTATTGTAGACTTCCTCAGGAAAATTCTACCGTCATTAATTTTGATTTGATTAGGCAAATCAAAATTAATGACTATGATTTTTTTCTGATTTTTTCTTCATTCTGAGGAAGTTTACAATAAAGACGAAACGTTGATGAATACATAATATAGTTTTTGGCTTTCCTTTTTCATTATATATATATATATATATATATATATATATATATATATATATTTGTTGGTTCTGTTGGGTGGAAAGAAATCCAAGAGAGTACTTGATTATTTTATAAGAGCGTATTTATGAATTTTACAAAAGTTTAGATCATATGAGACCGAGGTTTTTTTCACCAGGCTCTGGTTGTTCGCAAAACCATTGGTACTGTGTGATCTAAACTTCCGCAAAATTCATTATATATATATATATATATATATATATATATATATATTAACCTAATTAAAAGAAAAAGATGGTGCACCTACATACTTAGTGAAAACTCTGAAAATGGTTTGATTGGTTGATGGAAGTTGACGAGTGATAAGTCCATGAATAGGCAATAAAACTAAAAGCTTTAATAGATATGGGTAGTAGCTAATGTTAAACATAAGATGCTTCTTACTGAGTGCAATGCAAAGGATTTTGTGTAGCTTGCTATAAGCATATTTACATACAACTACTAAGCTCTACTCATGTATTGAGCACTGTACATACTGCAACAAATACATACACAATATATTATGTAATAATTTAAGTGTGTGTGTGTGTGTGGCGGGTACGAGGTCTGTCTGAGCTACTGTATTAATTTCACTAATACCCTCGAGAAAGATATATATCCATATATATGTGGTTAGTAATTCCGCAACTTTTGCTTCACTATAGACTCTTCACATAGGCACACTTATTGGGCTATCCATTGTCTCTCAAGACTGAACAAGGGGCCTTTATATATATATATATATATATATATATATATATATATATATATATATATATATATATATATAATGTATGTGTGCATATATGCATGAAAATATTAAATAAAAATTAAAAAGAAATAGACATGGTCATGTGGAACGTTCATCCTACTGGATAAACCGTTACAGAAGTATGAATGTCATAAATCGCAGGAAGGTTGGCCGGCCAAGGAAAACTTGGAAGCAAGTGATTGGACAAGACCGCACAGAGTGGCATTTGGAGACTGCTGACCTGCTGAACCGTGAGAAGTGGAAAGTGAGCTTGTGTAATATCATTAAATGTCCAACCCCTGAACAAGGGTTAAGTGCTGTAAAATGAATAAAAGAAAGATATTGGGGTCTAATTTTAATGAAAACATTACCTCTTTATATATAGTGTGTGCAAATGTCTAAGTATTTATGTGTGCAGACATATGTCACCCAGAATACGTGATAAAAGCAACAATCTGTCAAGTTGAGGTGAAACATGAGGGATGGGTGATGTATATAATAGACCCCCCACCACCACCATTTTCTCTGATAGGTTGTGTCATTGTTGACAATGATTGCGACTAAAGGCATCTTATTTCGGCCGTTTTTGATTGACAAGAACAGAGAACCTAAAATTACTGATTAATCCCAGTGGGGGATTCAAAAACGAAAAAAAAAAAAAACACATACCGATCTTTAATCCTATTTAAAAAAATTTAAAAAATTGTTCAAATTGACTTTTCAAACAAAGCATTTTTATAGAAATCTTTGGCAAGGATTTTCTCAGTTTTGCTCAAAGATCTAGATTCAAATGCCATTTCAAACTTGAACACAGGACTGGCGTTTTAAGCTTGAGTAAAGCAGATAAAAAAAATGTCATTTAAAACTTGAGCTTGAGCATAAAAGATCAAAGGTACTGCTATTTCAAACTTGAGCTTGGGCATATAATAGATCAAAGAAAATGCCATTTCAAACTTGAGAAAATTTTAACTGAGTCTCTTATAGAGATGTTTTTATGTATTTAAAATATAATGCGTCCATTCAATTCGTGCATTTAGCTATAAAAATGCTATTTCAAACTGAAGCAAGTGAGAGAGGCCGACAAAGCTCCTCAGACATAAGGAAGAATCTTTAAAAAAAAAAATTTAAACAGTAAAACACCTTTTCTTTATACAGTAGTGATACTGTCTGACCCAAATATAACATTAAAACAGAACATTGTCTGTGGGAAACCAGACAAGGTGCGACCATTACCTATCTGAAGGGTAACTTAAAGATTGACCATCCAAGCTAGATTTGATTTTGTCCGTTTTATGGTATATTGATCCTTTAGAGAATTATATAATGTTAAAACACGCATGAATGATTTTCTTTAACTAGTCTGAACTTATGAACGACGATCAACTTTTATCCAAAAACAAAGGTACCTGTCAATTTTGAACTCTGATTAAAAATTCCCACAATGCACAGCAACTAAATAACCTGAATGCCCTTGTAGTAAACACTCTAAAAGACTAAATAAACTAGAGCTTTACAGTTTTATGAATATATAATATATATATTTAATAAATCGTTAAATGCAGATGAAACAAACCTATAATTTCTGAAAACATGAACCAAGAATCAGACTAAAATGCATATGAAGCAGAATTTTATGCATGACTTGTTTACAGAGCTATACCGGTCATTGAAATAAGGGAAATTTTTAATTTACTTCATTATATACTTAAGAGGGTTGTAGTCGCAATAGTAAATCAATGTTTAAAAAAAAAAATTGTAATTTTCGTTAAAAGAATTGTTAAGCTGTCTGTGTTGCCTGTGAGTCTTCGTATTTTCATTATCGTTTCATGTTATTTCTTTCTAAATAAATTGCAGAATTATTGTTGAGATTTTACACCTATTGAATTTAGTTTTGTGTGGCATGGATGAAGACGTATTGTTACAAATTCTATTTTTTTTTTAATTCGATTTAAAAAATTTTTTTAAATGTGTTATAGTTTGGGCTCATTTTAATTTTGATTCCAATAATACTACTGTAATATATTTGCTATAATGTAAAAAAGCAAGGAATCTTAAAGGAATACCACAATATTTGGAAGGCCTTCTCTTAGTACATTCATTCATTTTTTTCTAATTGAAAGTACCTTAAAAAAAAAAAAAGCACATCTTATCTAAATGAGTAAATATCAAAATATACAAACAAAAAGATTAGCTCTCTTTTCATATATGTAAATAGAAAAATCCTGACCGATGTAATAATTCGATTTGTTTGGTATTTTTAAATGTATAAAACAAGTAGCATTGTCCACTGTTAATGTTTATTCATGTTATTAATAGAAATTTAATTCTTTTTTTATTTGATGCAATTTTTTGTAAACTATGCCATTTCTTTAATAGACGCTATTGTTGTATTTTTAAATGTATATGTAAAGAACTTTTTTTTACAGTAGGCCTTTTTTGTGCAAAAGAAACTTAGTTTGTTATGAAAGCCAAGTCGGAAAATTCAAAATAACAGCTTTTTCCTTTGAATAGAAAGCAAAAAATATTTTTTCCATATTTATTTTAATGCACGATAATGAAATAGGAATATGACTGAGTATAATGTACGATAAACAACACGCGTTGGCATATCAGGAGGAAAATAAAAAGGGTAATTGAATGACTCCCACGAAATGCCAGTAGGTACAGCTAGTTAATAATATGAAACTGATTTGTTATATATAGCTCATGAAAACAAAGCGAGTATTGTTAAATATGAGGTATATGTTTTATGTAGACATCGTTTACAAAGGACGTGTCACGCAACCCAATTAAACATCAAAATTTTTAAGTTTTCAGATATTACCTAATAGTTTGCATGACAATTTCTATCTGAATTAAAATATTATTTTTAACAGTTATTTAGTATTAATAAATGAAATTTATTGGTATTACTATTTAGTAATATCAGCAAAATTTGCTGCCGATAGCAAAAATAGCTTCCATTTATAATAGACAACTTTTTTTTTATGGAAATCGCTCCAGACAAGGCATGAAGCCATTTGATGTAAGGAGCTCAAAAAAAAAAAAAAAAAAAAAAAATACCACTTCAAAGTCAAAAATTAGCTAACGATAAATGTTATATGGATTGATTCCAACCCAGAAAACAGCAACTGCTGCAGAAAAGAAAGATAGCTTCCATGCGAAAAATATCGAAGCATGATAAACTGTATTTGTAAAGAAATTAAATCAAATTAAAATATTTTTTAACAACATGCACCAGCATTCAACAAAAAAAAAAATGGCGAGGCAGAATTAAATATCAATTAATCAGATTCAATGCTATTTAAATTTGAGAACCGATTAACTTTTCTTTATATATTAGACTAGCCGACTCATCTTGACATTTCCAGGAAAAAGTGAGTAACTCAATACAGTCCTACTTCTTGTCTGGAACTCCAGTTTGTGAAATAAATGTAATTTTAAGGATTAATAAAAAAAAAAAATTATATCATGCGTTAAAAATTGTCACAGACAGATATGTTGTCTGCCAATTTTATTATATAGATTTATTTTAAGTTTAAAACTATTTTTTTGTTTCTTTTTCCATCGAAAGCCAGTTGTCTTTTAACCTTTTAAACAAAACACGGCCAGTCATCCTGTCAATGCAACCTTTTGTGCTCACTCTCCAACAACCTCACCCCCACCACCATTCATGTGCAACAGGAGTGTCTGACATTATCAGCATGATTAGCCACATTCCAGGATTACCTATCAACTCCGAACCTCAATACTAAATCTCAGGATAAAGTTTTGTGACATCGATCTGCCCATACTGAACCTTTTTACCTGCCTCCCCACAGAGGTAAAGTGAGACACAAGGTCAGCTTTCGATGCGAGGAAAATTCTGTTCCCTAAAAGGACATACTTTGTATAAATTTCCATTGACAGTCCCTCATGAATGAGTGCATCTCAGACAATAAACCCGCACTCCCTCTAAAAGGAGGAGGTAATTCCTATAAGGATAGCCTTCCGAGACCGAACATATACTACACTTTGATCCTAACCAAAATATGCTGTCTTGTTTGGAAGAGATTTAAAAACTACAAAATCATTACAGAAGAAAACCAAACCTATTTTCTGAACTCTATGGTAAATTCTGGTACCATTGTAAGGTTATTTCTGGTACCATTGTAAGGTTATTTCTGGTACCATTGTAAGGTAAATTCTGGTACCATTGTAAGGTTATTTCTGGTGTCAATAGAATTTCTAAGAATTATAGAAATTAGTTTTAGTTTATCTTAAAAAGTATGAAATCTTAGAACATCTTAGTACAAAATTCAGTGAAAATACAAAGTTTTAAGAAAATAGATAAATAAAAAGTTTGTATTACCTATCTCCACACATTAAAAAATATAGTGTAATAAGGTTATCACCAATAAAGTATTAAGACCCTGCGTCACCCCACACCCCAGCAACTTTTCAGACCCTGCGTCACCCCACACCCCAGCAGTTTTTCAGACTCTGTGCCATCCCTCCACCTAAGCAACTTTTCACATTCTGTGCCACCCCTTCACCTAAGCAACTTTTCAGACTCTGTGCCACTCCCCACTCCAGCACGTATTGTGCTCTTTTCACAAAAAGTGAGCACAAAATCTAATCTCTTCTTGTACTCAGTCAGAAAAAGAGGAATTTCATAGTAAACCCACTGTCCCCAATGGTTCACTTCGACCTGTGCAGCTGCTATTGTACAGAGGCAGCAAGCATTTGGTTGATTCAACCGTCATAAGTCAGCTACAAAGACAAACATTTATAGCATCAAGAAACCATTGTAAGAGTGTAAGAGCCGCAGCTAAAAGTAGGTCAACCGAAATTACCAAAAAAACATATTGATGTGCAGAAATTAGGAACTCGCGATTTCTGGAAAATCTATAATAGTATGGTGAACAATCAACAATTCCCCCACTATCAAACCATCATAATGTCGCTTGCACAGCAACTGATAAGGCTGAACTTCTTGCCATATTATAGTCCACAAACCACTCCCTCCCAAATTTCTCACTACAGACAGAAACCACACTTGATGATCTCATTAGCCATTCTCATGTTCTAGATATCATTAAAAAAACCTTGACACCCCTAAAGCATGTTGCCCTGATCTTATCCCTGCTATAGTAATAAGAAAATGCTCTGTTGAACTGTCCTCTGTCCTCTTAAAACTATAACAATTGTATTGCCGAATCTTGCTTCCCTCATAGCTGGAAAAATGCCTGTGGTACCAGTGTTCAAGAACTCTGGGTAAAACTGACCCGCAAAATCAGTCCATAAGTCACCTCCCACACTTTGCTAAAATCTTTCAATCATTAATCAATCTAGCGATAGTATGCCACCACAAAAATACTAAACTTCTTTCTGACCAAGAGTGTGGATTTAGGCAATCCCGTTCTACTGCAGATATCTTGACAATCATCTCTGAACGCATATACCATTCACTGGATAAGGCAGGTGAAGCTAGGACGGTAGCGCTTGATATATTCGAAGCCTTTGACAAGTTCTGGCATGATGGTCTTCTCATGAAAATTAATTAATTTGTTCGGTATTACTGGACGAATTTTTAATATAATCAGATCCTTCTTAGCTAAAAGAAAGATCCAGGTTGTCTTCGATGACCAAACATCTAAACATCCCATTAATGCGGGTGTGTCTCAGGGGTCGATCCTTGGACCTTAATTATTCCTGATTTTCATAAACTATATCTTTGATGCAATGGTGTCCAAGATGGGTATATTTACTATTATCACCAGGCTCTATTCTCGACATGAGGGAAAATTTAATGCACACATATCCAAGGCTATAGTTTAATTCTAAATGACGTCCAATTTGTAGTAGAATGATGCCAAAAATGAATGGTACACTTAATGCTACCAAGACAAAGCTCCTTTCCTTTAACAACTATAAAAAAATCTTACCAACCACCGATTGCCATGGCTGATAGCAACATTCCTGAGAGTCCAACCAGGCATGGAGTATTGTTATCACATCTGGGCCAGTGCACCAACCAGTAGCCTCTCCAAAAGAGAATCTAATATAGTAGTTACCACACTGTCTACCAAGCTCCAGCCCCTGTCCCATCGCTGCAATGTTGCATCCCTGTGCTTGTTTTACAGGTACTTCAACAAAATGTGTTCCGACAAACTTGCTGTACTTGTGCCCTCTCAACGTAAATACCCCAGACAAACCCAACAAGCAGCAAAATCCCACCCTTCACTGTAGACCTTCCCAGATGCCAGAAGGCTTTCTACTCTAATAGCTTCTTTCCTGGAACAGCTTGCCCTTGGAATTCCTTTCCTGCTCCCCACCCCCCGATTGCACCAACATACAGAAATTTAAATGTAATGTAAACAAGCATCTCGCTGCACAACTCCCCACTTTGGATGCGCTTATAAATCTGGCCCCTAATTCACAGTGGCCCCTTACGTCTCAGTGGCAATGAGCTGCCGTGTTTGGGGTGAATGGAAGTAATAAAAAAAATAAAAAACTGACAATCATCGTGGGGTGGCCAATAAATAGGGGCAATGCCACCTGAAAAAACAATTGCTTTTTCTTGAGTTAACAACCCAAACTAAAATCATTAAATACGATTCTCATATTTATGTCATATCAACCTGTTATTATGTAGAAAAGTATTAATCCAATTTTTACTGCAAACAAACAAGCCTTTTTTTTTTCTTTTTTGAAGATTTTAAAATTAAAGAGGAATAGAGAGATCGTTACACATTTGCCTTCAGAAAGGGAGGGAAAAACGAGGGGGGGGGGGGCAATGTCGGGTACCCTTGCTAGTTAAAAAGAAAAGAAAGCTATTAAAAGCTATAATGCATGTTCCTTTATGTTGAACACTGTTATGATGGGCGCATATAGCTGTCCGCCTACTTGACACATAAATAGGGTTATTTCTCATCTCGTCTGTATCCGTTTATGGTAACCTCATTGATTAGCACATTCGGATTGGGGTTAATTGTGACTCTTGTTCCAGGGTTCGAATCATGCGACTGGCGTGAATGGTTATCTCTACATTGATGATTCCACAAGGATGAAACGTATACGCATGTAGATAATATTTAAATATTTATTATTAAAATAATTCATATATATATATATATATGTATATATAGATAGATAGATAGATATATAAGATTACACTCCTACATCAAAAAGATATATGCTCTAAGAAAGTACTCAAAAAGTGTTTAAATGGTGACGGTCTTCCACCCAACATGTCAAGTTGTTTAAAAAAAAAAATTCTTAAAATGGCAGAAATCTGACAGGATAAACATTTAATTAAAGTAAAAATCTGAAAATCTCTGGGGAAAAGAAAAAATTTAAGAAATAATTAAATACTTCTGAACTATTTTTATACAAATGTTTGATATAAATCTGAAGGGTAAGGGTTCATGCCTTTGCTAAGAGGACGAATAGGAAAGCAACAAGGCTTTAACCTTGAAACCCCTTCCCCTCAATCTGCAAATCCACACTTCCATCATGTTTAAGTATAACCAGATGGAGAAAAATAAGGGGATTGTTTTCCACCAGGCGATGCTGGACTTTTGCAGAGCAAGAATAAACTTATAGGCAAGCTTTTTTGTGTACTAATGGTTCAATACTTATCAAGGCCAAAAGCCACTCGATAATAAGGGTAAATGGAATGATTGCCAGTTAAAAGATGAAGAATCTTATTAGAGGATTGAGGATGATCAACGGAATGAACTAAGTTTGATTACTTGTGGGGACGGTTTATGACAAGAATATGTTGACATTGAATTTGAAGACAACCATGTTATAATCTACAGGGAAACAGCCCTGCAGCAATGTGTTCCTGACGGGAAGCCCTTGCAAAGAAGCTCTGTTCGTGGAAATTTCGCCTGATTCTAGGCACACAAAAGAAAGGAAATTTTTTTGTTGTCGCAGAAAAGTGAGTTCTTGTGAATGTTTTACAAATGGCAATCAGAGATTAGAACTCAGTCAAAGACTTTCTATGAAAAACTAAAAGCAAGCGACTATTTAAAATCCAGCCTAGGATCAAAATATAGTATCTGGTCTGCCCTCAGTCAGAGAAGGAGAAATCCTTCAAGATAGAACCAATTTTGTCACAATCTTCCAAAACATTTTTTTAATAGTTAATTTTCCCTATATCAAAAAACGGCCTTGTGTCTAACTTTGCCTTTGTGAGCTGGTAAGTAAATGGAAACTATCTTAAAATCATTAACCCAAAGAGTGGATTTACATTTTGAAACCTATAAGTGTTTATTATTCATAATATCATTAATGTTAGCAGGACCCGTGGAAATTCCATGGTTGCATACCTACCACTTTCTCTTGTTAACATAAAAATGTGTCAACTAACTTTCAATATATAAACGAACATTGTAATTTATTTATTGTAACTATCTAAATGTTTCTTAAAAGTCTTACTTATATGTAATGTATATAAATTATTACAGTCCACCAATTCTTTGTCTCCAGTTTGTCACAAACAATTGAAGTCTTATGTTGAGGATATGTAGTAGTAATTCCTTGCAGCCATCAAAGTGATGGCGATTTCTTTTTGTTGCAACCGTCTTTTCCTTTGTAACAGCTGTAACAAATTGAAGCAACTGAAAACAAAAACAACAACTCCATTATTTGCTCCGAGCTTTCATATTATTCTCTCGTTGATTTATTTAGATTTTTACAGCAAGTTCATCTAGACTATTGCATAGCATTAATTCTCTCCCCTCAGTGGGACTAGATGGAAGTGCCCGAAAAATATGTCCATTCAATTTGATATTCGACACCCAAGAAAAAGATTTCCTGTCATGATGTAACTCTCTGTATACATCAGCTTAACATTCTACTCTTTGATTTCTAATGGAATTTTCTAACTTTATGTGGAAGATTTCGTTTTTTCAAATATTGATACAATAGACCAAATGAAAGATTTCTTTGGCCAGAGTCAAACCTTTGAAAATGTCAAGAGTTTGAATCAAGCATTGAGACTACCAACTCCCAGCCCTGTTTTTAACAGAGCAGTTTACAAAACAAATAATCAGTTGATTTACTTTTACAAACTTTCTAGTTTTTGCCATTAATCATGTCTGTAATTATTTTCTTTTTCTTTTGTCTAAAGTACATCTGTTGATTAAAAAATAATCCTTTTTTTTTATCTGGTTAGAATAGGTTCCAAAATTATTTGACAAAATTGCAATCACATGAATCATCTTTGAAATGTAAAACGTGTTTGAGAGAAATGTTACTAATACTAAAAACAGTAAACACTTATAAGTTACAAAACTATTATACAGAATTTTATAAAATTTAGCATGAAGCACTTTGACATAAAAAGGTACTAGTAGTAGTACTGCTACTAATTAAGATAAAAACACTTATGGGTTTGAAACTATTGATAACATTTCATGAAAAGTAAATTATAAATTGAATAAAATATAGCAAGATTAGAGGCAGGTGTGTAAACTAAGGTTAAAATCGATTAATAGTAAAACAAATGTGTGCAAGTAATGTAGAGACGAGAAACACTCATACAGACATAACAAGTAGTCACACATCGGCACCCACTCATGAATAAGGGTGCCACAAAAACTAAACCCATACTCTGAAAAAGGGTATTTCCAGTGAGTATAGCCTCCTGAGACTGAACATATACAACACTTTGGGAGAGATTTCCAAACTACAGATAATTCTTACAGAAAAAAACAAAAACATGCAAATATATTTTCTGAACTCTATGGTAAATCCTGGTACCAGTTTGGAGGTTATTTCTGGTATCAATATCATTTTCGAGAATCATGAAAATTATTTTTATCTTAAAGATTAGAAACATAGGAATGGAATCTTAGATCTTAGTACAAAATTTAGTGAAGATAAATAAAAGTGTGTATGCCCTATCGTCACACATTAAAAGAATATAATGCACAAACTTCTCAAACTAGGGTTTCACCACCAAGTGTAACTTAAGGTCATATTTTCCCCACCCACCCACGCAAAATAGTTAAAAGCCACTATTAAATAATGTCACCAAAAGGTTTCTGTATCGAGATTACTACAGTCAAACATTAATCGTAAAAGTAGAATATGGAAGGTGCTCGACTGAACTCCAATCTTTGTTAAACATTTACAAGAACTTTCCTTTTTTTCCTCCGTCTACCTAGCTTCAGACGAAATGTCCATGAACAGAGCTTCTTTGCAAGGTTTTCCCATCTGTGGAACACAATACCACAGGACTGCTTCCCTACAGATTTCAACATGGTCGTCCAGAGTGCTCCTTTGTGGAGAGCTGGATTTTTCCCCCACATGAAAAACCGACTTTGTGTCTAACTTTGCCCTCGCGGGGAGATAAGTAAATAGGAACATATATGTCTGTGCTTATAAGCAAAACACATGACCATTATTGTAATTAATGAAGTGATTGTGTGTTAAAAATGCCACTATTTACTTTTATGTCACATTGTAATAAAGAGTTGGTTGATTACCCTTCCCCATGACTACTACTCTTATTAACTTCCCCCTCCTCCTACTACTACTACCTTGTATATCACATGTACTTATGCATCTTCAAATGGCAGAAATGGAATAATGCTCGTTTACATACTGTTCTAATTTTTCCGCAGACCTAGAGGAAGTTGAATGCTTAAAAGAGAATCCACCTCTGATTTGGTTATCTGATCAATATAAATGTGACTCACCGGAATAAGATAGTAAATATGTAACTAATATATCTATATGATAATACATTAAGGTATTTTATGTTCGTACGTACGTTATCACCTTTCACGCTTATTAAAAAAAATTAAATCGTCCTATCAGCAAAGATTTGGTGATTAATCTGTTGTAGCTAAGGTAAAAAAAAAATTAACTGTTCCAAAATCAAATTATGTTGTTGAGTCGATTAAAAAAATACAGTTTTAAATAAATACATTTAAAAAGTAACATTCATTCTATTGATTTGTAAAATATTTAACTAAATTATTTTTACGGTAAAAAAAAAAAAAAAAATATTTATTGTTTTACAACAAATTAAATTGCTACGATTTTAAATGAATAAATATATTTGTTTTATTTATTTAAAGAACTAGTGAATATATTCTCCGTCTGGTTGGATATTTTTGCTAGGCTGGGAGGATTATATAATTACATACAATACAAAGTTAAAGCAAAATAAATTGTTTTGGACTATTAAAATAATTTCCAAAGCTATTGATAATGTTTAGCCATTCATTTATGTACTTTTTATTATCGCTTATGTTTTAAAACATAACGCACATCTATGACGTCGCACCAAAGCTATAATTATATTTAAGGTTATATTTTAAGCTCTATTCATAAGAAAGTCCAAAAAGGTCAGTTGGTAGAACCTCGGACTGAAGATCTCAAGGTTTTGGTTTCGGTTTCTGGTCATGGCATCTGCTTTTTTGTTGAGAATTTATTATTTACTATTAATGCAATATTCTATATTTGTAAAAGTAGATCTCTGATATTTCGAAATGAGACAAATTCTGCAATGTATTTATTATGTTTAAAAAAATTGTGACTGACAGATGGACAGACAGACAGAATTTCTATTTATATAAGATATTTTGCTAACAATTATTTTATGAAATAAGTCATATCTTTTAATAGTATCAACTCAGACAGACATTTATTATTTAAAAAGGAATATCATTATAAACAGTAATTATATATATATATATATATATATATATATAATTATACAACCACAGGGTTCCGCTAATCAATTATAATATGCTAGCATGACACCGTTGCTTCCCTCGTTTTTTTCATCTTACCATTAAATATCCCTTAAAAGAATAATACAATGGTTTTAACTTTTGAATTTATTTATGGTAATAATTTCAATCTTTTAAATGAATGGTCTTTCTTACTGTAAAAATAATTGTCGGCTAAATATCCTTTGAATAAATAAAACTAATGTCACTTTTAAGTCAATGGCGACAACAGAATTCTATGACATATTCGATTTTGGAACAATTTATTTTGAAATCGGTAAATTCCGAATTTTTGGTAACCAGCAACACCAGATATTTCTCGAATACATAGCAATCGGAAAATCTTTTGTTAAATGTGTGTAGAAGGTGCAAACGCACATACAAATGAAGGTACAATCAAATAGTTATAGAGATAAAGTCACCATTAATATATATTAGCTGACCCCGTGTAAATAACAGTATTATTATTTCTCTTTCATAAGTGTCAATTTTTTACTTTGTTTATTGTCAACTGAATATATTGGCCTGCCATGGAAGTAAGTATATCTTACCGGCCCATTTGGCATAATGATTAAAGTGTTCACTAATGGGCTGGGAGACTGGAGTTCAATCCTGGATAGAGTCATACTAATAACTCTAAAAATGTACTTGATGCCCCCTTGCTAAAGGGACCATGATATCGGCACAACCTCCCATTTTAAAATTCAAATATTTCAGATTTGCATTAAATTTGATCCATAGTCATCAGAAATCAATTAAAGCAAAATTACCCGAATTTCAATTTCTTCTTAGAATCAAAATCACGGAATGGATTTTTATCAAAATTAGACTAAGGATTCTAGACATAAAGTTTAGTATCATTATATCTTGATTTTAATCTTCGTAAGCGGACATAAAAGTGATATAAAATTGTTCGGTTCAGGGAATTAATTTTACCCGTTCTGAGACCAGTATTCTTCTTGTATTATAAAAAAAGAAAAAAAATTTTAAATAAAAAAAAAAAAATAAAAAAAAAATGGAGAGATGTAAGCTATAAGGGAAGCACCTGAAATGTCAGCGTCATCTTAATTAAACATTGTGGCAAACCCAGTTTGCAAGTTCGCCATTAATCACAAGCAATTACAGAACGGACATTTTTTTCCATTCGGTCATGCTTGGAAGGATTCGGCATTGACTTTTGTCTGAAAGACAACCAATTTATATACGATTAAGATAGCTGATCAATTACACAAGTTACCCATGTTTTCCTTCACCAAGATATTCGTTTTACAAAAGATCCAAGGCATTGTTTTTTGGGTTTTTTTTTATTTTTGGAGGGGGGAGAGAGATTTGTGTTTCACGATGTGTTACTCAGCTTGTGTAGATGTGTTTGTACTAGTCGAGGATACGTCCTCGAAGATCAGTTCGACAGAGGGTGAGTCGTTGTGGTTTGGTTCTGCTCAGTCACGGGAGGTCCACCCTCCCAGGTTTTACCTTCTCTTTAAGAAGGGGTTATTTTGCTAATCGCCTGAAGTGCCTCTACTACGAAATACTGACAGGGCTGCTCAGGCATTTTTTTTAGGCAAGAGTGCGCTAATCCTGGTGTACTGGCTTTTCAAAACCACATATGACCTTGTGTCTAACCTCCTGGAGAGGAGGCAAATAAAATAACTAAACTAACAATACAACCAAGAGGATAAAAGATTTCAAGAAATTTCAGAGAAATAATTTAACATTTGTTGTCTGTTTTTTTTTTCTTAGATGAATGCAAAAATCTGTCTGAGGCTTTGTTTGTCTGTTTGTGTCTCTATTTACTTGCCTCCTCACGAGGACAGAGTTAGATACAAGGTCGGTTTTAAATGTGGGTAAAATCCAGCTCCCAAAAAAGGGCACTCTGAATTGGGACAAAATTTAATCGCACTGACCGCAGACAGGAAAGATCAAATGCAGTATCTAAACAGTTACTACACTTTGCTCCTAGCCAAAAGGATCCATCTGTGTTATGCACAGGTTAGAAATAGCTTTTCAATCGCTAAATGTCCAAAAATCTCTCTAAGGGATTCTGTCCATAAGTCTGACAATCAGGTGATCTGTCACACTTAAGCTTGAAATAGGATTGTTTAGATGTGCCCACACATCTAAAAATGGCTCTGGCGGTCAGTTAGTCCCTATTTACTTGCCTCCCCACAAAGGAAAAAAGTTAGCCACAATGTCTGTTTTACATTTGGAAAATGTAAACTCCTAAAATAGGAGTACTCTGGAGTCTGACAAAAATTTTAAAAATTGTTTCAGTCTAGGCTTTTTCCTCCTCCGACTCAGAACCTCATCCCAACAAAAAGAGAAGCTGGTGTTGTCAAGTCAGTCCCTGGTTTAACGGATCCTTGATTTGTATGAAATCCCTATTGCTGGGAAGTTGGTCAGTTTGTCACGCTGAAGTAGCATTTTCATCATTAAACACTAGTTTATAATCGCTCCTTGAGCAGTGTTGATACAGTACCTGGGTATGTCAATTTACATCTTTGCCTAGTTTCTACCGTTTTATAGCTAGTGCGAAGAAAAATAAATATGCCATTTATTATTTGCATAAGAGAGTAAGTAACTACAATGAATGTATTTACATATTTTTTTTTTTTGTTATTTTTATTAGCAAAACATTAAAAATTATGTTTTTTAAGTAAAAAATAATTAACTTTGAACTAATGCAGAATATTCTTTATATCTATTTTTGCAGATTATCAACAACAAAAAGAACTGAAAATGGCCACTTAGTTTTAAAAAAATATTTATGTAATGTTTTGTTTATTTTAAATTATAAAACACGTATCCAGTTAAAAAAATTTCTTAAGACTTACGTGAGATTCAAACTCGGGTATTGACATTGTATAAAAACTACTGCCTTAGTAATGTGTATTCTGCCTATTCCTTTTTTGTCAAGCAATCAGGTTTGTATTTGCATACAAACAAACTCCAAAAACACCATAACTTTTTCATAGTATATAGATGCAGATTGATTGAATGCATCTTATTTTTAGTAATATCCAAGCATCTCTAGAAGAGGCTCTGTCCAGCAGTAGGTCAGTCTGACAAACTTAAGTCTGAAAATGCATTGGTTAGTTGTGTCCATGCATGTGTTCAACCATAACTGTTTCACACTCAAGTTTTGAAATATCATTTTCATCGCTGAACATGCAGATTGAATGGACACATCTTAAGAATATTGTTTTAAATTTGACGCAAGAGTCAAATTTTATTTCAGCAAACTCCTCATCTCTACTACGTAGGATCACACAGAATATGCATAAAAAAAATAGTGTGTTGGATAATGCCTGGAAAAAGCAAAGTATTCTGTTTATAAACAGGTTTTTTACAATTTTATGCTTGGGTCAAATAGTGAATGATGAGCATTTGGAGAGTGTCTGCAGTTTCTGAACGTTTGTTTTGTGATATTTACACTTAAGAAAATGTAGGATTTATATTATTTTGTTTATATGTGTTCCTTGAATCACTGTAAAGCTGAATCATCAGACTTTTTGTTTCGGTTCACCAATAATTTGACGTTTGAATATACATAATTTTTATAGGAGTATAAACATATTGCCTATTTTTTTTAATGCTTGATCGATTTGTTCAAGAAATGTAACATTTCTCAGTCATTTTTGACAGAATGTGTACTCTAATATATAAAGTAAAACATGTCTGTTTCTCGAATATTTGTGGTTAGTTTTCTTTCTACAAAATCATTATTTAATTCTGATCCGTCAGTTTCTTTTGTAGAACATTGGTCATGTTCTTAACAAAAAAATGTATTTCGATTTAATTTCTTTCAAAAAATAATTTATCTGCCTTGGGAGATTTTTAAAATGGATTCATTTTTAAATAGTGACAGCAGTCAACCTGTGGCTAAAAACAAAAGAAAGGAAGTCTTGGTGTACTTTTCGCTTCCTTTCCCTTCATTCTTTTGCGGAGAGAGAGAGTCTGCTTCATGAATTGAGTAGTGTCACCATATCGTACGTGCCCGTGGGTCAATCACTTAGCGTGTCATTCGGATAGAGTTCGAACAATTATTTTTACTCTGATTTTGTTCTAAAATGAACTTAGATATTTAAAATTAAAATAGTAATCAGATTGTTTAGTTTGACTTTTTTCAGTAATATACGTAATTTATGGAAAATAGAACCCCGGGTGACCCGACTAGTATTATATAAAAACGCCTTCAGACCCTATAGATCCAGCTGTAAAAAGATAAATAAAAAAGATATATAATTGATCTACAGCTCAAATTGTCGGTCAATTATGCAATTTGCTCGTAGTTAAACATCTTATTCCTGTGAGTCACATTTATATTGATCAGATAACCAAATCAGAGGCAGATTCTCTTTTAAGCATTCAACTTCCTCTAGGTCGGCAGAAAAATTTGAACAGGATGTAAACGAGCATTATTCCATTTCTGCCATTTGAAGACGCATTAGTACATGCAATATGCAAGGTAGCAGTAGGAGGAGGAAGTTCATAGGAGTAGTAGTCATTTTATTATAATGTGACAAAACTAAATAGTGGTATTTTTTATCAGGCAATTCTGTCATTAAATATACTATTTAATATAATGATTAGATATTCTATATATTAGAACATCTCGTCTGAACAGTATAATAAAATATATGGCAAGCAAGCTTCATGGAAATTTGTGTTTTGCTACTTCAGGCTGACTAACAGAATATCAGTTAAGCTGATGAGGTTTTAAGGGGTGAATATGATTTTTGCAATAAGTATTTTTTTTTTTAAATATAATTATATAGGTAAGGAAATTATTTATATCCTTAGAATAAATTGCTCTCGGAATACATTGCTCGTAGAAGGAAATTTCACAGTGAGAGAGAGAGAGAGAGAGAGAAGCATTACTCTCAGAAAACACCACTCCAAGAAAAACATTACTTCCTTGAAAACATTACTCTTTGGCATTGGTAATCTTCTTTGTTCTCAAGATAATTGACACTCAGCCACCGCCTTCTACTATCTATTTGGGGAGAAAAATAAGGTTTTGATTTTTTAAAGAATCAGATTGAACAATACGGTTGGAGGATGAACTTATAGGGCATGACGTGACCAGCCGATTGATTGGATCGGGTCTCTCCGACCTCCCGTCTAGCCGAAGTAAGGGGTGAAGTGGAAGAATGACTCAGCCACCAGGATCCCGTCGTAAGGTATCACAGGTTGCTATCCACGGCCTACAGGTGGCCTCGTTTTCGAGGGTTTTTTACTCTTCTGCATGAGGTTATAGTTCGCGAATTTGTGCGACAGTGCAGACAAATATATGTGCAGCATAAAATATTATTTGCTAATGTAAGTATATAATATAAAATAGTAGTATATATATATATATATATGAATTAATAAATCCTTACGTTTTATTTCATTTATTACACCTCTCTTATCATTAAAACGGCTCATTTATTTAAATACATAATCTTTTGAAATACAGTATATATAATAGAGAGCAAAGCCTCAACACAGCCACTTGCACGTCTAATTTGTATAACTATTTTTTTTAAACGGCCTATAATAAATTAATGTTTGGTGTTATTCATTTGTAATTTCATTGTCCTAGTTTCCTATATATGTGTAATAGTTTTGTCGATATTAACAGTAATTAATTAAAGTGATTGAATAAAAAGACAGGATAAATTAACAAAACCTTAAAATATATTTATTAATTTTCGAAGGTGGTAAGTTAAATAAAAACTATTAGTTTTGAAAATTACAATAAATATAAAAAATTAAAGATATGTAATGTAAATTATACATTTAAAAATAATACTTAAAGCTAGATTAATAGCTACCGGATGGCAGGTAAATTTTTGCTAATACATTAACATAAATATATATATATATATATATATATTCAAAATTAATTATAAAAATTTATAATTATATTTTCAAGAATATCCTCAGGGATGGTATCCAAGAATAACATAGAAAGTCCTAATACAATAGTGGATGCTCAATATTGTAAATAGAATATTAATAGTAATTAATCTTTCAGCTGAACATACAGAAGAAAATAAAAAAATTAGTATGTTCATTTTCAAAGAATATTTTTGTTTGTTTCTCTTTTATATATATGGTGCAGGCAATATTTGTTTGCAAATATCAATTGCTAATTTTATGTCTATTTTTTATTTTACTTTTGTTGTCAGTCTTGTCTTCATGAAAACAAAGACTATATTTCCATTCTCTTTTGGCATAATTGCTTATGGACAATTTTGAATCTCCATATTTGTGGAAGAGGCATGGTTCTCTTTGGAATCCGCACCAGAAGGACAAATAAGGAGGATGGTGTAAAGATGAGAAAGTAACTGAAAAATTCACGATTCAACTATGAGACGGCATCAAAGAGAGAAATGCATGATCAAGATCTGATACCGTCAGAATGCTAGAGTTCATCTCTGAAGTTCAGGAGACCATAGACAATGAAGCCAGTAAGTTCAAGGGTGAAAGGCATAAGTGAAGAGCTGGTGTTGTATGAAGACATCCACTACGAAATAAAGAAAGGACAATTTCTGTCAAAGGCGATGAAAGAAACGTGACTGAATTACACAAAAAAGCTGATCAACAAATTGAAACACCAACTGGAGCCAGACACACTGTGATTATTCTCAGACAAGAAAAACTTGTGCCAAGACTAGAAGATCAACTCCCAGAACAACAGGTGGCTCATCGCCTCATCCAAAGATTGCAGCGACAACCATGCTTGTCAGTGTCGTCAACAGAAAAGATGACATCATAAGTAACCTCAGACTGAACACTAATGGCTGCATCTGTCAAACATTAGTATTTCATTTACTTCCTCTCCAGGTCAGGTGTGAGTTTTGATGAAAGTGTTTCTGTAGGAACGAACTGGATTCGAACCCGGCACACTCAGGTCACATCGTTAACCACTTAACCACCATGCCATTCAAACATTAGTATGAAAATAACCCAATAAGTATTTACTTATGATAATCACACTTTTGTAGTTAAGAATGGTCCAAATAAGATTTTTATCCAGCTCTCCTCAATAAGAGCCTGGTTTAATAATAATAATAATAAACCTGCAGTAACAATGGGTTTATAGGAGTAGAATATAAAATAGATTTGAATGTGAAGCTAAATAAGAGTTTGATTAGATAGAGATTTTGTCAGAAGACAGACTTAGTTCGATTATTGAATAGTTCCTTCGAACTATTGGTTTGCTAATTTATTTATTTTAGGAAAAAAAGAACGGGGGGGAAAAGGGAAAAAAGGGGAAAAGGGAAAAAGGAAACTCGGTTTGACGGTCAAATATTTCTTTTAAACTATCGGTTGTTGTTTTTTCCCATAGTAAAAATAGATGTACAGGCTTAAAATATAGATTTAAATATAACGTGAATAAAGGCATCCATAAAATTGTTACACAACCCTAAGGAAAAAACACAACCCTAAGTGTTGAGATGAAACCTGCAATAGCAGAAGAAATGAAGAAAAGAAAGTACAAACTGCAATGCGTGAAAAAGGCAGAAATCACTTGGTTGGCCAGAGAATTGACCTCTGTCCTAGACTCTCCTACCATTTCATCAATTACTTAAGGGAAGGAGGGGTTCATATTTTTCCTCTGGGTGGATGGGGGTGAGATAGGTCAATTGACTTAACATTAAGTAAGCCCAAAGTGTGCACTGGTAAACATTACTCCACCAGGACGCCATACTGGATCTTATTACTAAAGTGAATACCTATAATAAAGTAAATCAGGATATTTAATATATTTTAATTACTAAAAAAAACAAAATTATTTGCTTTTTTTTTTTTTTACTTTCTAGAAAAGCAAGGTGTGTGAAGGAGAAAAAAGATAAGCAAAGAAAAATGAGAGAGAGAGAGAATGATAAGCAAAGAAAAATGAAAGAGAGAGAAAATGATAAGCAAAGGAAAATGAGAGAGAGAGAGAATGATAAGCAAAGAAAAATGAGAGAGAGAGAGAATGATAAGCAAAGGAAAATGAGAGAGAGAGAGAATGATAAGCAAAGAAAAATGAGAGAGAGAGAAAATGATAAGCAAAGAAAAATGAGAGAGAGAGAAAATGATAAGCAAAGAAAAATGAGAGAGAGAGAGAATGATAAGCAAAGAAAAATGAGAGGGAGAGGGAAAGAAGCGAGAGGGAGAGAAGCGAGAGGGAGAGAAGCGAGAGGGAGAGAAGCGAGAGGGAGAGGGAGAGAAGCGAGAGGGAGAGGGAAAGAAGCGAGAGGGAGAGGGAAAGAAGCGAGAGGGAGAGGGAAAGAAGCGAGAGGGAGAGGGAAAGAAGCGAGAGGGAGAGGGAAAGAAGCGAGAGGGAGAGGGAAAGAAGCGAGAGGGAGAGGGAAAGAAGCGAGAGGGAGAGGGAAAGAAGCGAGAGGGAGAGGGAAAGAATCGAGAGGGAGAGGGAAAGAAGCGAGAGGGAGAGGGAAAGAAGCGAGAAAGAAATAGAAAGAAAAGGGAATTGAAATTTGAGTAAAGAAGTTGATGAAAATGGAACTGGAGGAAGAAAGCAATCCTTTGCCTATTTATATTTAAAAAAGAAAAGAGAAAGAAAAAAAAAACACATTCCGATTGTACTTTTAATTTATCAAAATGCCAAAGCTGACACTGAAAAAAGAATATTGCACATAAATAAATAAAAACTCAAACTTAATTAAAATATTTCAAGTGTTGCAAATATTAAATTATTTGCAAACACATTCTGATAAGTATCCAGTGTTGGCATGTTTAATAATTAACTGAAATAGTACACTTAAGAGAAGTAGTGACAAGCCCATTAGCCTTATCACCGCATTGCAGTGAAGATCACTCCAAGACATGTATGATCACGTGATATGTGTGAATAAGTCCCATGTGTTCCTTCTTAGCGCGTAAACGCCTTTGTGCAATTCTGGCAAATAAAGTTATGCTAAACGCATGTTTTATGTTTCTCTCATATTTTCAATCTGTCTTTCTATAACTCACTTATCCATTTTCACATGACATTATGTTAATGAGTGCCTTGCACTTATGAAAATTATAGTTCATACTTACAGATTGACCAAATAACTTGCAGCTAACATTTCTTCAAAACATCCGAGATGGCCAATATACTACCCGAAAAAATGAACACATTGACATTTTTTGAATACTTAAACCATTCGGTATCATAAAGGTCTGGAAAATGTGACTTTATTGAAATAAGTCTAGATATATTCTTTAAAATGGTAAGAAATTCATTGACACAATTTTAGTGAAATAACTTTTTCAAAATAGGTTATGTTCACAAATGAATGTTCAGATTAAAATAAAATTTAATCCTCAACATATTGCTATCTTTGTTGCATAGTGGCTCTGTTTCGAAGCTACATTTCTTCAGGTGAGGCTGTTCTTTGGTCAATGATGTAGCAGTTACACGATTAAGATCTATTTTCTTTTGTAATTATATGTAATCACTCGTGTAGTGATAAGTATGTAGTTCGCTAAGCTAACACAGGCATGTTCTTACTTGTGTAGTGATACACGGGCGATTAGAACACTGCGCATGCGCGCCTTTCTGCCAATTTCCACCCAGGCCTTATTCTGCGCCTAATATGAACAGTTCCAGTCGAGAAGACAACGTGATCAGACGTATATTCCTGGCTCGCCTCGTCAGTCATGATGAGACTAAAGATCGAGACCAAAAGACCTAGACTTAATTCCTTTTCTCTAAATTCCAATTGTGGACTGAAGCCACACTTGAGAACCTGGTCATCATCCCATCTCAGGTCAGAGACATCATAAAAAACCTTGACACCTCCAAAGCCTGTGGGCCTGATCTTATACCAGATCTTAGCTAAAATTTTTGAATCCTTAATCAATCTAGTGATAGTCCAGCACCTAGTTAATGCTAAACTTATTTCTGATCATCAATATGGATTTAGACAAACATGATCTACTGCAGATATCCTAACAGTCATCTCTTAACGCATATACCATACACTGGACAAGGCAGTTGAAGCAAAGACGGTAGCGCTTGATATATGCAAGGCCTTTGACAAGGTCTGGCATGAAGGGCTTCTCCTAAAACTGCACTCATATGGTATTACTAGACAAATATTTAATATAATTAAATCCTTCCTAACAAAAAGAATGATCCAGATTGTCCTCGATAGCCGTTCATCTAAGCAACATGACATAAATGCTGGTGTACCCCAGGGATCAATCCTTGGACCTCCACTGTTTCTGATTTTCATAAATGATCTCCCTGATGTCATTGAGACTGAGATAGGAATATTTGCTGACGACACCATGCTCTACTCTCGCCATGTGGGCAAAACCGATGCGCACGTATGTGAGGCAATGGCTTAATCCTTAGGAAATGACCTCCAGGCTGTAGTGGAATGGGGTCAAAAATGGATGGTAACTTTTAATGCCGCAAAGACAAAGCTCCTTTCCTTCAATAACTACAAGAAACCTCTTCAACCACCGATTGCCATGGCAAATAACACCCTACCTGAGAGTTCATCATTCAAACTCCTCGGCCTAACTTTCACAGATAACATGAATTGGAATAAATACATTGAAAGGACTGCTGCAAAGAAAGTGGGCTCCCTCTACCGTGCTAGTAAACTTCTCACACCTGACATTATCCTATATCTCTACAAAGACACCATCTGCCCATGCATGGAGTATTGTTGCCACATCTGGGCCGGTGCATCATCCACTAGTCTCTCCCTCTTAGACAGGGTCCAAAAAAGAGTCGCTAACTTAATAGGTCCCTCACTATCCACCAAGCTCCAGCCCCTGTCCCATTGCCGCAATGTTGCATTTTTGTTTCCGTTTTACAAGTACTTCAATGGATTGTGCTCCAATGAACTTTCTGCTCTAGTGCCCCCCCCCCCTCAACATAAATACACTAGACCATCCCAACAATCAGCTAAATCCCATCCATTCACTGAAGGTCCCCAGATGCCGAAGAGCTTTCTACTCCAAAAGCTTCTTTCCTCGTGCTGCTGGACTCTGGAACTCTCTCCCTCCTCCCTGTTTTCCTGACGGTACTAACATGCAGAAATTTAAAACTAATGTAAACAGACATCTCGCTGCACAGCTCCCAATTTAGGTTGACCACCACCCCCCCCCCCCCCCCCCAAAAAAAAAAACTTTCACCCTTTCTATCAGTAGCCTCTTACGTCTACAGTGGCGGCTTGCCTTGAAAAAAAAAAAAAAAAAAAACATGCCGGACCAACCAACCTGTCCTATATTCTTGTGTGACTAACTCCTTCTGGTTCCTATTCTGTGTTGATCAAACTGTTGAATAAAAGTTAACATAAATTGTAAAGAAGATGTTTGTCTTTAACTGGAGCCTGAGGACCCTCTTTTCTTCATCTCAAGAGAGGTCAGTCAGATGAATACAGGTATAGTACTGCTACTTCAGAAGTGGCATCTCCAACAAGCATCTCACCTCACCATCGACTCTACAATGTCTATATTGTCTGGAACTTGTTGCCGATGAAGGAAAGAAAGAAATGATGGCTTCTTCTTGCTGGACGAAACTATTTAAGTTCATCAAACAAATTGGAGACAATTTTAAAACAGACACCTTGTTCTTTTATTCGGTTCTTAGTCGCTCGCCGGGGGTACAATGGCAGCGAAGACAAAGAAAATTCATGATGCTACATTAACCCCCCCCACTCTTTACTAGCTTCAAACTTCGATGACCTCATGTGGCCCCCAGGTTTTCTTACTTTCACACACCTGTCAAACCTGGCCCTTCTGACCCTGACAGACAACCACTTCTTATGGCTGCCCTTGAACGGTTCAAAGCCTTCTTCCCAATATACAACACCATTCATAAGGGTAGACTAGTCTAATAATAAACTAGCAGTGACAATGGAGATATAGGCATAAAATATAGATTTAAATATATGCTAAGACGTTCATAAATCATGAGTTAGAAAAACAAAAGCAATGAATCTCGACAAGCCAACAGAAGAAGAAACTAAGATAATCAGAAAGAAAAGGAACAAGTGAAAAAGACTAGAATAAGACATTAAAAATATATGCATATGCCATGGTCACTGCTATTTTAGTGTTATTAAACTGGACTAATATTCAGAAGAGCTGAATTTTCTAGAATAAAAATCATATAATCGCTTTTGATCAAAATTATAAGGATTCTACTCATAAGGTTTAGTATTATTATATCTTGATTTTAATCTCCATTAGGGGATATAAAAGTGGTGCAAAACTGTTCTATTTGGGGAATTAATTCTTCTAGTGAATCAATGAGCTTATGGAATGTGTGTGTTCTTTTTCACTAACACACCATTCTTATGACTTAACTTTTAGATCTACGATCTTCAACTGTAAGTGTAAATGTTGTTGGGTTTTACGGCATGTCAATCATCGTTGGCTCATTTTATACCGGAATTAAATCATGGAGACCATTGATTCGTAGTTTATTTTGAATTTGAAGAGATTTTGTTTACCTATTGATCATCCCAAATGTTAACCCATTTAGTACTGGCCAGGCTCAACATTGCTTAACTGTGATCTTATGGGACCCGGTGTGTCAACATAGATGTTACACAGTGGGCTGGGGGGTGGACATCAGGCAAAAAAGAAAGTCTTCTAAATTACTTAACATTAATGTTTTTAGAAAGTAGATTAAATTTCTGATTCAACAAAAAAAAAAGTAGATCAAAAGATAAAACGGCGGAAAAATAATTCAACTTTGCGTACCCGACATTTTCGGTTTTTGGACTGCGCGCGCAGCAGACAACCAAATTAAGGACAGAAATCGGGATTTTGAAGATTTCATTCTGTGAGTGTGTTTAATTGAACCTTCATAGTATAAATCCCCACTTTTTGCCTTAGGACTAGCCCAAAATAAGTATTTCAGCCTAAAAAGTGCCGTCAATTTAATATTTCTGGTTAAAATTCTCATTTTTTGACAATCTTTTCCCGAAAAAGGCCTATTTTTTGCCAAATGTTGCCACATTTTCCGACATTTACTTGAAATCTTGGTCCAAATTGCAAAAAACACCTAAAGCAAGATTTTGATCACCATACATTTCTAAAAAATAGAAGATATCAGTGTTTTAGCTAACATGATAACAAAAAAACTTGCCTTAGGTGTTTTTTTTAATCCTTGAGTACTTTTAGGCCATATTTGAAGAAATATATATCCAAATGCCATTTACTACACTGTTTCACATCAGTTTCTTTTTTGTTTCTTTTGTTCTTTCAGTTCCAGTTTCGTTTCCTTGGTTCTGTTAGTTTCAGTTTTGGTCATTGCCAGCATTATCTGTTTCTCACCTTAGATCAAACAGCAAAACAAACATGATGAGTGAAGTGACATGGAACGCCTTCGTTCAAATTTGCAACGACAAGAAGCCCAGCCCATTCAAACATCCAGTGTGGGAAGATGTGTACCAGGAGTTGTCCACGCGCTTGGGTGTTCCTAATAATGAACTTCTTCATGAAAATGTTCGGCTGTTGCGTGAGAGGTATTTCAAACTCAAGAAATCGAGTCAAAAGAAGTGGAGCGCAGATCGTCCAGAGGACAATGATGAAATTGTGCTGAGGAGTAAAGATTTGTCTCCGTCGGACACCATCATTGCTACTGAACCACCAAAGAAACGAAAGACAAAATCCATTGATCAGCTTGGTGAAAAACAGATGCTACGACGTACTGATGATCTGTGGAACATGGTCCAAGAGTTCTCTGCAGAGAATAATGAAACACCACTCCGTATACTTTCTTTGCTTCTTCAGCGATGTGGTGACAAACATGCAAGACAATTCGGCAAAGAAGTATGGATGGAAGGTAATGATTCGACCAAGAAGGACAAACTGATCTCCGTTGATGCTGCCCTTTCCATCAAGTCAGATTGTAACCTTGGTCGAGAAAAGTATTACCACCTTCGGAAGAACTTGAAAAATCAAGGTCATGATATCCTTCCACCGTGGACGAATCTTGTTGCGAAAGAGAGAAAAATAACGCCAGAAACACAGCAGTTGACATACCCAAAAGTTGGTGTTCATTATTCATTCACAAAATCCATGGTGCTGACCACAGAGAGAATCGTTGAGGATGAAGATCCCAGCAGGTTGCCATCATCAGCTGTGTTGGACATTAAGTTTGGATGTGACGGAAGCGGAAGTCATGCGATTTACAGGCAAGTTAACAACGCTCAAACTAACAACATGGTGATGACAATGTTTTGCCCGTTGAAATTGAAAACCGATGAAGGTGATGTGCTGTGGGAACAGAAGACCCCTAACAATCCGTTGACTCATCGCTCTCTTCTTTTAGAGATGGGGAAAGAATCCCATGAATCCATCGTTTCCCTTGCAATATTCAACGATGAACAGACAGAGCTGAAAACGAATGGATGTCTCATCAAAGTTGGTGGAGCGGAAATGTTGTTGAAAGTCAACAATGCATCAACGATGATGGACATGAAGGCTGCTCATCTCTACCTCGGGCTTGGGGGAGCATATTGTGATCTTTGTGACACTCCTCGAGAACTTGCACATGATCCAAGTCGAGTGAAAGAAGGATTCGACATATCCCGCCATGTTGAAAGTCTGCACAATCTTTTTGAGGATTTGGTCCAAGAAGATGGGTCCGTCTACAAATCTCGTAACGATTACGAAGAAAGAGCCGGATTGACATCAAAACCTGTCCCAACCAACGAAACGAAATCAGTGCAGGTCCTTCACGCTCTTCTCCGGTGCTTCGACCACTTCATGAAAGTAGCTGTTCATCTGAAAGCTGCTGTGTTTGATTGGTCAGAGAGTCCAACCAGCGTCAATAATCTCTTCCTGAAGGAAGCTAAGGCACAGATTCAAGCCCACATCGAAGTAATTGTTGGTGAGAAGTGGGATATCCCAGACGGAACAGGGAAAGGAGGAACGACGACTACAGGCAACACTGCACGGCGATTACTTCACCAACATAGAGATGTTGTAATCAATTTAGTTCCTGACAATTATCAGAATATTATGCATCGATTTGGTCAACATCTGTCAGTTATTCTTCGCTTGTTCTGTTCATCCAAGTCTATCAATGTCCACGAGTACAAGAAACTATGCACTGATCTGTATGTGTTCATTCTCGAAAGCTTCCCTCGTGTGAACTCACAGCCTGGAACTTGGGTCAGCATCACTCCATCGCTGCATAAACTTCTCGGACACTCCTGGGAGTTGATTGAATCGAATGATAGTCGAGGGTTGAAAAACTTGGATGAATCTGGCTTGGAAGGGAATAACAAAATCCTCCGTTCCATTCGATTAAACCTTGCAAGAAAAACATCACAGGAAGCCAATTTGGAAGACACGATTCGAAGAATGTGGGTCGGATCCGATCCGAAGATCAACAACATTCGTCTAAAAACTCGCTCATATTGTAAGCACTGCAAGGAGCATGGTCATTCTACTCGATACTGCAACATAAACAAACCAGTTTCTGGACCACTCACTGATGATGATGCATTGTTTGATAGTATGTTGATAGTATAGTTTTATGTTAGAGTATTTTCTATGACATCGCACGGGACCGAGAAAATGTTGAGATAGCTTCCAGGCCCATATTCAATCAAGAAGTAATTTAGGCCCCAAAAGCCCAAAATAATAGATTTGATGGGTTATTTTTGGACCTCACTTCTTTCTTTTCACTAATGTGTTTCTAATGAGCCCTGAACCAGTACTATAATGTTATTTTTTGGCTAAATAAACCAAAAACTATGTTTTTCTCGTTTTTTGAGCCGAAACTTGAAAATTAAGATTTTTAGGCCTAAAATGCCCCAAAATTGGAATTCTAGATTTTTTTATTTTATATTATATTCCCTTCACTCATAGGCTTCCAACAAGCCCTGAATCAGTATCACAGCATCATTTGTAGGCTAGTTTTATGTTAACAAACTGTTTTTCAACATTCGGGCCTAAATTCTGAAATTCCTTGTTTTAGGCCCCCAGGGCCCCAAAATCGATTTTTTTTTACTTTTTTGGTTTTCATTATTTTCTACTAACAATAATCAGCACACAAATCCAAAAATTCAGCCAGAGCACCAATCTATATTGAAATAATTAAAAATGTCCGAAAAAAGCCGCTCCCAGCCCACTGTGTGTTAGTCGTATATAAATAATCATAAATGGCTGAAAATTCCCACATGATATGTTGAAAACTGACAGAC
Source organism: Sepiola atlantica (assembly GCA_963556195.1). NCBI lineage: Eukaryota > Metazoa > Mollusca > Cephalopoda > Sepiida > Sepiolidae > Sepiola > Sepiola atlantica. Next base: position 28,474,650 of record OY744534.1, read on the forward strand.
TGCAGACATATACGCCTCCTCCTTTTAAACATTTAATTCCAATGTCACACTTTTTAGTTAATATTTTGTCTGTCATAAGAAATAACGGTTCGGGTGATTCAAATTTGCACTCTTGGGCAGAAGAACAAATTAGCATAGAAACATTTCCAGGCGTGAGCTCGATTTCAAACATGTGACATTAGCAAGAGAGGGAAGTGGGTCTACAATACAGAAAGCTATGCAGAAATTTGCAATGATTAGCATAGATTCAGCATCTATCCCCCCCCCCCCCGTTTTAAATATAGATCGTGTATCAGGTCAACAAGTTCTTTTCATTTGTAGATATATGGTTTAATATCACTTTAATTAAACAATGTTAAGCCTGTTCAGTACTTGAAATACCAGGTGCCATACTTTTAGAAATGGAAGTAGCTGTTTGTTTTTTGTTTTATGGTATATCAAACCTTTTTTGGGTTATTTAATTTTAATGCTGAATCCAGTCATTTTGGTAAAAGTGTTTATGCTTCACGTTTTTATTTTCAAATATTTACTTGTAGTGCAAAATTCTATTTTGTTAATTGTTGGGTTTTACGACATACCAACCTGTATTATTCAGACTACAGTTTTCATCTTTGATCTCATTTCAACAACGTTTCAGCCGATGTAACCTCCGACTTTCTTCAGGTGCATCTCGTCAAACTCAGGAACCTGCACAGAATTTCAAACATAACTCCTTTATTTGATCCACAGGTGTAGTTTGCTCTCGTTCTATAAGCCATGAGTAATTTGTACTTGTATTCTTAGTAGTGAGGATTGAACCTTCAACCTCCAGAAGACTGTCGCTTAGAACTTAGCACTTATGTCCGTTGCACCACGGGTGATACTAAGAATACAATTACAAATTACTTAAGACTTCTACCCAGTCATGGTTGATGGAACGAAAGTAAGCTACGCCGATGGATTAAATAAAGTGTTCCGTTCGAAATTCCGTACAGATTCTTGTGTTCGATGAGACACACCTGAAGAAGGCCAAAGATTACTTCAGACGAAATGTTATGTGAATTACATCCAAGATGAGAACAGAAGTCCAAAGAATCCAAATTATCAATCCTCATCTAAAAAATTCTAATACATAATGTCAACCCCGGTAAGTCATTTTATGCCGAAATCACACACGTATGCTTTGTATATGACTTCTAGATTAATTTGTTTTGTCGGCGAATATTTTTTAAATGAATCGTTTGTAAATGATAGATGATTATATTTAACAACAGAAACGAGAGTCTGTGGTCCTAAGCTATAGCTAAGTCCAGCACTGGTTAGGATATACATGCAAAGATACATATATAACTAGTTGTACTTAGCCACAATTGCAAAATATAGTCAGGCTTACAAATTTTTTATTTTTTTTATTTTAAAGTTTTTTTAAATTCGTTTTAGGGTAATGGTCGAGGTTGGAGTTCCCCAACATAATGAAATAAAAAAATTTGTATAGGCGATGAAAATGGTTTTATGTTGTTTTTTTTTTAAATATTAAATGAGGAATACTTTTGAGTAAAAATCTACTTATTACCCATATAATCGGAAGAAAACCATGTTTGAAATGTGTAAATAAGCTACAAGAATGAAGTCTAAACAGGGAAAAAATGAACGTGAAGAGACCAGAAGTAGGGCCTAATGAAAAACGGAATGGAAGTATGAAACAAAACCAGTACTTATTTTTATAATTCACTTTACGATGAAAAAAAAAAAAGGTGAAAGATATTTTCATTTTTGCATTTTTATTGAGATAACACAAGTTGTGAAATCAAGAAACTTCTGAAATAATTTTTATCATTCACTACAAGAGTTCGTTTCAGTACTCAATGCTTCACATTCCACGTTTTCGTATGCTTGATGCCTGTTTTAGACGAAAAATGTATTAAAACGTCTTTTTCTTACCTCCAAAATGTTCCTCGTTTAATAGTATTTGAAAAACCAACACTATAAAAACATTTTCATCACCTGCATATAATTTTTTATCTCATGTTGGGGAACTCCAAACTCGACCATTACCCTTTCAGTTTTCCATTATTTTATTTTTGATTTGAATCAATATTCGATGAATAGTAAATAATATTTTAAATAATTCAATGCGTATTTATCAAAGTTACGTAACAGGCAAGAAACACACATACACTTCTCGTCTAATGGTTATGAAAACACAGATTTTCATTTTGCTAGTATATCCTCCTCTGATGGATCTATATCTACACGATTCTAAAACGTCACCCTGCCTCTTCTACCTCCTCCAGAAAACCCTACCCCAAATTTGATTGCATTCATTGTATCAAGAGGGTCGGGGGAATCTGATCCCAGCAGACTCACAAGATGCAATTGAGGGGCCCAAATGGGTTGCTTGGGAACAGTAGTTCTCCAACTGCTGCCTTAAGAGAATGCACAAGAGATGGATAAATATAGTACCTCTCTACACGTAAGGGTAATTACGCCTAAAGGTAATTATGCATCAAAAATATTCAGATGGTTCGATATGGTTTGATGGTGAGCAAGCTGGACTTATTATGAGCGAGTAGTGCAGTGGCAGGAAAACATTTCCCAATGAAGACCACTTAAATATTTTGCTAAGATATATCGCATTATTTTCCCCACACTCTAAAACATTTTTTTTATTAAGGAGTCACCACTTATAAAGGCCAAAAACCAGGCGAGGGTAAAGATTTATAAGATGGATGGATTGTTTATTTGATACATTCAAATGCCTGAAGAGGTAAAAAAAATTGGCAAAGATATCCAAAGCAAAATATCTGCTGATTAAAATAAGAGCCACAGATGTTGAAGATATTTATTTAACGACATAATCACCATCATATTCGGTTGAACATCCATTCTATGAAAACTGAAAATTTACTAACAAATGTTTGGCCTTTCTAAATAATGGTTAAATTCGAAACAACATACAGCAGTGTAATTTTTTGAAACAAATTTTAAAAAAGAAAGTGACAAAATTATAAATTTTATGAAAAATTGGTAAATATCTGTTACGCCATTTTCTTGCATGGCTGCACAAATATGAGATTATTATTCTATCTTATATGCAAAATCTTGAAGCAGATACAATTTTTCACATGCATACAGTATTCTGTTTAAAGGTCTTTTCCCATATACAAGCATATACATATTTCATTCTTTCACATTCTTACACATTTTCTGTCTTTCTGTTAATGTATAAATATAGCCACCGCCGCTGTGTCTGCGAGAAAATTTCGGGGGGGGGGGGGGGGGTAGTTAAAGGGTTAACTGTATGTCCTCTCAAATATATTACTGCATTGCAGGTTTCAATATCTACATAATGTATATTGAGCTATTCCTTTGTATGTAAAACTAAGGAAGATAATTATGCATATATTCAAGCAAATGCCAGCATCAGCAACAGCTTCCCCCTAAAGTCCAATCTTTCTTCACTGTAGTAACGGAGCTGACAAGATGGTAGTCAGAGCTATGGTATGTGGAAGTCCGGCAGCCAGCTGTATTAGGACTGCAAATCAGCTAACAAGGCTCTGGTGAAAATCAAAGAGGAGCCAACATCAGGATCTGTGGTCCTCTCGTCATCTGTCTCCACATGTGTCAGACGCAGAACTCCAAATCAATAAAGTGAGGATGATGACGTTCCTTCTGCACATGTGCAACCACCATTCGTTTGTGTGTTCTGGGCCAAACCTTCCAACTTTGTACGCAATCACCGGCCCTTGCTGCTATGGGTACCGAGGGGAGGGGGGTAAAAAATCTTGCCGGTCTAACAAATAGCTACGGCCAACATGCAAGACTTTATGCAGACCAGACAATCCTGAGGCACGATCTTCATGGGCTCTGTGAAGTAGTTCTATTTGCTCAACAATAACAACTATCAGCAACAGCTAACTAAAGTATTAGTATTGTTTGTAATCTAAAAAAAAGAAAAAGAAAAAAAGACAACTGTTTTTTTTTTTCCAAGTGAATTTAATTATAAAAACTGTAAGTTGAGGACCAATATTTAGAGGCAATGAGTTTGGTTTCAAAATGTTTACAAAAAATGTTTTTGTGTAAGAATAAAGTCTATTTAAATTGTAATGCTAAAATATATTTGTTTACATTGCTATGTGTGTCTGCCAGGCGACATCATAGTAAGCATCAGCAGCAGCTAACTTTAAGTATTAGTATTGTTTGTAAACAAGACAACTGTTTTTTTCCAAGTGATTTTAATCATAAGTTGTAAATAAGTTGGGAAGCAATAAAAAAGTATGCGATCATTATATATTAATAACTAACTGTACCTAGCCGGTGTTGCATTTTTCTATTTTTGTTTCATAGTCTTTATATTATTTTCTTTTACCGAAATATTTTTTAAGTAAAGCTTTTAAAGTTAAATTTATTTATCATGTTATTTTTTAATTATTAAATTATTAATTGAATCAAATTGCTATAAAAAGTATAACTAACTTTATCACAGTAATGTTGTCATTTCTACTTATAAAATTATTGGATGTAAATAGCTTAAAAAGTTTAAATGCTTTTAAGGGAAGCTACTCTTCATTGAAAAAATCTTTTATTACCTCACTTTCATTATAATGAATGTAGGAAAAATATATCCACTATGTTTTCTTACCCAGAATAAGTATTTTCAGAAAGAAACGGATGTGAAATCAAATATTTTCCTTCCAATAACATAGTGGAAGGGAGAAACTAAAAAAAATAGGCTAGTTTGAATCAAGTATTGATATGTCTGATTGATTGCTATTTGGGTCTAACTTTTAAAAAATCCACAAGGCATCTTCATATTAACTCGCTGGTGCATGTAAGTTACACAATATTATTAATGTCTGTAATGTCTTTCAGAGTTTTGTCAACAACATGAAGCTTTGGTATTGTGGCATATCAACCATTTTAAAGTTATTTAATGCTGAATCCAATCATCTTGGTGAAAGGTTTTATGCTTAGAGTTCTTTATATCTTCAAATATTTATTAATGGCATTTAGTTTGGTTGTGTTGTCTTATGGCATATCAATCTTTTTCAGGTTGTTTAATGTTGAAACCAATAATTTTAGAAAAGGTTTTCATGCTTCAAATTCTTGATATTTTTAAATATGTATTGAAGGTATAAATTTGTGTAATTCGTTTCTTGTCATTTTCAAATTTCAACTTTAATTTATTTGTATACTACTAAAACTTTGGATATTGCTTGCTTGTTTGTAGTTTATTTGCTTGTCTCTGTGCACGATGAATGACATCACAAAGGGATATGTCATCCACTTAAACAGAGTTGGAAGTCACCTGGCAAATTCATTACAAAGGGAAGATGCCACAAAGTGATGACATCATTCACTAAAACAGGTTGAAGACATCTTTTATGATGTTATAAATGCTGAAGTCACAAAAGGATGACATCATCAATTAAAACAGAACAGAAACGACTAGTAACACAAAGTATCACGGGTCGTCTATGTGGACAGTTACTGATGTTTTTTTTATCAGACCTTAATTTTTATCTATAAACCAACTGGTTTTAAGATATTATAGCATCTATTTTTATTTTTTTTTATGGCATATCAATCCATTACTGAATTTAATCATTTTGGTAAAAAGCCTTTTACATTCTTTATATCTTTGAATAGTTATTCATGATGTAAATCTATGTGTATATCACCGGATGCAGTTTGATGTCATAGTCAGAAAAGATTATATTTAACCCATAGATGTGATCCTGAAAGTCAGAGTGGACCAGGGATTCATTGTAACAAAGGATGACTCCACACTCTTTAAAGCTCCCAATTTGGGATAACATCCAGTATAATAAATTTTCTTTTGTAAAATAAATGTGAGCTAATGATTTTCTATTTTTAAAATCATTAAAATAATATTAACTGTCTTTTAATTTTTCTTTTCTTTCTTTATCAGGTGTAGTTCGCTATATCTAGATAATACTAAAACTGATGATATTGCTTGTTTGCACATTGAATGTTTTAGATGGTAAAAAGAAAAGCAAATGAGACAATAAGTGCTGGGAGGAGGGAAATGACTGTTCAACAAATTCACATTGTAGATAATTAAAAGATCAACATCCCAAATATATTATACTATATTTAAAATTATCCTCAACATCATAATATCGAGCTTACATGAAAAGGTGTAAATCAATTTAACGCAGACACAATTTTCATAAAGAACAAAAATAATATCAATGGAGACAAAAATCAGTTCTTGACAAATCAACTTCAAATTTCTATCTGAAGAAAAAATATCAAATTATCGTCTGCCAATATGTTTACATTCTCAAGCTATCACGTGATTCAAATTAACCAATCAAATGATGACCCGAATGGCAACCATTTGAAACTGAATAAAAAAAAAAGAACGTCTTAGAATATTTTAAGCGCATTTCAATAAAAAAAATTTTAATTCGTTAAAAATTGAATCATAAACTTTCTTTTTCACTGAATGTTTTAATTCAAAATGAAATATGGTGATTTAAAAAATAATTTTTTTAAAAACATTTTTATAAATATGAAATCGCCCTAAAATACATTTTCTAGATGCATCAAGGATGATCTTCAGTGATGCACTGTCTTCACTGCCAATTTGTAGTTCTGCATCATATCGGCTCAGACAACCCCGACCTGACTCCGGACGCATCAGGTCGTCTCCTTGACATGCGTAGCTAAACGCTTTCAAGATTGCAAAAATCTTTCATTTTTTTTGTGACGTTCAACTTTTCTTATAGAGACACATCAGTGGCATCAGCCAATAAGAACTGTTCCCACTCCCCCCGCTCCCATATAATGTCTTCCTTCTCTCTTCCTTGTTTCGACTTTCTTTTTTTTCATAGATTTGCATTTGGCTAAGTTCTTTTTTCTTCTCCCTCCTCTTAACTACCTAATTAATCTAAAAGTTCATTATTTCATGAAATCTATCTATCCAAAATGTTCAACTAGTTAGGTATAAACTCAAATTGACCTTCATAACGAGAAGAAAAAAAAACGTACCAAACTTGTTCTTAAAGTACAATACAATACAAATCTTAGATTAAACGCATACATTAACGATTGTCAATTTTATACACTGAACAGTTCGACGTGCCACTTAAAAATTTTTTTAAAAACAAATGAATATATCATCGTGATGGATCAAAAAAAAAAAAAAAACAATATTATGGATTCGCATATCATGAATCGGACAAGGACAAATTTTGGAAATGCATTACAATCGTCATATTGGATTGACACACGCTAAAGATTGTTAATTTTCACACTAAACTTCCTTACCAATTAAAAAAATAAGACTCAACATTGTTCGACCAGTTCCCGGTATTTTGTCCTTTCCCTCTTGTTAGCTAATGTGATCGATTCCTCTCATGACACCAACAGTTCTCGGATTATGCATGGCTTTGTTTTTTCCGAATGCAATATCAGGTAGGGTCTTAGCATTATTATTGCTCTGTGCCTGGGGAATTTTAGTTGGCTTCTCAGGTTCACTATCAAATTCCAGTCATTTGCGGAAGATAACTGACTTGCTTTCTCTTTCCTCTGTTATGGTGTCTTGACTCCAGCCATGACAAATTTGATCAGGCTTCATGTCTTCCGAGGCTGATGTTTATTAGCCTTTACTGTTTTCGTCACCTTGTTGGTGATTGCTTCTAGGACCTGATCGTGTCGCCAACGGTACCGACCATCACCCAAAGCTTTGGGGCAATAGCTTAGGACGTGCACATAGTTTGCAATTAAAGATCTCGCTCTTCTCCCATATGTGCAGGTTGGTTGAGCCTGGCAGGACACGATACACCGACTGAATGAAGAAGCGAACCTGCCACCACTTTGGAAACCCTTTAGATTCAGCATATTGCTGTCTTTCTCTTGTTCTTGTTACTTTAAATTCTTCTGTGAAACTGCTTAAGAGAAGAGGCAACGCGTTGCTGTTACAATAGAGGGACGCACGCACTGCTTAAGCATTTTCATACTCCGAGTCATCTTCTCAGCCGATTACGGATTGTTCTATTCAACCTTTTCATGGTGATAATAGGAAAATCCGATATATTTTGAAAAAACATTTAAAAAAATGTTTTTTTTATTAAAGTTAAAAAAATTAACATTAATTTAAGCTACATAATTCGTCTTTTTAAAACCTTTTCATAAGTGTCATGTAATTTTCAGAGCTATTCGATTTTTAAACAAACTTTCGTAAAACTTAAATTGTAAAAATGAGATATGGACAAAGAGAGATACATACATACATACATACATAGGCATAAGAGAGTGCAAGTATTGAGAATGGAAAGTCGAGTCCAAGTAGCAAATACAAGATTTCCAAACAAAGATCTCAAATTAACAAAAAAGGTGAAAGAAACAGATAAGAGTAAAGTCAGCAAATACTTCTCATCTACCAAGTAAATCACTTGAACAAAGTTTGCACTCATTTCAGACATTCTTTTCTCGCTGTTAGCCCGTGAAACAACCGACCGGTGTTGCTTAGGAGCAATAACTTGAACATCTCAATATTGCAAAACTATAAAAACTTTAACTATCGCAAAATATTTTTGGTTTAAAACATAGCAGAAAGTGTAATATAAAAAATGATCAATATGCAGAGCCGTTTTAAAAACATGTAATAAAAGTAAACAACCTCCTTAGAAAAAACTCTTCTCATGCTAAGGAAACGTGTTTAGGGTTCACGCAAGTGTACAACCTCCGTCAAAAATGGAAAAAAAAAAAAGAAAAAGAGAACTTATCCTTCTCTAGTGTTTGTACTAATATTCATACTCAAAATAATGTCTGAAATCGGTGAAGTTAAAAGAAAAAGACAGAAAGAAAACGTTTCAAATGGGAATGTTCAAAAAAAGAAAAGAGAAAAGAAAAACGTATAACTTGGTATAGAAAGCAGAAAGAAAACATTTCATTATGGAAATTGATTTACCTTCTCAATTCCCTAAATACTTGAAATGGATTCATCTGGCAGTTTTTTTTTTGTTTTTTTTACTCATAACTTTCTTGTGACGGGACGGGGATAACGCGCACACATTGCTCTTTATTATCGAGTGAAGGATATATATATACATATATATATATATATATATATATATATATATATGGGTATAACCAGTCAAAGAAAAAAATGCACACAAGTAAGCATATATCTCATATAGAGATCAAGTGTTAGCCTCAGGAAGGGGCCCCTTGATTTCTGAGAACTTCGACTGAAGTAAAATAAAACAAATTCAAATATATTAATAAAATGAACTAAAAACAAAACTTTTCAAAAGTGCTCAATAGAAGATAGAGCTTTATAAATATACATTATATAAACATTTAAAATGGCCTATACAAATGCAATTACGTTTCAGCAAGCTATATGCTTCGTCATGGTCGAAAGATAATAATGAAAATAAAAATCCTGCAATGGACACAAAAGAGACGGAAGATAGAGATCTGAGATAATCATTTTCTCCCAGACGAATTGATAAAATCAGCAGCAACTCGGACACTGAATCAAATATATATATATATATAAATTTTGATTCAGTGTCCGAGTTGCTGCTGTGAACAACATAAAAAAATATAAAAAATACTAAAACAACTTTAGCTGACATCCATAAGTTTCGTATCTCAATATTTGATATTAATACTCCAAATGTAAATTGCGTAAATTATATAGGGAGATATAGATTTATCTACAGGTTAAGTAAAGTGTTGTTTTTTTATAGTGTTATTGTCTAATAGTTTAAATATTAGGCCCATAGGATAAAAATCTCAGTCAAATGGAGTACATATTTCTATTAACTATGCACTTAGTTTCGTAGTCAGATGATTTAAATAGATACACCCAAAATTTAAATGACAAATTATTTAGTGAAAATTATCTTAGAGGTAATTTAAGCATTTCATAAACAATAATTATCAGTTTGACAGTTCTTAACATGGATTTCTTTTCTACTAAATATATATTCTTTTCATTTTTTTTTTAACAATGTTTATAATTTTTTTAATATTGCTTCAAACTTTATATTTCTGTACCCCTAAATTACCCCCTCCGATGTTTTGTAACAATGGAAAAAAGTCTTTCAAATTTTAAATGTAAAATTAATTTTTACATAGTTTACTATGAATCGAATATTTATTGAAATCAAAAATAAAATGAAGGAAAACTAAAAAAAAATGTATGCATGGCTATATTTTGAATTATTTTTCTCTAAGCCCTCCACCTGAGCATATTTTCACCCAGGCAGAATCAGGTAAATGGCGCTGGTGCTAAATAAAACCATACTCTTCGTTTATAAAACTTCAAGAAGTTTTCATTTACACAATAAAACTATAAACTCAAACGTAAACATAAGTAAAAACATACATATTTAATATAAATGTAAAAGTAACCATAATGACTACGGATGAATAATTTCTAAATTTTTCAGCAATTTATTATCCTTTTATCTTTTCATAGAAATCTTACAAATGATGAAAAGTAAGATAAACTAATATCTACTAATTGAAATAGATTACATTTATAAAAAAATCTAATAAAATGAAATATTGTTAAAGATTATTAGCTTACAAATTCAGCATTACCGAAAAATTTGACAAAGTATTAATTTTTCCTTAAACCAGTTATTCAAAAATTTAATAAAATGAAATATTGTTAAAGGTTATGAGCCTCCACATTCCTTACAGCTTTGAAGAAAATAGAAGTTTGCATTCAATATTCTGTCATTCTCCATTTCTCTCACATATTTTTCCCATCATTCTATCTCACACTTTCCTCAATCATTGCTATTGTAAAAGTGCTCATCCTCATCAGGTTGAGCCGGCATTTTCCCTGCTCTACACATGACAGCCTATGCACGGCAGTCCTAGACAAAGTCGCAACAGATGGTTAACCAATCGCAATTCCACCACCAAAAACTGACCAGTTGTGGATCTGAGAGACCAGCTAAGTCATGCCTGATGGTTGTTGCCCATATCCTCAGCTGTCCACTGATACATTTGTGCCAATCAGGCAGAGAGATAGGGAGGATTATGTTGCGAATAAATTCCCCCTCTGGCCAACAAACTACATAACCAAATAATAAAAAATGTCACTGCAACAAGACAGATGGTATTCAATTTATCTCTCGCACATTTCCCCAACAATCCTCCACCTTTCACAATTTCTCCCCTATCGTCCTCCACCTTTCACACTCTTCTCCCCTATCGTCCTCCACCTCTCACACTCTTCTCCCCTATCGTCCTCCACCTCTCACACTCTTCTCCCCTATCGTCCTCCACCTCTCACACTCTTCTCCCCTATCGTCCTCCACCTCTCACACTTTCTCCCCTATCGTCCTCCACCTCTCACACTCTTCTCCCCTATCACCCTCCACCTCTCACACTCTTCTCCCCTATCGTCCTCCACCTCTCACACTCTTCTCCCCTATCGTCCTCCACCTCTCACACTCTTCTCCCCTATCATCCTCCACCTCTCACACTCTTCTCCCCTATCACCATCCACCTCTCACACTCTTTCCCCTACAATCCTCCACCTCTCACACTCTTCCCCTACAATCCTCCACCTCTCACCTTTTTCCTCTATCATTCACACATTTCTCTCAGTTTCTCATCTTTAATAAAGGCTCAAGGAATATTTCAATGCCAAAGAATCTAATCATCCCAACAACAAGACAAGTAAGAGTAGATAGAGAATTTTTAGCATTATTTTGTAAAGAATTCCAGCCGGAATCAGAAAATGACCCCAAAGCTAAGTTGCCATAATTATACCCCCCTCCACGATCCTCAAATGTCGTCATCATCCAGTAAAAATGTCAATTACACTGATACAGAAACATTTTACAAGCGACAACTCGTGCTGTAATGGGTTTGACCTCTTCATTCATAAACACATCACATGAAGATTCGACTTTCAGCTTCAAAATGAAAGTGCCGTTAAAATTTCTTACTCTCATATGTACGAGGGGATTGGAAGCGTAGATGGGGTGATGATCAAACATACGGATTATGGTTTGCTTTTGTCTATTTTATGACATACTGACTCCCTTTTCTAGGATATTTAATACTAAACGAACCATTGTAATTGATTTATTATGTTGTAAGGGCACCAAGTTTTGGAAATCACGGAATCATGAATCTGAAACTTCTTTTTTATGTTTCAGAATTTTTGAGATGCAGATTGATAATTTGTCCACATGGATCCATGGCTTAATGGTTAAAAGCACGAGTTAACAATCAGCTTCTGGAAGTTGAAGGTTCAATCCTTTCTACAGGCGATTATAACTAAGAATAACAAATTAATACTTCTAACCGGTTATGGCTGACAGAATGAGAACAATCTACCTCTATAGATTGAATAAAAGGTTTCCTTCAAAATTTGGTCTAAAAAATTTCCTACGTTCAAAAAGATACCCCTGAAGAAGTTTGGAGGTTACATCAGTTGAAACGTTGGAAAAATAACAACCAAGATGAGAATAGTAGTCAGAATAATCCAAATACAATTTTCTTTAATATAATTTGTAATCTATTATAATAAAATTATCAGACAATTTCTATGATTTTCACGTTTTGTAATTAAATCAAATTACATTTTTTTTTTTAATATTAATTGACTATTTTGGGGAATCAAATGCATTAGCGTAAAGAAAATGTAATTTTTCAAATCCTATTTAAAAAATTAAAAAATTCCAACGACAATACTTTTTATAAGATGCAAATCCCCCACTTGATCTTCACTTTCGTTGTTTTGTTTTCAGTTATTTTAAATTCACACCCATTTTTTAAATATTTTTTATTTACATTAATTATAACTTTTCTTTTACATGTCAATAAGTGGACTCCTCTCTTAACGGTCAATAGGAGTTATATATTTCATATTTTTATATTATCAACAAACAATATTATATATATTTTTTGTATTATCAACAATATTATATATTATTATCTAATTTTGTATTACCAATATTGTATATTATTATTATCATCTATTTTTGTATTATCAACAATATCCCAAATAAAGGTAGACAGACATCGTTCACATAAATGTAAATAAAAATGATTTTTCATTATTCCAAAATTTACTTTAAATCGAAAACATGCCCTCATTAATCTCAACAAACACCAAAGTCAGAGATAGTATCTGAAAATTCTGAATCAGATACAAGACTCTAAATTCAGCTTCACCTCATTTTACAAAGGTGACGGTTAAAATGACTTTTTTGAGTAGGGAACTACATTTCAATAACAACACTACAAAAAAATGGGCTAGTGCTGTGTGTAAGGACACAAAGTTCTTTGTTCATTCCCAGGCAACGCCAGATAATCCTGCTACTAATAAATAAATTAATCGTTTTATTATGTTTTTAATACTTTAAAAACTTAATTCCCGTCTCTTTTTGTTAGCGAAATACAAGAGTATAATTTAAAACTGAAATAGGAATACATACACACACACACCCAATATGCTTAAAAATGCTCTAGAAAAATGAGGGTAGCAATCCCTGCCCCCATTACAGCCGAGATTGAGAGGAATGTCAACACTTGGAGGGGGGGGGGGACAAGATAAAGTCTCTGCACAATGACATGCATCATAGAATAATAAAACAGGTGTTTTGACTTATTAACCACATATCTTAGCTATTGTTTTTAGACATATTGAGGTCAGCATTGGCTTTTTTATACACACACAAAATAGTATAAAATATACTCCTAGGAGTGAAACAAGCGTTTATATGTAGTTTTTTTGTCATAAGTATATTTTATACTACTAAAACTTATTTATAAGTTAAAATAAATTCTAAAACTAATATATATATATATATATATATATATATATATATATAGATAGATAGAAATGAAATCCTGTGAAGACAAGATGTATGAAAAAGACAAAAGGAAAAACAAATTAAATACAGGAAGAAATCATCAAAAACAAGAAATTTACCAGTTTTGTTCGGATCAACGAAAGTCTTTAGAAACTTCTTTCTGAAGACGTTCGTTGATCCAAACAAAACCGGTAAATCTCTTGTTTCTGATGATTTTTCCCCCGTGTTTAATTTGTTTTTTCTTTTGTCATTTTCATGCATGTATATAAATATGTATATATATATATATAATTATTTATACTAAATATTTTTTAATATCCACATACATATGTTTCAGCTTAACCAATAATCATCAGTGAGGCTAGGTATAAATGCCACCAGTCGCAGGATTCGAACCCCGGACTGAAGTTACTTTAGACTTCTATCCGACATCTTTGTCCCCCATAGCCACTGAGACAGCTATACAACAAAGAAAGGGAAATATATCTATATTCATTAAATGAACACAGTCAGCCTCAGTAGAGTGTTCAAGCAAAGGGAGAGAACTTTACATACACAAACACACAGTATTCGGGATAAATTTGATAATTCTTTTTTGGAAAATTGCAACAGATATGTGGAAGCAGTGGCCGAGTCCGGACAAGCAAGACACTGTGGACCTTGGCGAGAGATGTGCATCAGAGTGGTGACTATGAAGAAAGTACTGAACGGGAATCTTTGTTACTCCTCATACAAGAGTCACAAGGTCCAACTACTCCCTACTAAGACCCAAGAAACTCCTCATGAAAGTCAAACACCCGGTCAAGCCGGGGATACTCTGGTTCTTCTCAGATAAGAACTTCTGCCAGAACCAGGTGGCTAGCCTACAGTCCACACAAAGTCTCACGCGTCATGAAGACTAAGTTTCCTCACATTGTGATGATCTTTGGCTGTGTTTTCAGCAATGGTCAGTTCATGCTTCTCTACATGTTTGAAAAGAGACTCAGACTCAATTCAGATGGCTATATTGAGTTGCTGTCCATTGTTGTCAAGCACTTGGTAGAGAGAGCAGCTGTGAGAAGGCCATACATGTGGCAGTAAGACTTAGCTCCATGTGACACCAAGAAAATCCAGGAGTTGCTGTCTGCAAACTTCTATGACTTACCCAGCCCAAACATCTGTCCTCCCCCCACCAATTCGCCTGATTACAACCCCATGGACTTTTATGTGTGGGGCAGAGTTGAAAAACTAACTGTACTGACTGCAATAACCAGAATCAAATTGGTGTTCAGGCATCTCTCGAAGGACACCATGAAGGCAGTGTGTTCCAGGTTCAGGTTACACCTGGAAGCCATGTTGGCGGCTCAGACTGGCTTCTTTAAATGTGCTGTATTCAGCAAAAGATCCTCTGAGAGATACACTTTGAATTTTGAAAATACATCATTTATTGAACAAAATATGACATTTTTCCTTTCATCATAATATTCAGTGTAATGTCTGTCTTACATGCCGGCATGAATCGCACGATTTTAAGAAATTGACTTCCAAACTAATCTATCTCTGGTCAGGTCTTTATTTATCCGTCAGGTCCATTTTTATTACTTCCTCCCATGTTTTCCTTGACTTCCCCTGTGAACCGAACCTGCTATCTCAACTGTTTTACATTTACTAACTCAAAAACTCTCATCCACGTATATCCATATACTGTCCAGACTTAATCTTCCTCTGAGGTCATCAGAACTAAGGATGTTTTTAAGACTCACATTAAACATCAATCTTAGAATTCTCATATCATTTCTCTCCATGCAACGCATTTCTTTCCTTTCCAAAAAGTGTCAAATTTATACCAAACACCCTGTGTACACACACGCAGCATTGCTTAGTTTTACTTTAATTTTTTTTCTTTAATCTCCATAATAGGAACCCGAGTAACGCTGGATATCCCTGCGAGTTATTAATAAATTCCTCCCTTATAATTGTTTTTAAGTGGAACAAGTGATCTGTTGTGCGTCTTATTACAGAATCCACATTACCCATCTATTTACTTGCCTCCCCACGAACCCAAAGTTAGACACAAGGTCGGTTTTACAGGGCACTCTGGAATGGAACAAAATCAAAATTGCCTCAGTTTCGAAGGATTTCTCCTTCACTGACTGAGGGCAGAAAAGGTGAAGTGTAGTCAAAAAAATTGGTCTATGTTTTGAAGATCTGAGTTGTCTTTACCTAATGTTGAGATTTCTATTATTGTAATTTCTCTACATATGCCCAAGAATTTTCCCTCTGCCAATAATTTATTATATACTAGCTAGATTGGCCATTGTCTTAATTTCCATAAGCAATCTGCTTAATATTGGAATTTGAGATATTTATGTTCACTTTAGGACAAAATCGGAGTACAAACATTTTTGCACGTGTGAGGTTTGAACTCACAACCTCTGCGTTTAAGTACGACATGTTACCGTTTGAGCTACCCCAAATGAATTGTCAAATCTTAATGAAAACATTTTCCAAACCACCCCCACCTCCAAGAAAGAAAGTGATTCTGTTTTCCCCTTTGCTCTGTCAGCCAAATGCAACAGAAAAGAAGGTGAAAGAAGGAAAGTGAAAATGACACATGAAGACTTCCTTTCCATCTTTTTCAAGATAAGTCTCTGTTATAAAAATAGTACCAAGTCATTTAGGTAATAGTACCAAGACTTCTGACTGAGCGGCTTACCTCTTTCAACTCCAACTATTAATAATCAAAACAAAAACTATTGTTTGGATTAATCATGAAATTCAATGAAAGTGATTGGAAATTAAATTTTTCTTTTTAACAACACGGACCAATATTTGTCCTATCTGACTAACGAAACAGATCTTTTATTTTATTTATTAATAAAGCTTGATCACAACAATAGGTGGAGAAAATCGTCTTTACTTTATATATAAGAATTTTAGAAGAAATTCTAGTGATTCCTGCAGAAGTTGCCTTAAGAACTCACAATGAACATCATCCGGTCCTTCAGCAGTATTATGAGATCTTTTTATACTCTTAATTTTCTTGATGTAAATAGATTATTGTATTTTTCCATATATTTTGACTTCAAGTTTGATTTATATTTTTCGGCATTTTGTTTGACAGTTCTAAATTCTTGTCTACCATTTTGACTAGAATTTCAGCTCGCAGATCTGTTATAGACTTTTTATCAGTAACTGTGCAGTTATTTTAGTAGACTTGTTTTATTGGTGTTTGAATTTTGCTGATTATTTCCCAACCTGCTTTTGGTTTAGAAGAGGAATTTAGTTTGCTAACATAATTATTTTCCTCTTTTTTTCACTATGCGGCCATTGGCTCTGTTTAGCTTAGTCTATCCAATTGAAGGTTAATGGTTCTTTTTTAAAACTTTGTTAGAGCTGCTCTTCGCAGTCTGATAGCTTTTTTCTATTTGTTATACCAGGGTCTGTAATGCCTGTTCGGTGTTGAATTCCTAGGAGCAGTCTTTTGCTATTGCAATTACCAATTCCTGAAATGCTCTACTAGTTTGTCTCCATATGTATCCGTTTTTCTTTACATTTTCTTTAAATATTTCCTAATTGGGTTATTGGTTTCTGTGTGAGAGAATTAGGAAATGACCACTGCCACAAGTGGCAACAAATCCTCTCCAAATTCATATAAATTGTGGGATTGTATATGGCTAAATCAATGGCCGAGTGATTTTCATTTTATTTTTTCACAAAAAGTGTAGTTGTTTATCCGGAAAGCTGGCACCAGACCCCAACTATAAGTGTAGAAGATGTCTGGGACAGAACAACCCACTTAACTGGCGACCTTGCACTGAGGTGAAGTTGAACATGGGCTAAGTTTCACAAAGTGTTGTCAAACAAACTTGACATTGCGAGCTATTCCTCTCACTACAGGAGCAGGGGGGGGGGGGGTAAAACAGCTGTGTTAAAAGCATGATACTGTATGAAGTCTTCATGCCCCAGTCTTCAGCATAATGACAGAGCAATGATCAAATGGATATGCAATGTTGGGTTGGATCAGACTCGGGATGTCAGCTCTGATACTCTGCTGGGGAGGCTGAATATACCAAAAGTTGAACTCCAGATAATAATGTTTCAGTATTTTTTAGATGAGGATTGATAATCTATATATTAATACGATAGCGTATGTGTTCATGTATCATGCTTACATCAAAAGCTCTGTGCGTGCATGCATGCTGCACCTAGATTTGGAAAAGCATTCAAGTAACCTAATTTTCGTAATATTTTAAAGTATTTCCCTTTGGCGCAACAGTTAGCAACATAAGATTTTGATGTCGGCCCGACTGGTTTACAGTTCGATCCCAATCAACCTCTAAGATTTTTTTTTGCTACATCGAAGGGAGGGGGGGAGCTAGGGAGGAGACGACCAGGAAGACACATATTAATATGATAGCATACGTGTTATTTTGTGTGTCATGCTTACATCAAATCAAGACCTTCCGAATCTTTGTATGCTACTCATGAATTGGAGCCAAATTTAATTTAATCTAAAGCATTTACAAAGTAAGGTTTAGTCGTCGAAATCGGAATTAGTCGATCGATCAAATCAAGAAAAAAGTCTGACGGACACAAAACCGCTTTTATTTTGTAAATTGTTTCATGCATTGTTCATTTTTAAAAATAAATAATACAAGTTAAATCTTATATTTTATTCAAACATGTATAGGTTAGGAACAAGATAATTAGTATTGAAAACATCATTTTGTGTAATTTACACGAGGCCCGCTAGTTTGTATTTGTATTATTCAGACTACTGTTCTCATCTTGGACGTTATTCGCACAACGTTTCAGCCGATGTATCCTCCGATCTTCTTCAGGTGCATCTTGTAAAACTCAAGAATCTGGACAAAATTTCGAACGGAACCCTTTATTTAATCCATGGAGATAGTTTGCTCTTGTTGTGTCAGCCATAACCAGGTAGAAGTCTTAACTAATTTGTATCCGTTTGCCACAGAATCTGTGGCGTAATGGATATGAGTGCTAAGTGTAATCAGTTCTAAGTGACAGTCCTTTGGAGGTTGAAGGTTCAAATTACTCGAGACTTCTACCGGAACGAGAGCAAGCTACAGCCCATGGATTGAATAAAGAGTTCCGTTCGAAATTCTGTTCAGATTCCTGAGTTTGATGCACCTGGAAAAGGTCAGAGGTTATATCAGCCGAAACGTTGTGAGAATAACATCCAAGACGATAACAGTAGTCCAAATAATCCAGATTGGATATAAGTCAACTACATTTGTTTGACCACATTGAGAGAAGCAACACTTGGATAAGAAAAAGCAGAGACGTTGAGGTAGAAGACTGGACTGGAGGAAAATTGGACGATCCAAGAAAACTTGGATGCAATTCTCAAGGCCACCAAGCTTGTAAACTGAGATTGCAGGCTGTCAGAAAACATCTAACCCCTAATCAAGAAAAATAAGACGATAAAATGGATGATGATTTATTATAAATTTTGTTCATATCTTTGTAACCCCAGAAGGTATTGTGACTATTAAAGTCGTTATCATAGGATGTAAAGTTTAGATAAGTGATCAATAAGTTTGTTAAATTCAATTTCATTTATGCTATGATTGGATAAGATGAGCTGATATTAATTTACGTAATGCAGCATTCATGGCAACTGCTTCAATATTCGTTTATATATTTATTTCACTCTGGGACATATCATCTCTGATTAAGACATACATTTCCAGAGGCCGTGCATACAGTACCATGAATGGAATGAAATATCTGATAATGTTTAATTAACAATACACATCGACCAGAAAACTGTTTGGATAATCACAGATTTGAGGGTAGTTCTATTAAAATAGTCATATCTTAAAAACTAAAGCACTTTAAGTGCTCAAAATACCATCATTTTGTTAAGAAATGAATATCCTTTCAGGTGCATTCATGAATAATAATATACATTATATATTTTTAAGAGTTTTGAGCAAATAAAGGAAAAAAAATGTTAACGCTATTTTCAGCAATTTACGTCACTTTTTTTAACCCCCCCCCCCCTCTTCGTTTAAAAGTCTCGTACCATTGCTGTATGTGGAATTTCGTCCTGAAATTTGGAGACTAATCAGGTTAAGTATCACTTTTAATGTTTGTCGGTGTACGAAGTAATTCGGCTCATTCATTTTTTTGAAATTTTAAAAATAAGACTTCAACTCGCCGTCGGTTGAACATTTTTGCGAAATACATTTCCGTCGCCCAATTAGTAAGTAAATCAATCATTTTACTTTTTTAAGCATTAAAATTATAATTGTATATATGTGTTCTCTTTTGGTAGTCATGATATTTCATGACCCTATCCGAAAAAAAAAAGCGTTTTCTATTTATAGTTTGAAAAACATTGTAGTAACAGCAGTAATAGCAACTATAAACACGAGGCGATTTTTGTTTATTTTCATTCTAGAACAAATTTTAAAAATTTTTAAATATAAAAAATGTTGTTACATTTTTCGTACCCAACTAGTAAATAAATTAATCTTTTATCTTTTTTTATGCATTAAAATTATAATTGTATGTTGTTTTGTCTTTCCGTAGTAGTAATTTTAAATTACCTTATCCGAAAAAATAGTCCTTTTTTTGAGCGAAAGTCAACAATGACTGCTAGTATTGCTGATATAACATCAGCAGCAGCTAACTAGTCTTGTAAAGCTTTGTAAAAATAAGACAAAATACTTGTGCTTAAAAAAGTTCATCCTATTTGGTTCTTTTATAAAAAATACTTTAAAAAATACTGGTTTTCACTCAACTTTCGAACTTCTAGTAGTAATGACTTTCTAGTCACCAATTTAAAAATAAAATTAAGATTCTACTTTTTTAGGCGATTATGTGTAAACACCCTTAAAGTCTTGGCGAAAAAAAAAATAAAAAAAAAATAATTTAGAATTTAGAGTGGGGGATCAGTTTCGCATATAAATTTAATGTAAAATGATTTCCGATTTCCCGGCCATTCTTGCCTTTTAGTGAAATTTATAAAATAAATAATTACTCTACCATTAACTCTCGGTACGACTAACAAGCCCACCTCCTAAAAATGCCTTCTTGAACATATCGTACCATTAACCTTAAATATGAGTGTCAAGCCACCCCCTAAAAAACTCCCTTAACCCTAACACTAAGTCCGAATGGCAACCTCCATTTAAAACAAAACCCCTTCCTTAACCTTATCACTAACCCTAAGTCCGAGTAGGAAGCCCTAATCCTACAAAAAAGCCCATTAAAACCAAACATAATCGTCTAAAAAAAATAAATAAATAAATAAAATAAATTAAAAAAAGCGGACCCCCATAAAAAAAACGCACAGGATTTATTTTCCATAGAAAAAAATTGATTGATTAATGCCCTAAAACGCTAGAATGGCCCGGAAATGGTGAATTATTCTACATTAAATATATGTGAAACTAATCCCCCACTCGAAATTCTAAATGAATTGTTTTTTTTCTTTCTGCTAAGTTTTCAGGGTGTTCACACTTGATTGCCCCTAGCCCTACCACTAACCTGAAGTTCAAGTGGTAAGCCCCCCTCCTCCCACAAAGACCCTCATAATCGTCTAAAACAAACGAAAAAAACAAGAAAAACGCACAGGATTTATCTCCCATAGAAAAAATAATTAACTGTCCTAAAACGCTAGAACGGCCTTGAAATGGGGGATTATTTTATGTGAAACTGATCCCCACTCTAAATTCTAAAATAATTGTTTTTGTTTTTTTCTTGTTTTTAATAGCAATTCTGCATATTTCTCTTTCCCCTACTTCCACTATAAAGTGTTTCTAAGAAAAATCTTTCTGTGACAAAAGGAGAGAGTTGTGTAATGGGTTTTTCCTCTGATAGATTCTATTTTAAGAGAATATGTTTTATACATATATATATACATGAATAGAATAGAAGGCTTTGTTCAGTCTTGAAAGACAATGGATACCCCTTGTAAGTAAGGGTTGCACAATCCCCAGCAACACCCTTCCTGGGTCGGCACTGCTTGATTCCAGTGGCAAGGAGAAGTGCAAGATGACTGGAAACAATGCTGAGATAAGCAGAGATCACATACAGCACTTGGTATTCCCAAATGGTCACCCATTTTAGTATTGACCAGACTAAACGTCACTTAACTTCGATGATCTAACGAGAACCGATGTGTTAACGTGATTATGCCGTACCCATATATATATATATATATATATATATAAATAAATATAAGTAAACAATCTGTTGTTGCAAGTTGAAAATCATTGAGCTTTCAATTCGAAGAGGTTGGTATACATAAAGTATAGAAGGTATATGTCAAGACATATTTTGTCACTCATACATATATATATATGGTTGAATGAAAATGAAGATACTCATATAGTTACATATTTATTTTCATACTTTCTTAATATTCAACAAAAGAACAGAAGAGAGTCCATTTGAGTTTTTAAATTCCGGATTTTTTAAAGAAATATTCTTCTTGTCAGAAGGAAATAAGTTAATTTTGGAAATAATAATCAACTTTAAACATTTTTTTTTTTAAATAATATATAGTTATTACATGATTTTTTTTCTTCTTGAATTGAAAATAAACCATCCAAAAAGTGAAAAAAATAATGAATAGTAATGTGTCCAGATAAATATTCGAAATGAAATAAAAAAAATATTGAAAAGATTGAAAACAGATAGTAGTTTTTTCTTTTGTATTAACAAAAGGTGGTTTTGCTGTCAGGAAAAAACCAGTAGATAAAATAAATAAAAATCAAGAATATGTGAAGGATCAAAAATATACACAGTAAAAACATCTTCCCAGCTAGAAAATGGTTAGAAATATATATATATATTTATTTTTTGTAGTCAAATCTTCAAGATCACTAGATATTAATTTAGAATTCCAAAGCATTTATAGATAGACAATAGAAAAAGCAGATTCTAGCGACTATATCTTTATTTTCTCGGTTTTCTTGGAGGGGGGGGGGGGGTATGACGAATGATTGTCCTAGAAGATTCAAGATATGCTTGAAAAACTTGATTGTCTCGGCAAATGGAAAAACAGCTGTAAAAAATGAGTCTCTACTGGAAAATAAAGATATAGTCCTTGAAATCTGCTTTTTTCTATTGTGTGTATGTATATATGTGTGTGTGTGTGTGTGTTGTACCAACTTTGTTATATGCTTGTGAAACATGGCCCACTTACAGAGCTCATATTCACCTGCTAGAGCGTTTCCAGCAGAATTGCCTTAGGCACTTGATTAACACCCGTTGGGATAGCTTTACCCCTGACACTGAAGTATTGGAATGAGCTGCTGTTTCAAGCATCGACTCTTGTATAAGTAAACGCAAACTTTGTTGGGCTGGTCATCTTATTCATCTTACTGATAACAGACTGCCCAAGCAGGTGATTTAAAGGGGGACTGAGAATACTCGCCCACAGCACAAACCTTGTAAGCAATTCAAAGATTGTCTCAAAGACGATTTGAAGTGCTTTGGAATTGATGTTGGAGGATGGGAGGGGGTGGCTGTAGATAGGTTAAGGTTAAAATAGGTTAAAATTTTTTGAAGGCAACAAGCTTTTTGAAAAGAATAGGATGAAACATCAGCAGCAGAAGCGAGCAGCCAGGAAGAGACGGGACATGACACCTCCAGCACATGGAGGAAACATGGAGCACCTAAGATGCCAGGCTTGCAACTTGGTAACTATGTCACGTGCAGGTTTGTTGAATCACCAACGAGTGCATGTATTGCAAAATAAAGCACGAACAATAGGTGGCTTCATTTATGGCATCATCTCAGATCATCACAACACCTGCCACCTCTGTGGTATAGTCTGTAAAAGTCTGGCAGGCTTGAAGAGTCATATCCGTGCCTCTCACTGGGAACTTTTACACTAATATCACATCGATACACCAAAAGTAGTCATATTCGAAATCGAATAGACAATCGCCATATATATATATATATATATATATATATATATATATATATATATATATATATAAAGGAGAGTATAAAGTGGACCATAGGTTTACTCTCGTCAGCCTCGTAACTCTCGCTTCATTTATTTTATCCTTTAGTCCTTACATTGCATAGGCGATGTTACTGACAAAGAGGGAAGTATTGCTGTTTTCTGGGTCGGAATCTATCCATCTAACACTTATTGTTCACTAGTTTATGACCTTGAAGTAGCATTTTTATTTTTTTTAGCTTTTACATCCAGTGGCTTCATGGCTTGCCTGGAGCAATTTCCATAATATATATATATATATATATATAACCAAATTTTTAATTTAGATCTATCGTCCTTAATAGTCATTTTCTTTTTCATTCCACTAAGGTGAAAAAAATAAATACTAAGTTCTCTTAAAAAATATAGAATCAATATTAAATTAAATCTTCATGAATATTTTTATTTTGTTACTACATTTTAAATTGCAATGTAATTTTAAAACTAACAATCTAATAATTGTATAAAATGGCATTTTTATAAGAATTTTGGATGCTAGAGATGTACACAACACAGCTCATTTGTGTACAAAGTTGTAGTAGTGATAGTAGTAGCATTAATATTTGTACAATAATAAATATTAAATTATCTATTTTTTTTTTAAATATATAATTTCTTTTGGAGATAAAGAAATTAAAATAAGTATATTTTGTTGATTTTTAAGAGAGGGAAATCAATTGAATTACAAAAAAATAATCTTTTAAAAAAAATTACTTTGAAAACAGACTTTTGAAAGCATTTAAACTGTTGAATTATAAAGTCATTTAAACTGGCTTTAAAATTCTTAGCAAATTATCCAATAGTTTTATAGAGATTAACATTAGCTTTACAAAATTAGTTATAGCTTTATAAGAATTTGGAGTGTTTGTGCTGTTCAGCGGCCGTATTAAAAAATTATTTTTTATAACAACATTATTATATACTTATTCAGCGTTATATTCTTACTGTACAAAAAAGTAGAAAAAATTATCCACTAGAACTTTAATTACAAGTATTTTTCCATTCTGTGTATCATAACAGCGATTCGTACACTAAGCCTCCATCTTCTTTCTTAAGATTTCAATTATCTGCCCTTGAAATCTTAATTTATATATGACGTAATTCTATGATTTTATATGAATATTTAAGTAATATGTCTAGATAAATAATGAGTGTTAACACTGACGAAGCATAATCCCCGCCCCCCCCCCCTCATCATTTTTGAGGCAAGCCTATGTCAAATTAACAAAACTTATAAAACAATGATCTGGTCAAGGAAATCAGAGATCTCCAGAGACCCAACTCAACGCACTTCGAAAGGACCAAGAATATATGCTCAACACCCCCTCCCCCACGCCTGAGGGGGGGGGGGGGAGGAACACTCACATACAAGCTCACTCACCTTGTGTACGTCTACACACGCATTAACAAAACAAGGTAAACCTATGCATACTTACAGTGCTACATTGTCTAATACTCACATACGCATATTACTGACACATGCATATTCACACTAACAAATATATATAGACATACACATCCTTAGCCCTTGTGTCTTATTCCTTGAACATTTTCCTACAAAAACACAAGTTTTGAAAACTTTACTAAATGACTTTTACCGACTAAGAATGACTTTTATATTAATGTAAACTTCTAGTTATATAAATGTTTTGTTAATCAATCATGTTTTTTTTTATTTTTCATCGACAAAACTGTTCATGTTAGGTTAGCACTTGCTAGCTGGTGACCCTAATATTCCTCAAGTCTTATTCATATCCATTTACAGTCAATATGTATGCACACCCGTATATATAGCCATTTCCTTCCTTCGCTATTTACAACCCCCATTTTATCATTTGTATTAATTGTCGGCGGTGTTCTTGGTAAAATCTCAAAGACGCCAACGTCACCTAACAATAAATTTGCCCCGTCCCTAAACTGCAGAAGTGCCGCCAATAATTACATTTCACTTTCAAAGTCCTATTAAAATAAATAATTTGGTTCAAAACAAAAACTATACTTAAAAACAAAAAGTAAAAACTCCCAGGCAACACCACTATATACAGCAAATATAGAAATAATTTAATTCTAAATTAAGTCATCCTCCATAAACTTAGGTTTGATAAATATCTATGATGCATATTTGTTGGGTTTTTTTTTTATATTCACAAGTAAAAATAAGTTTTTTTTTCAAGTCATTGCTACAATGACTTGAAAAAAAAAAAATGTTTTTTTCTAAGAAAACAAAAAACAACCAGAGTTATCTCACAACTCACGAGTGTCATCCCATACACCCACCTCTGAATTAAAATGCAAGAAACCTAAGGCAAGTATTCTTATTTTAAATCTGGTAAAAGAGAAACAGTCAATCTGAAGACAGCTTCCGGTTGTGAAATCGGAAATTGACAAGCTGTGTTTGTGAGAAAACTTATTTTAGGTTGGATGTTTTGTTTTTTTTTTGTTTTTTCGTGGTTGTTTTTTTTTGTGGGATGGGGGGGGATTAATAATTTGTTTTCGCCATTTTTTTAAAATTATTAACACATAAAATCAAACTACTACTTATAATTGGAAATTATTTTCTTTTTGTATTTCAAATAAAACTTTCTTTTATAATTGGAATGTTTTTGTTTTGTTTGTTTGAAAATATTTAAATAGTTTATGGGAATATTTATTTTTAAATACTTTTTAAATAGTTTATATTAAAAATATTTTTGGGGGTTTTGAGAGCTAACCATCTTCACAAAATGTGGCAGACGGGAAGGACATGGAGCAACGCTGGCTTCCGGTGAAAAAAGCTTCAAGAAAGTGTGCACGGATGCCCGAAAGTGATACAATTTTTTTTATTCATATTAATTTCAGACTTTCCTTTTTGTCATTAATTTCAGACTTTTCTTTCATGATAACTAATAATTAACATAATACAGACTATTTGAAAAATAATTTATTTGTTTTTATTTGATTGTTTTCAAAACATTTTTTTAAATAATAGTGAAAACCTTTTTTCTTGGAAATGGAGTAACTTCCGGAATCAAACTTTTTTCTTAGAAATGGAAATACCCTAACCCTAAACCCTAACTCTCCCAAAAAACATTATTTTCACTAAATATTTCCAAAAAAACATTAAATAAAAAAAAATCACATTCTGTTGCTCAAAAACATTATTTCTTGAAAAAAAAAAAAAAAGATTTTATTTTGTTTATTTTTTTCAATGAAAAACATTCAAATAAATTAATTTTCAAATAGTCTGTATTATGTTAATTATTTGAATATGATGAAAGAAAAGTCTGAAATTAATATTAAAAAAAGAAAAGTCTGAAATTAATATTAAAAAAAGAAAAATCTGAAATTAATATTAAAAAAAGAAAAATCTGAAATTAATATTAAAAAAAGAAAAATCTGAAATTAATATTAAAAAAAGAAAAGTATTAAATTAATATGAATAAAAAATTTTAAAAATTGTATCACTTTCAGACATCCGTATACACTTTCTTCAAGCTTTTTCCACCGGAAGCCAGCATTCCTCCATGTCCTTCCCGTCTGCCCAAAATGTCTCTAAAAAAAAAAAAATGTCTAATGATAGAATTAATCCGTTGCTCATTTTTTCCATGATTGATTCACACGTGTTCAAACTAGTGGAATTAAAAATTCAGCCAAACGAAAATGATGAGGGGCTGTTTTTTTGATAAACACCACTTGTCAATTTCCGATTTCCAAGCGGAAGTCGTCATCAAGTAGACCGTTTCTCTTTTACCTTCAATTTCATTGCTTTCCTTAGTTTCTGAATAAAAGGCATTTATGTACTGAAATATTTTTAGCTAGATGTTCACGTATAAATGAAAAGAGAACTAATCTCCATTTCTGGTTACTTGAACTTTTCTGAGGAGTGCCATGTTTACTAAAAAGTAAACATTGGTTTAACGTCACTTGGATACGATTCAACTGATTATAAATTACTGCTTTAATTGATATTTTATTAAAATTTTAAGTATGAATAATTTATTTGGGAATAGTACCAAAGCTTATTCCACTATCAATAATTTGAGTGACTAAAATAGGATTTAACCATTATGAAATTCTTTAAATAATTTTTTGAAAATACAAACCAAGACTCTGGTGTCATATTTTTCCGATCGTATTTCTAGCTTCAATAGACACTTGAATGTTATTTTCTGTCGGCGATCCAAGACGTCCCGAAGACTATCTGGAATAAATTAAAAAAAGAAATGAATTAAGAATTGAAGAACTTCCAATATAAACAACTTTTCTCAAATTATTTAATTCCACAAATAAAATTACAAAAGGTTATTTAAATTTTAAAAAAAGAATGTTATAAACTTTATAAGTGTACACATATAAATGAACACAAACTCTTGTAGGGACGTTGTCCTTTGAATTGTTATAACAATGTTAGAAACAGAGTAAAAAAAAAAAAAATACATGAATATTCAATGAAAGAAGAATGGAAGAAGAAAACATTTAAAGTATTGGGATTTTTCCCCTTCAAATAAAGGACGAAATTTTGCGTCCCTTCTGTTGGAAAAACAGGCTTAAAATAGGGCTTAAAAAGAAAGAGAACAAAAAACAACGATGCAGTTATAGAGATGTTTATATAATTAAAGGAAAGGTAAAAATGAAAATAAAGTGTTGCTTGCAAAAAAATATGGTATTTTTGAGGACTGAACTGGAGTTTGGTCTGTTAACTTCTCACTTGGTCCATGTGGTCTTTGTAGAAAGAAGTATATTCAAAGTACTTTTGAATATGGGGCTCAGTGTCACTCATGTGCGTAAAATACACACAGAAATACATGCCTGCTGGTACAGGCATGGGGTTAGTTCAAACACAGAAGTTTGTGTCTTGTTCAGTCAGCAGCCAAGGAAGGGAAAGAGGCTGATGCTTTGAAAACTCTGCTCCCGTGATTGGTTGTTTTTCATCCAATCACAGGGCACATAAACTACTGCGTTTTCAATAAAAGATAAAGATATTTATATATATATATATATATACAAAATTACAAGACATTAATTGTTCATTTGAAACGTTCAGTTCAATTAGAAGTTTATGAGTGTGTATGTGCATTCGACAGTGTAGGCATTTGTATGATACTTTTGTTAGATTGTGTAAGTGTACGAATGTGTGTGTTGCCTTTTGTCAGGGTGCCTTAGTGTACGACTGTGTGCATGTGTGTGTGTGCGTTAATTGAGAATTGACAGGGCATCCCTTGATAACTTTGGGGCAGTGCAGGCATTTGTGTGTCGCTTTTTGTCAGCAGGGTGCGTAAGAATATGTGTGTGAGTTGAATAGTGGCAGCTTCCCAAGCCCAGTAGAGTGATGGAAGTGGAAACGTTCTCTGGTTCCGTGTGCTGATTTTTTCCAACTTGGTTTTCTCGACGAAAACCTCACCTTAAATAAGGTTTCAATCGGCTCTAGGAAGCACCTTGAGTTTCGACGCGAAAAAGGGATTTTGATTGCAGGTGTGGCAGACGTAGGAGAAGACATCATGTGACAGCCATTTTTGCTTTTTCACTAAATAATGCCTGTAGGAGCCAGTTTTTCTAAACAAAATCTAATTTCGTTTTTTAGATGGAATTTTGGGGCGTGGCTTATGCTTTTGCCACACCATTGGTCATTTAATATTATAGGATTGGGACGCATGCCAATCCTACACTCTACATATCAAGGCAGGTAGAGCAAATTCATTGCTTTAGGAGTTGAAGTCTGTACAATTTGTCCAAAATATCAAAATCTGTGTTGGCTATCTTTTTAAAACATAAAATGAAATACTTTGATCTTTTGTTTTGAGCATATATTACTTTATTTAAATTTCTTAGATGTTATGCATTAAAAAGAAAAAATATGTTGATGTCGGTACTGCATATATTTTTTTCATATAGAGATGGTAGGTTTTAAACATGCGCATAACGGCATGTTTAGTGGGTTGCATAGTTGCAATGCATGTGAATAACAAGCTTGCAGTGGGAGAGATATTTAACCATGAGAAGCGAAATCACACAAGAAATGGGAAATACATCTGGCTTGGAGTTTGATCACCTAGAATTTCACTTCACTAAGAAAAGTTATTGCCTGTCTTAACTGAGGTTCATGCTGAGAGATGAGTACTCAAAAATGTAGTGTCCATCCAGATATGGGACCCCCTGGGAAGTATATTATTTATGTCCATAGATAAAACTGGGCCATTATTTTGAAGTGGATGGCTGGGTGATCTACGACAAAAGACCTCAATATCTATATATATATATATATTCCAGCAGAGAGGCAGGGGAGGTCAGCTGGGTTTGTGTGCTTTTCAGAGCAAGATGGGCCTGTGCAGTTAATGCAGAATGCAACAATAGCAAAATGCACAGTCCCAGAATTAAGCAAGGAGGATGACAAAATGAGACAACGCCTCAAACAAAACAAACCAGAAAAAAGAGAGCTGAAAAAGCATCGGAAAAGAACGACAGAGTTGCAGGTTTCAAAACAATTCATTTTTCTTCTGCTCATCTTTCTCTCGGTTTATATTGTTTCGCTTCGGGTTCTTTTGGATTTTGGAAGGTCCTCCTTTGTTATGTGTATTATATAAAGGGTTCTTAAAAGAACATTTAATAAAGCTTATTCAAGATTGATTTAGTCTGACCGGGGTTCTGGCAATCAGTCAGAGGGTTACGTCTTGATACAGGCTAACTGTTGCAATTTTTTTTTGGGGGGGGGGGATAAATGAAGTGATTACGATGGGACAGAGTCAATTTTTTTCAATTAAGCCCAAACTTATGACCATGCACATGAACACTTACACAGATTGACCGATCAGCATACAAAGCGCAAGAATTCATATTTCCAAAATATTCAATAGATTTCCGCCACATAAAGTGTAAACTTAAAGCTTGACCAACACAAATGAAGGACACTCGTCACACAAATCTATGACGACATGAAATGGAAATTTTGTACCAAAAGGAATTATCTAAAAACAACAACCTCAAAAAGCTAACAACAGTTAACTTTCAATTCATACGGCACATGTAGAGAACCAAAAGAGACCCACTCCAATTTACCCCACCGCGGCAAGGGAATGCAACAATCCAGTAATTTAGCTATCAGCCAACAAGTACTAGAATCTCACCCTCTGAAACCAGTAAGGGGGACAAACAACTACTTTAATGTATTCTACATATACACACAGAATCAACGAGAGACACTTACGTATTGCAATCACAAAGACAATTTTCATGCAGGAAATTTACTTAATATTATCTGAGACTCCTTCAGCTTTCGTAACTGCATGTAAACTTGATATAAGCAAAATCTCATACGCAACATCACGTACACTTCCATTAATCTTCTCCGTTAACAGTACGTATTATATATATTGATCTGGCTTTGTTTGGAATTAAATATTTGTTACGTTGATCGCACTGCTTTTATTTCAAATTCTTTATTGTTGTGAATATTAAAATAATACAAGGCCAGCAACATTGAATTCACAAAATCTTGAAATGCATGTCCGGCCTCTTTAAAATTAAAACGTCATAAATAATATATTGTATATATAAATTATTACAAGTTAGAGATTAAAGCCAGTGTCAGACGTTTAGAAATTCCAGAAATCAACTATTTAATACACATGAATAGAACTAAAAGGGTTGCTGTTAAGGATTTATATATTTACATCTGACTTGAAAAATCTGAGAACATGA
Organism: Sepiola atlantica; assembly: GCA_963556195.1. Classification (NCBI taxonomy): domain Eukaryota; kingdom Metazoa; phylum Mollusca; class Cephalopoda; order Sepiida; family Sepiolidae; genus Sepiola; species Sepiola atlantica. Next base: position 28,506,102 of record OY744534.1, read on the forward strand.
AATTGTAGTCGGGGGAAAAAAATTGAGATTTTATTTCTTAATTCACTCAATACATACAGGATGCAGACGATATTTGTTCGCAAGATTACTGACTAGTTTCATTTTTATTTAGATTTATTCATAAAACTTGGGTCAGTTTGTCTTCGTGAGTTGTTCTGTCGATTTCACTTGATGAACCCACATTTGGCTTTGATGACAACCTTGGAACCAAACACAGGTCTTTGTCACCATCGCTCAACTTAGGCCCCCAAAAGCTCTGGTGATCAGCTCATCCTTTCTGTTGCAGCTTGATCTGTTGGTGTCTCATTCTACTGCATCGCACACAAACTAAACGGAGTTGCAGTCAAGTGAAGTGTGATCAACGAGATTCTCTGCCAGTTAGGCTAAAGTCTTCCGGCTGATCTGACAGGGCGTTATACACAAGGTCAACCTGAAGCTATCTGGTTAACCCAGTATGTCACTACCACACTAAGAAGAACCCGGATGTAGTCATCGTTGTTCAAGCTGAAGCCCTCACGGAAGAAATGAGGTGGCATTACGTCACATTCAGTGACAAACTCTGGTGTTCTGATGACACCAGATCATCAACCACGCCCTGTTCTCTGATGTAGCCTTGTAGTCAGATCCTGAATCTTAACTCTTTCTATCATCCTCCTGCTGACGAAGTCTGAAATGGATGGACAAATAATGTCCATCCAGCGCAGATTCCAAAGAGAATTATTAGTTTCTTCCACAAATATGGAGGTTCCAAATTGACCAGGATCAATTATTCTGCTAATAAAGAATGTTTTCAAGAAGACAAGACTGACCATGAAATTTAAAATATGTACATAAAATTAGCAGTTGAAAATTGTGAACACCTATCGTCTGTATTGTGAACACGTATCGTTTTGTATAAATAAAAATTTATACTAACATTTTAGCTACACATTTGCAGACATTTCAGCTCTAGCTGGAAATCAGGTAAAGTTCTTAGCATGTAGAACTTTGCTTAAGGAAGCTCAGAGCTGAAACATGTCCGCAGATGTGTAGCCAAAATGTTTGTATGAAAGATTTGTGCTAAATGACTATATAGCTCTAGTAATTGTTATTGAGCACTATTATATAACAGTAAGGATTCACTGGATTAACTACTATAAACAAAACCTCACCGGACTTATATATATTACACAAACTCTGGGCAGCAAATCACAAAATCACACGGATTGAAAAGATATAAAAACAAAGAACAAAGAGTATATTTATTTTTAATGACTTCATATGACTGGGTCTTTAATAAATAATTGCAGCACTTAATTTGCAAGCCAAATACAACATTTCATGGGCAATGGCCCAAAACTTATCTTGTATGAACTAACAATACTATTATTAGTCATTATTAACAAGTTTATATCAGGTGAGGAATACCTGTCTCATGACAAAATCAGAAAATTCCAAACTTTTTACACATTTTTTTTTGTTTTAGTCAAAAAAGAAAAAAAGAAAAGAAAACAAACAAGTTTAATTAAACATTTGCCTATTGGTATGTCTTAATATCAAGGTATAAGTATCACTAGCACTTTCGATTCTTCGTCGAATCATCTTCAGGTGACAAAAAACAAATGTACAGAAAGCTGGAGAAAAAAAGAGAATTCCAAAAAGCAACCGAGAACGCCAAGTCGTGGTACCCCGCCTAATTAACCGGTATCGTCCGGGCCTTTGGGTCTGGATTTACGCCGGTCTATTGGGGGGGGGGGGGGGGGGTGTCGGTCCTGTGCAGTTCTAGGAGGTGCACCCTCCCACGCTTTGCCTCCCCTCTTTGGGGAGGAGTAAGTTTATTGCTTACTGTCTGAGGCGCCCCTACCGGGGAATGCCAACCGGGGCTGCCCAGGCAATTTTTAACCAGCCAGAATGCTCAAATTCTCGAGCGCTGGTTCTTTCCCACTTTCCTGACCTTGTGTCACATCTTACCTTGTGGGAGGAAGATAAATAAAGCCATGTGAAGTCGTGAGATGTCAAAACAAGAAACCGGTGCAGTTCCAGAAGAACGTTTACAATTTAAATTTCGATGCCAGAATTAGCGTCACACGATAAATTGTTTTTACGTTAAGCATTTTAAAATGTTGTTACTCGTTTCATACGTTATTGTACCACAATTTGTAGGTTGCTGGGTTTGAAAAAAGATAGCTTCAAGTATTTTTTTTTTTAAATTTAATCAGAATGTATTATCTCATGCTGTTAACTAAAATTTATCTTTAAACAGGTGGGGAGCAGTTATATATTTTTAAATGCTGGTAAATTGAGCTAGAGTTTACGAGGTGCATGGTGAGCTTGCGGAGAAAGGTTAGTGGTATATATAATATACGAGGGAGTGTGACGATATATCAAAATTTGAAAATGTTGGCCATGTCAGCAGTTTTGCAGATTAACCGTTTGTCTGATTATGTATGATTAATATGGTGGAAACGATCGTATGGAATAGAAAATATAAATAAAAAAGTGCTTTAAACAAAAAGCTTGGATTATTAATATCTCACTATTATACCTGGCAGTCTAGTACTATATAGATTTCAATCCACTTTCTGTGTGACTTTAAGGAATTAAACTTCATATATATATATATATATATATATATATAAGTCAACGTTTGGATGATATAAAAATCAATATGTTAATAGAACATTCAAATAAGTTTCAATAAGGGTTACATTTTTCACAATCTAAAGACTATCAAAATTCTCTTCGATTCAATCTGAGGTTACTAAGGGTAATTATCAGTTAGGTCCATAAAATGACTGAAATATATTAGAACATAGAAATGAAATTCATTTTTTTTTTTAAATAGATTTTCTTAGTTTCATAAAACAAAAATAAAATCAAACAAAGAATATCTTTGTGAAGAATGCATTAAAAAAGGTTTAAACATTTAAATAATTATTTTTATTGGTATTTTTTAGATTTAAAACAATTTAAATAAAAATGAATGCATTCCGATTTGTTAAATTTATTTGCTCTTTTACAGATGTCTGTAAAAAAACGCAGCGTCAACAAGTATTTAAAAAAAAAAAAAGATTTAGATGTAAACAAAATTTAATCTTTCCTCTTTATAAATGTATAATTCTTTCTCTTGTGTCACTGATAGTTTTTTTTTGGGGGGGGGGTGTCACGTTACTATTTTCAGTGACGGACGATTTATTTTATCATATTGATATGTTTTTTTTTTTACTCAATGTGCATGATAGTGTGTCTCTATGCATATAGAAACAGTCTCATCTTAAAAAAAAGGGGTCACCCTTCAATATGGTAGACTTAAATATAGGGGTTTAAGTTGGCTTTCACAAAAGAAACCCAAGTTGAAAACTTAAGTGAATGAAATTTTTGCCGTATTAAAATTGTTTCCGTTTGTTTTACATAGTTTTTTTTATTCAATTACTATTAAAAGAAAAATCTAGCTTGATCTCCACTATGCTGTGAATCATATTACGAATATTAAATGTGTTAGCTGTTGAAATGAATCTTATAAGTACAGTCAAAGTTGCGCTTCCATGTCATTTTTTTTTAATGTTTTTTCGAGAGGTAATGGGATTTTGCCCAATATTTGATCTAATAATTATTGCTTTCATTATGATCAATTTTTATTTACCACATGATATTACATTTGTACGGATTTTTCACTTGTTCATAATCTGCACTTTTTAGTTATATACTGAAAATTGGCTTCTGGACCAATGGAACAAAGACGGCAAATTTTCTAATTTCCAATAAACTTTGAATGGTCATAATTCGGTGGCTACTAAAATAAATGTATCTTTGTTTATGTTTTGCAAAAATCTATGTGGCCACATGAAAAGTTTTTAGATATAATGAAAATAAAATTTTGGTTCGGGATAGCTACTGATGAAAATAAAATTTTGGTTCGGGATAGCTACTGATGAAAATAAAATTTTAGTTCCGGATAGCTACTAATTAAAATAAAATTTTGCTTCCGGATAGCTACTAATTAAAATAAAATTTTAGTTCGGGATAGCTAATTAAATAAGTGTCTTTCAAATTATACTGTGAAGATTTAAACAATCTGCATAAATTATAAACTTAAATTAAACTCGTGTTTAGACATTTTTTTGTAATTCTATATAGGACTGTGATTTTAAACTTGGAAAAATTTCAACATGATGTTAAACTTTTTTTTCTCCCCCCCCCCTTCTCACTCTCTTAAACTTATGTAACTGGTTCAGTTCAATACAATAAAAGTAAAAAAGAAAACAACAAAAAGTTCTCAGTAGCCAACTGTTAGACCTAGTTTCAGGGTTATTTTTACAACACTTACTAGCAATGAAAGAAAACATTTTTTTTTCTGACTCTTTGCACGCTAATTTGATCCCTGTGGGCCCCAAATGAATGAATAGATTTTTAAAAATTATTATAACCAGCTCAAAATCACACTGAATCAAAATATGTAAGGTTTGTAAATATATCTTAAGTAGTTTCTGTGTTTTAGCTAAACACATGCCCTTCTTTTGGTTTAAATTATGAAGAGTGTAAGTGTCAAAGGAAAGGAAAACACAGTAGATTTTTCCGAGGGTAAACTTTTTCCTCTTCACCGTCTCACATCCACTGAATTCTTCTTTCCTCTTCGATTTGTTGCGTTACATCAGCCAACATTGATCTGCCTCATTGACAAATTTGTTGGTTTAGGTATATATGGTAAAGCAGTCTGTGCATGAGTCTTTTCCAGACTTAACATGGTGGATAACAGTGTTTATTTTTCACTGAAAATGTAAAAAATTAAATGTTGAAATAAACAACAAAAAAAACTTTTTTAAAGCATTTACTTATAAAATTATGTTTAAAATTCTATATCAGGAATAATGAATGCTGTTTGTTTAGGTAAAAACTACGCTTTAAAAATAAGGTATATAAAATAATTAGTAAGTTAAAAAAAAAACTTGTTTTGTTTGTCGATTGTTGTGGACGGCGGAGGAGAATTAGAAATAAATAATTTGTCAAAAAAAATTATTCCATTTGCAGGAAGGAAGGGGTGCATGTCCTTTGAAAAGTAATAAACATTGTTTCGATTTTTTGTCATTTTTTGTTATTTTAATTAATTACTGGTAATATCAACAAAACTATTCTATATATATATATAAGCAAATAGGACAATCAAATTATAATCGAACAACAGCAAACAGTTATTTATTTTGAACTGTTTAAAAATATAATTATGCAAATTAGGTAAACAAAAGATTTTGGTTGCAACTTTGACTATAAATAGAGTATTTCAAAATAATATAGTGTATTAATTATTTAAATTAGAGGTAGCTGTTTTGATTGTAATATAGGAGTGAGGCAGTTTGGTATGTATATGATACCAACCAGATTTAGTAAGATTTAGGGTATATCTATAGAGTTGGGTCATTTACAGCACTGACAGTGAGATTAAAATGCCAAATTCATATTAAAAATCGAACAATAGCTTTTTAATATACTGATCATGTGTATGTGATCAACATCCTATGATTAACTGATTTGCATATTGCTTTGCAAAAGGACATCTCATTAATTCACTAGTCATTCTTATAGTTTCCTAATTTAATGATCGTTTTCATTTTATTATAAAAGTTCTATTTACACACATTTTTTTTTATTGTGCATAGAAACTTAGCATTTTGGGTGAAAAGTCTTTCCAGTCCTTTCCCAATGCTGATACATGGGTCCCACTAGTATATATATATATATATATATATATATATATTTTAATTATTTTAGTAAATAAATATATTTTTAATATCTATAGACATGTTTTGCGTTGCCAAACACTCGTCAGTATAGATGACGTAACCGTAGTGCCAGACAGATGATTCGAACCTCGGATCCGAGTATTTTGAACCGTAGCTTCTTACGGCAAGGCCGTTTGATTGAGAGTTATTCCCTATTTAACAGTTTTGAGTGATCTCCCTTGATACCCAGAAGTATAAAAGAAACTGACTTGGAAGAGAGGAGGGTTCTTCAGTCTTGGAGTACTTCATTGATGAACCAGACCAACGTGGAGAGCTTTGACAAGGTCGTCGTGACAATCACACTTTTAAATGCGAGAAATATAAGTGTTGTATTTTTTATTGGTAAACACAAGTAATGAGATTCAGACAGTGTTCCTATCAACCTAAAAGGAGAGAACTCGCAACATGGCTAAATTTGAATATAGAAATAAACACCAGAGAATTTGTTTGATAAAATAAAAAGATTTTTTGTGCTTTCTTACTCGTTCTGCTATTGAGGATTTAAAAAAAACTTTATTGTTTCAAGAAAAAAAATAAGAAATACCGTCTATCCTGGTCTTGAAGTTAGGATTGGTTGGTTGGTTATTTGGTTTTGTTTAACAACATATCAACCTTTTCTAGGTTATTTAATGCCGAAGATAGTCATTTTGATAAAAATCTATGCTTCAATTCATTAATATTTTCAAATATTTATTCGTGCTGTAAGTATATTTATGCTTCATAGATTAATTTGTTTCATAGGCATCAAATATTCTGTAAATAATAGATTTTATTTAACTCATAGATTGGATCCTGACAGGTACTACTAGTCCAGATCGGACCTGGTAGTAATGGCTACTAAGAGATGACTCCACACTGTCGAAAGCTCTCAAATTAGAGGCCTCACAACCGAATGCAGTTTTATGACATATCCAGGATTGTAAGGGGAGAGAGAGCGGAGGTTAGTTGATAGGAAATAGGGTAGGCAGGAAAAAAAGAGGGGCTGGGAAAAAAGTGACCAAGGTAGTTTAGTGTCATTCCTGAGATAAATTCTATTTAACCCATAGATGGGATCCTGAAAACTAATACCTCTCTGTATCAGAGTGGGCCTGGGAGTAATATTTGTTAAATTATGGTAGACCAAAACGGACATTTACATTTTTTTTCTTTTTTTTTTTTTTAAATTCAAAAGTTTTTGTTTTTTTGTTCAGATGGATTAAAAAAAATTTTTTTAAAAAGAACTTTTTATCAATTTGAACAATTTTGAGCATATAATACTCTAGTAAAATTAAAGTATGAATCACATTGGTACATTTAGGGGTTCAGAAAAAAATAACTTTTATTCTTAATGGAAACTAGATCAAATTGTTTCTATATTGAACCAATTTGGATGTGAATGACAGGTAGTTCAAAAAGTAATGCTAAAGAAAGACACTATTTCAAAATTTAAATCTATAATCTTAGCCAGGTCCCTAGGCAGTGCCAAGTAACCCTGCTAGACAGATATAAAATATAATTTGCATTGCAACTTCCTCTGCTTTCTTTGAAACTGACCACAGCCCGATGTACTGTACATTGATTTTAAATCAAATGGTATACCTAGATTTCATCTTGAAGTACATACTGGGAGAATAAAGACTGATTGCAAACTTCCCATTCAATTCTGTGTGAAGTGAGGTTACCAATTTAGTAAACAAAAAATTCTATTACTGAAGATTTTGTTTGTGCTGTCACATTGGTGCGATACATCATTGAGTTTGTATTCCTAAATTATTACTTAAAATAAAATCACAAGGTCCTGTTGAAACCTGAGTTTATCCCCTTTGGAGATAATTGGTTTCAGCTCTAGATAGCATTATGGTCGCATGATTTGGTACTCTCGTGCTCTCACACACACGTGGTCATAAATGAGACTGTCTCTTATTGGTACAACCTTCAAATTGGACGGACATTTATATTCTTCGCTCTGCTTCTTAGCACGACTTCCAAATCTTAACAGGCTTTGTGTGTTAGAATTACTTTTGGATTCTCAAGTCAAAAATCCAAACGGACTTTGTTCACAATTTCTCTTACATATAAATAACTTTACATTTCGATTCATTCATTTTTTATTCGTCTCTTTAAGAATATGTGCATTTTTGTATTGCGATAGAACATTGTATTTCCAATTTAGGATACATTCTTCTAAGTGACGTTTTTTGTATATATTTTCATGTACCTTCACGTTGACACCGTAACATGCCTTTAATGTCTAGTTGCCATTACTTATATAATGCTGGCAACTGTAAAATAAATCGAAATATTGTTTACAGTTTCCTTCCATACTTCTTTACGATGCGTGTTGTATAGTCGATATGATAATACAACATGAACATAGTTGCCACATGAAAAGCGAATAAAATATTCTCAACATGGGAAGTCCTTGCAAAGAAGCTCTGTGACAGTTCTGCCTAACAGAAGACACATTGAGGAAAAAAAGGAAAGTGTTTCTTTGTTGTGGGAGAGAGACCGGTTTTGGCTGTGAATGTCTTATAAGGAGGAACCAGAGATTGAAGCTCAGTCAAGCACATTCCATTGAAATAGCAACAGAGTAGAAAGAGACTAGCAACATCTTTTCTGTCAGAAAAAGGGAAGTAAGGAACAGAAGAGATCATAGATTTCAACCCCTAATCATGAACATGGTTCGCATTGATAGACCATGTATTTCAAAATATCAAAATCACATATAAGGTGAGCCCCCCCCCCCCCCCCCCAAAAAAAATACCACCCATAATCATTAATAAAATTCACAATCCAACCATATTTGATACAAATAAAGTTCATTATGCCGGAGTTGTCCACCATTTTTTTTTTATTTTATCACCATTCAATGATAAGCACACCTAGATACGACCAATATCTTTGACACTCCCCTGATTTGGGCTATGATGTTCCTCTTCACTTTAGAGATAGTTTTGATAGACATTATCTTTGAGATAACTCTATAAATAAACACCTAAGGTGGGGTTATGGTCTGGTGAGTGTGAAGTCCATTCAGGATCTCACCTCCGATCACCAAAGTGTCCCTGCATATAATTGAACGGCGATAAAACAAAGAATGTTCGACATTCATAAGAGAAACTTGGTGGACAAGTTAGGCATAGACTGAAGTTTATTTGTACCAAATATGGTTAGATTGCAGGAATGATTGTGAATTTTATTAACGATTCCATCTGTAACATAATCCTCCATGTTTCTGTAAATCCAACCTTGTGTGAAAAATAAGGTTTGAACATCCAATGTTGCTACATATCTTGAATTGCATGAATTACTTTAAGAAAACTTTTGTGAAATACAAAATGTGTGATAAGCATGAATCACTCCATGAAGTCAAGTAAATAGTGACTTTTGGTATCTGGCATCGACCTGAAAAATTCAGCATCTTCAGAGAAAAGCAAGACGGTATCAGATTTTGAGGCCAGTATTCAGGAGATTTGGAGAATGTCATTGACCTCTTATTTAGCCTTACTCCCAGGTTCACTCTGACCCAGACTTATAGTACCTCTTAGGGTAGCATTTACAAGTTAAATAGCAAATGGTGATGAAGCCCCAATTTAGGAACTTTGGGTCACCTCTTAATTATCATTGCTTTCACAGTTCCACTCTAACCTATCAGGATCCAACCATGGATTAAATAGTCTAACACCTACCGACTATTGGCAAAAGGTATCTCTATATATATGAGTATCTGGCGTCAAACCAAAATTCAGGCGTGAATACACCCGATATTTTTAGCCACACTGATGACTCATAAACGACGAAACAGTCGTCTTTGGATGACTATATATATATATATATAACAATATTACGCTCATTTCCAGTGACCAAGTTTTTATTCATATCTTTTTTTTCAAAATCCAAAAACTTTAGTGAATTTTGACGGCCCATTTCACACAGAGGTAAACAACTAAATATTTATATGTCAATTGAGGATCTTTCATCTAACTGCTTTTCAGAAATCCAAAGTTCACTTCCAGAAAAAAATATATTGTAAGGCAGCAAACAGAAAAAAAATCACAAACAAGCAACTAACACTGAATCCAGTTCCCATAAGTAAAACAGATGTTTCCGTCCTATTCAGGCAACTAAGTTTTTTCTAAAACAAAGCCATGAAAAATATGTATAATTAACGAGATGAATTAATAATAAAATGTTTTATAAATATATAAATAATATAAAGATAAAATATAAAATTATAGTAAAATATAAAGATACAAAAAAGCAAGAACTTTTAAGAACCAAAAATTTAAGGTTTAATAATAGCCATAACTATGTATAGAACAACTTTACTGTAGTAATATATTAATATAATTAGGAGGCTAATACCATTAAGATAATATCTAAAAAAAAAAAGTATTTAAAGGTAAGTTTTACACAATAAATAAATAAGCACCAATCCACTATTGATAATTTTATGATAAATTACAGATGGAAAATGAGTTTAAGAAATAAAGAAATACTTTTATAAGATTGAATTAATTTATGGAAAGGAGGAGTGAAGGAAATAACTATTTAAAATTTATATTAAATAGCAACAAAGCTTTATCTGAGATGTATTGCTTCAATCATCCTACCCAAAACACAAATGAGATATATAAATAAATCTAAGGGTGGCAACTGCATTACTAAAACCAATGGAGTTATCTCCCTTAATAACTAATAAAATTGCATATAAAAATATCTATAAATTAACCTACAAGAATTTTAAATTATTTCTAAATAGTAAATAGACAAATATCACAAAACAGAAATAAGCAAAAGATATGTTTCCTAATGAATTAAATAAAACTAACAGGGTTTATATTTTAGGACTTATATGGAAAGTTCAATAAAGATATTTAAATTGGCAATGATATTTAACTAAAAGACTTTTAATTACTAGGCCTTAAAGAAGTTTAAGTTGTTTATAGTACTTATCAAGGTATTCGACCAAGAACTTATATTTTATTAGTCCTTTTAAACCTAACTATGTTCAACTGATTAAGATTATTATAGTCATTCATAATTTGTTATTCACTACTCATTAATTAGACTAAATATTATGTACACATGATTACCTTAGGTTATGCATAATATAGTTAAAAAATTCAATAGTTTACAAAACAACCTTATCTTACTAATAAGCTTATCTATTAACCAATGAAGCTGAAGAGCCCCGAAAAACCTCACGAAAGCCACATTACCCCCCCCCCTCCAAGTATTATGCTAAATCCATATGTCAAGAACATCTATTCAACACCATTCCTAATAAAAAAACAAAAACAATTCATAATAACCACACTACATTTTTAAATTAAAAAGTGTTCCTTCAATTCTTTATTATTCCGGGAAAATAACTATCTAATAATAGACAAACTAATCAATATCCATTCCTTCAAACCTCCCATCAAAAATGATCTTCAGATGCAATTAATCTCTATGTAGATATAGAAAATTGACCAATCTATGACTTATGTATAATAAATGTATTAACCTAAAATATTTACTACTTTAATTATATGCTGAACCATGGATTTGTATATGTAATAATTCTAGCAATCCACCAAATGGAGTAACTACATGCATATTCATTGTTTAATGTGTTTACACTATAGCATTATTAATCAGGCCTGAAATGTGAGAGCATATATCTAGATCGGTGCAAACAGTTTTGCAGAATTTCTTGTTTCTTATTAACTAAATAATCTTTAGATGCTATTATATAAGATAAGATTCCAGGGTACATATAGGTTGCATTTCTTGAATTTACTAGTTTTGTATTTATTTGCTTTACCTAATATAGACTATTTCAATTAGAATTGTGTGTTATTTTTATGTAATTCTCTGACACACTTAGCTAGTGATGTCAAAATGTCTTTAGGATCAGAATTAGACTTTACTTTGGAAGTGGATGTATGGTTTCTATACCTATCCTTAAAACTGCACCATTCTATTTCTCTCCACAATGTTGCATTTATACACTATATTTGAAGTTAAACATTCCCCTTCTAGAGGACATTCATTTACATTTCTACAATTACATTGGGGTTCAACTATAGAGTTTAGAGGGATATTCGTTCCACAATTTTTTATATTCCGATTTATTTTGGCATTATTAGAAGCTATAATAGTTCAGGCAAAGTTTATTGATGTTTAAAAATGATAATTTTACTGTTTTTATTAATAACGTTACCTAGTTTGCTATTGAGGAAAATTCTTTTCTACAATACAGTAAAATTCCTTAGGTATGTTGCTAAGAATGTGCTTACAGTATGGTGGACTAGACCATATGGAATTATGTCGCTTGTTTTTTTAATATTGTCAATAGTTGGCTAAAGTAGCGCTTGTTCAAATTTCACATTGCTTTTGTTTACTTTAGAGTTAATGTTATCTATAGCCATGTTATATGATACAATGTGGTATGGTCATCTATTTCTAAACCTACTCTCCACATTTCCATCTAATTCGCCCTTAACAAAATTTATTTCTTTACTAAACCCAGATCTAGCTAATTCTTCATTATAATATTGATTAAATAAGTGCTCGTTTGAGAGTAGCTTAGATACTGGGGATAAGTGCCTTTTTCACAGATTGCAGATGGTTGGAATTATTGTCGATAAAATATAATGTGTGATTGGGTTTATGGTAATATTCAAAAGTATTATCATTTAAGTTTAGTGTTATGTCCAGAACATTTATTACTCTATGGTTTATATCTATGGTTATCTAAAGGTCCAACTCAGCGAAAAATTGATATAGAGTTTTTTTTTAGTTTTCTCAAAATTTCTATCACTAGAATTAACAAAAAATAAAGCATCATCCCTATGTAAACCTTCCAGCATGCCCGGTATTTCCTCATAGACTTCCTTTAAAATGTAAAGAGCAACCAGGTCGGTTACTCTCCGAGTCTGCCGCACCCATAGTAATGTCAAAGTTAAGTTCCCTATTTTCCTAGTCTATAATTTGTTGTCGTATAACCCTAAAAGTTTACAGACAGGAACTAGAACTTTCAGAATATATATATATATATATTTTCTGAAACTACATTACTGATGGTACTTGAATAATTATACATCATTTTGATAAAAACAATGGAACAAATAATATTGTGGGGTTTGTGTTCAAGCCAAACATCCATAAAAAGGAAATTCATCTATTCCCCGGAAACACCGAGTGTGCCTCAAGGAGATTAAGGACTATAAATTTACCAAAGATTATTTCAATAAATGTTGCTATAGTTACACTGTAGCATAGCTGGACTGAATCTTCACCACATGACAAATATAGCCTGAGTGTGTGTCATCCATTGTTTCTGAATCTGCCAAGTCGTAGTAGTAGCAACTTTCTTCATAGCAGAGCGACTCCTTGTGATGTTGTTCATAGTAATAAAAACAACATCTCACCTTGCTGTTTTAATAATTTAAAGAGGGATTCATTTTTTTATATTTTTACAATATTACACTATAAGTTCCTCTAGAGCATTATACAGTACTAGGCTTCCTCCTACCTACCCCCCATAGAGGGGAGGAAAGAAGACCCCTGAAAAAAGTGTATGCTTCCTTTGCAGACCAAAAATGCAAGAGAATGTCTCTAGCTTTCTATCTACTACACATCACTATCACAACTTCCTGTTCACTACGTCACTTCTTTTGACCCACTTTTGTCACCTTAACTCTAAAGTGGAAACTTTGTTTTTACCTAACCTATTATCTCTCGTTGAATCAGGCTATAACACTCCTCCCCACTAAATTCATGATGTGTACATCTTTCAACCCCATCCGAAAAACTGAATTTTATAAAAACGTAAAAGAAAAATTTTTTTTAAAGTAATATTGTGCTATGAGCTGGAGGACATAGAGTCCCTAATCAATACTCAGCAATCACAAGTATTCCTGATAGTTATAGTAATAAACTAAAATGATCTTTTTAACTAAGTCAATGCATAACATCCTATTCTTTTTTTTAATTTAAAACCATTTAGCATTAATAATTAGCTGTCCCGAGCCAACATTGGCCGGTAGTGTATTTACTTGCAATTTATTTTCTTTTGCTTTGCTTTTTTTTTTTAACTATGCGGGGGGGGGGGGGGGGGTACGTTTTTGTTTCAATTAAACGGAAATAACTTTTAATGAATGAATACAAAGTCATGGTCACTTTTTTTAAAGATGGCAGCCATTTGAAATAATTCCTACCCAGTTAAAGTATTTTCAAGAAGGAATTTAAACGAATTACATTTTATTCTACATAACATGCAACAATCCACAAGAAAACTGACAGATCAGAATCAAATATTAATTTTGTAGTAAGAAAAAAAAGAACACAAACATTTTATTATTGAAAACAGACATATGTCGCCTAGGAATTATGATGGGATGGAGGATGAATAACATGCATATACAAATATATTTCCATAGAGAATTAAAATTTAATATTCGTTTTCTTAAATAAACAAAAAGGTTCAAAGTTTGTCTTTTTAATATTCAGAAAGCTATTCAAAATTTCACTGGCGGGCATGGATACACTTTTCAAATAATTAAGAATTTAGAGTTCTATTCCCTGCACACATGTCCGAGTATATTTGTCAGTAGTCCGCTATGTTGGTTAATATTGCAAGGATAATTAAAGCATGTTTAAGATAAGATTGTTTGTTTTGTTTTTATTCAAGAAAAATACATTTAGTAAACAAAAGTAATGGGATTTCTAAATACGAAATAATTAAAAGAAAATATATTATTTGTTATCAATGAAAAATAAATGCATCTTAATATTGTTTGATTTACTGAATAAAACGGTGTTACTAAAAATATGTCTTTTACTAAATTTTTGAACCCGGTGATTCGAGTGGCAAGAAGAGTACATGTGACTTAATGCATGACAAAAATAAAATAAAATATCGTCCTGGACTAAATAGTGAAATCTATTAAGCTGATCAAAAAGGAATTCATGTTTTCATAAAGGAATAGCAAAACCGTTTTTTGTTTATTAAGCCATTCCGTCAATTAAATAGATGAAAATCTCACTTTACTTTATATATAAGAGAAAGATAAGATATTGCTCTATCCTATAGGATATCAAACACGTTATTTGTTCCAAGATCTGCAGTCTTGATTCAGCTCTGTTCCGATTTTGAGAGATTTGTTTTACTGTTCACACGCATTTACTATCAGTATCGTAAAATTTGTAAACAGATCAATAAATTTATTTAAACGATATTTCTTCCACTCCGAGCGAGTTCATTAGCTCAGATAGTAAGACACCCAACACAAGTTGGTTACAGTTGGTAGTGGTGTGACATCTGAGTTTTACATCTCTCGCTCGCTATGTCTAGTCACACTGATGAGTTGTGAAACGATGAAACAGCTGTTTGTGAACAACTAATTTTCAGTGAGTTAAATGTGTTGTATAACAATTCAGGAAGTTATTTCTGGTTTTTAAACTTACTGGTTTTTATTTCGTCATGCATCAACAGAAGCAGCCAACGAGATTTGACAAGTATTCTTATAAGAATTAGGTGTACGTACAGAAATTCCAGTGAGTTCAGGTAGTAACAACAATATTGATCTTTATAGTCTAAATATAATCAGGAAGTGAGGATAAAATTCCGATGATTCAAACCAATTAGATTTTAAAAACGTCAGATTTGAATTCAGAAAAAACAAAGAGTATTAAAAAATGAAATTTAAGCATAAGCTAACTAATTGTTAGACAATTTTTGTCTGTTAGCTACATAATGTTCCAAACTAACAAAGAAACGGGGGCAACAAACAAAGAAACGGGGACAACAAACAAAGAAACGGGGGCAACAAACAAAGAAACAGGGGCAACAAACAAAGAAACAGGGGCAACAAACAAAGAAACAGGGGCAACAAACAAAGAAACAGGGGCAACAAACAAAGAAATAGGGGCAACAAGCAAGAAATACATGAAAGCCAAAAACTTTAGTAGTCTAATGCATTTTCTAAGGATAAGTACATCGTCAGAGGTAAATAATAAATTTTATTAGGCTAATAGAAAGTGGTGTTTTTTTGGTTTTTGTTGTTTTGTTTTTTTTTACACAGGCTGGACTAAGTTACTAATCAAGTGTAAACAAGACCAAAGAGTCTGTGAGAAGCCAGCTGTCTACAAAATGTAGTTGTAAAATATTTTAACCTATACAAGCGTTTGCAGGAAAGGAACAAGTCTTAAGAAGGGGGAATGATATGTACATATTTTTTTATGTTTCGAAATGTTTTTGATGAGGGTTGATATTTTGTATTATTTGGATAATTCCAACTACTGTTCTCATCTTGAATGTTATTCTCACAATGTTTCGACTGATGTAACCTTCACATGCGATTTGTCGAATTTGAGAATCTGTACAGAATTTCTAATGGAACTCTTTATTAAGAATACAATTAACAATTACTTAAGACTTCTACCTGGTAATTCAGAGTTTTCAAAAATTTCAGTTTCTGCAAACGGGAGGCAGTTAAAAAAAAATTTTTTAAATTTAAAAAAAAAAAGTAACATAGTGAGCATAGTGAAAAAGGACATAGTATTTCTGATTTAATCCCAAGCAACACTGGATCATCCTGCTAGTTAAAGTATATAGGAAAAAAGCCTTAGGGACACAAACGTTGCTTAACTCACATTAGTATAATATACATATATATTCTTTGGCTCAGTGGCTCCTAGAAATCCTGCCATCTGTGCGAGAGTTATACACTACGCACTGCATACCTGATTCCTGTCGGTTTGTTGAATGCCTACGTGAGTTAGATTCAGGTTCTGAGACATCCTTCATGTGCCTATTTTGATGTCTCCAGTCTGTTCACCAATATACCATTAGATGAGACCATATGTATTTGTGCCAACGTACTCTATGGAGATGGTCTGACCTTTCCATGCTTTTCAAAAGAGATCTTTGTAGAATTGGTACTTCTTTGTACTAAATTGGTGGAGTTTAGCTTCGCCAATATGTATAGTCAGTTAGACGAGGTCTCAATGGAGAGTCCATTAGCCCCAATGTTAGCTATCCCCGTTGAATATTATAAATCCGTACTATTTAGTTCTTCAACTACACCCACAACTTATGTTACATATGTTGACGACACTTTTGCCACGTTTTCATCGCAACGTGAAGGGGCTTTGAAGTTTACGTTAGAAAGTGAGGATAACTGTCTTCCCTTCTTGGATGTCTTTGTTGAACGTTCAAGAGACGGCTTTCTAATTACCATCTATAGGAAGCCTACTTTTACTGGCTTGTATGTAAATTGATCTTTTATACCGAAATCTAGAAAGGTAAGATTAATTTACACCTTGGTACACAGAGCCCTTATGATCTGTTCTCCTAGCAGATTGGATTCCGAACTGAATAGGATCAAGGAAATATTTATTAATAATGGTTACCCTGAAGACCTTATTAATGATTGCATCAATAAATAGTTGCTGATTTCAAATCCCCTAAAATATTTGGCCTTTCAAAATGTCTCGTAGGAGAAAATAGTAAAAAAACTAAGCAGATTATTGCTTCTGTTTCCTTGCATTTGGTGTATGCTGTCTTTCCTTCTTTCCATGAGGATAGTGTGCCCTATATCAATCATAATGTTGTGTATCAGTTTAAATGCTTGTGTGATGCTGGCTATATAGGGCATATGTCCTTGCATTTACAGACCCACATAAACCAGCACGTTCCATCTAAAATCCCACAGGGAAGGGTAGGATCCCTATGTTACCCTTCCTCTGCTACTTTGCTATTAGTTAGCATTTGGTTGAAAATCCTTGTTGTGCCAATAACTATAAAATGGAGTGTTTTGAGGTTAAAAAACTATTTGAAAATTTTGGAATCTGTCCATTGCAATTTGTAAACCTTCTATGTGCCGGCAGAAGGAATTTATAAAAACATTGAATTTCTTTGAGAAACTTTGACTTCCCCACCCACCCACTTTTTCCCCCCATCCCATGCTGTGCCCTTTTAATCGTTTTTAAACGATTATTGAATTAAATTTATTTTAATCGCTTATCGTTAATTTCCTGGCACATGCAATTTCCCCTCAATGATCTTTGTTTTCGCTCATATTGTTTCTTATCCATTCAAACTATCGATTTTCTCCTGACGAGATAATAGTTGAAAAGGCCCTTGAGAGTTTTCCGTCAATTTTGTTTAAGAGTATTTATAAATGTTGTACCTCCTAACACATATATACGTGCAAGACCGGCAAGAATTAACATCTCCTCCACTGAACATTGTGAGGCATACAACATCAAGGTCTGTAGGTAATAATAAATATTTATTTAAAATGTTGATATATATACATATATATATATATGTGTGAAAATGTTTTAGCATATATTTTCTATTCTTTATGTATACCAACCTTTTCTAAGTGAAAGCTCAATGATTGTCAACATGAAACAACAGAGCATATATAAATAAACAACATTTTGCTACATTCCAACAACCAAGATTTTATTCATCTTACGAATCATTTTTTCAAAACAAAAACCTTTGGTAGAAATTACAGACATTTCGTTCAACAGAAGACCAACCGACATTTGTGTGTCAATATTGGATCTTTCTTCTTTGGACTCTTCAGAAAACCAGAAAGTTTTCAATCAGAAAAAATACATAGCGATGCGATAGCAAAAGTCCAAAAACCAAACAACTTATCGGATTTGCCTTCATCGAGAGAGATTCAGAAATCGCTACTTAGAGAAGGCAGCCATCATTTTAACCCCACAAAGATAACAAATCATTAGATACCATCATATTTTAAAATATCTAACATGATAATACATGAATCTCACTACTTAAATGCCTAGAAATATAACTGTCAACTCCCATTAAATTAAAGGAATTATATATGACTAAGACTTAACCCTGCTCCGTCTCACACAGACCCTATAATAGACTCATTTAGACAAAGACAACGGAATAGGTGGAATTTCGCCACATTAACATTTTACTCTGCCCTCATGGGGAGCCAAGCAAATTGAATAGTTTTAAATTGAGAAATCGTATAAAGAAAAATTTAAGAAGCCTTATATACAAAAATAAAAATAACCACAGTGTTGAAGGATTTCTCCTTCATTGACCGTAATTTTTTTGTCTGCCCTCGTGGGGAGGCAAGTAAATTTGATAGTTAAAGTGTGAGTGATCGTAGAAGAAAAATTAAAGAAGCCTTATATACAATAATAGCAATTGTGACAATGTATAAGGATTTGTTGTGTCTGCCCTCATGGGGAGGCAAGTTAATTGGATAGTTAAAATGTGTTGGAGCCTAAAAATAAAATTTAAAAGCCTTATATACAATAATAGCAATTGTGACAATGTATAAGGATTTGTTGTGTCTGCCCTCGTGGGGAGGCAAGTTAATTGGATAGTTAAAATGTGTTGGAGCCTAAAAATAAAATTCAAAAGCCTTATATACAATAATAGCAATTGTGACAATGTATAAGGATTTGTTGTGTCGGCCCTCGTGGGGAGGCAAGTTAATTGGATAGTTAAAATGTGTTGGAGCCTAAAAATAAAATTCAAAAGCCTTATATACAATAATAGTAATTGTGACAATGTATAAGGATTTGTTGTGTCTGCCCTCGTGGGGAGGCAAGTTAATTGGATAGTTAAAATGTGTTGGAGCCTAAAAATAAAATTCAAAAGCCTTATATACAATAATAGCAATTGTGACAATGTATAAGGATTTGTTGTGTCTGCCCTCGTGGGGAGGCAAGTTAATTGGATAGTTAAAATGTGTTGGAGCCTAAAAATAAAATTCAAAAGCCTTATATACAATAATAGCAATTGTGACAATGTATAAGGATTTGTTGTGTCTGCCCTCGTGGGGAGGCAAGTTAATTGGATAGTTAAAATGTGTTGGAGCCTAAAAATAAAATTCAAAAGCCTTATCTAATATATAAAGTAGAGACGATTTTTCCCCTGTGCCTTCACGGAGTATAGGAAAATAACCACATGCATCACAGGCTACTAAACTCACCACTATACTACACTTATTCACTCGAGCGTGTTTTAGTAAATTTGTCATTATTTGTTTCTACCTAACACTAAATATTACATTTGGCCCACCATCAACGTCTCTCTAAAAAACCAACTCCATACAGGTGGTAGCAAAAACTTTTCCCCCTAACAATTATGTACTGTCACTCTACTCATCGACACCAGGAACTAATACACAGAGTTTAATTTTCACAAAACACCGGTTCTTATTTATTATTTGCCTGGCATTAATTTAAGACGCATGCCAATACTCAAGCTTAGGTTAATTCGCTTATTTTCACATATATTTGTAAGCCGAAACAATGGCGCAATGGGTAAGAACGTAGGTTCCATGATCGTCAGTTTTAGCGTTCGATCCCATTCTACTCCATCACTTTTTTTCTTTTTCTTTAAATTTAAAACATTCGCCAACATGGTAGACAGGAAAGAAAAAACAATAGGCCGTTGCTTTTATTATTCGACGTCATGCAATAGGTAGTACTTTCTCCCGTGCAACGCCGGGCGACGGGTTCCGCTAGTATACAATAATAGCAATTGTGACAATGTATAAGGATTTGTTGTGTCTGCCCTCGTGTGGAGGCAAGTTAATTGGATAGTTAAAATGTGTTGGAGCCTAAAAATAAAATTCAAAAGCCTTATATACAATAATAGCAATTGTGACAATGTATAGGGATTTGTTGTGTCTGCCCTCGTGGGGAGGCAAGTTAATTGGATAGTTAAAATGTGTTGGAGCCTAAAAATAAAATTCAAAAGCCTTATATACAATAATAGCAATTGTGACAATGTATAAGGATTTGTTGTGTCTGCCCTCGTGGGGAGGCAAGTTAATTGGATAGTTAAAATGTGTTGGAGCCTAAAAATAAAATTCAAAAGCCTTATATACAATAATAGCAATTGTGACAATGTATAGGGATTTGTTGTGTCTGCCCTCGTGGGGAGGCAAGTTAATTGGATAGTTAAAATGTGTTGGAGCCTAAAAATAAAATTCAAAAGCCTTATATACAATAATAGCAATTGTGACAATGTATAAGGATTTGTTGTGTCTGCCCTCGTGGGGAGGCAAGTTAATTGGATAGTTAAAATGTGTTGGAGCCTAAAAATAAAATTCAAAAGCCTTATATACAATAATAGCAATTGTGACAATGTATAGGGATTTGTTGTGTCTGCCCTCGTGGGGAGGCAAGTTAATTGGATAGTTAAAATGTGTTGGAGCCTAAAAATAAAATTCAAAAGCCTTATATACAATAATAGCAATTGTGACAATGTATAAGGATTTGTTGTGTCTGCCCTCGTGGGGAGGCAAGTTAATTGGATAGTTAAAATGTGTTGGAGCCTAAAAATAAAATTCAAAAGCCTTATATACAATAATAGCAATTGTGACAATGTATAGGGATTTGTTGTGTCTGCCCTCGTGGGGAGGCAAGTTAATTGGATAGTTAAAATGTGTTGGAGCCTAAAAATAAAATTCAAAAGCCTTATATACAATAATAGCAATTGTGACAATGTATAGGGATTTGTTGTGTCTGCCCTCGTGGGGAGGCAAGTTAATTGGATAGTTAAAATGTGTTGGAGCCTAAAAATAAAATTCAAAAGCCTTATATACAATAATAGCAATTGTGACAATGTATAAGGATTTGTTGTGTCTGCCCTCGTGGGGAGGCAAGTTAATTGGATAGTTAAAATGTGTTGGAGCCTAAAAATAAAATTCAAAAGCCTTATATACAATAATAGCAATTGTGACAATGTATAAGGATTTGTTGTGTCTGCCCTCGTGGGGAGGCAAGTTAATTGGATAGTTAAAATGTGTTGGAGCCTAAAAATAAAATTCAAAAGCCTTATATACAATAATAGCAATTGTGACAATGTATAGGGATTTGTTGTGTCTGCCCTCGTGGGGAGGCAAGTTAATTGGATAGTTAAAATGTGTTGGAGCCTAAAAATAAAATTCAAAAGCCTTATATACAATAATAGCAATTGCCAGAGTGTTAAAGGGTCTCTCTCTAATTGACTTTATTTTTATGTGGTTTGATAAGTTTTTGTTGTAAATAATTTTGAGTATAGAATAGAATTTAAGTACGTTATCGGATGTGAAATGAAAATGGCGAAAAGTATGCCATATGCAAGCTTGAAACATCATTTTCGATTTAATATGTCACGACTCCTTATTCCAATTTAGATCAAAAACTATTTCATGAATGTGATTCTGAAAAATATCTAAAATGTGAGGTTCAAGCCTAAGGGGTCTTCAGAAGAAATTGAAATTCAGGGAATCTTGCTTAATTGGTGTCTCTAATGACTATCGATCAAAGTTAATGTAAATTTTAAATATTTGAATGTTCGAATGGAAGGTTGTGTATATAATATGGCCCCTAAAAACCTTTTAAAATACCCCAACAAAACTGAAATTCGAGATATATTTATGAAGTGGTCTCTCTAGCTATTGTCAAAATTTCACAAAATATTCCCCTTTGTTTTCATTTCGAGACGCTGAAGATTCCTTATGGACTATAGACAACTTTTTAAAAAAATACAAAACTATAAACAAATAAATAAAATAAAACACTTAATAAATCCCACCCAACAAATATAGAACTGACTCTGGTGCTTTCTTCAAAAGAGACGCTTCAGCAATGTACCGTTTAACAGTGAATCTAAACCCCATTTCTCCCTGTTGTTTTCATTTCATGACGCTAAAGATGCCTTATCGGCTATAAACGATTTTAAAAAAATTTTAAGTTAGTCCATCTGGATGAAACCACGGTACGACTCTGAAATATGTAACAGATTTTTAAATAAATTATTTGTGTATAATTATATATATATATAAAGATGAGAAATGTTAATACTAAAAATACAATCCCCTAAAACGATTTGTTCCCCGAATAGTCAAGACAGTTTGGGGATTTTTACCCACACCTATACACCTATAAACATGATTAAGACTCAACTAAGCTAGCATAGTATCCGTTCTGTCTTCGGTCAGAGAAATACTTCCAGACTGAGGCAATTTTATCCCAATTCAGATGCTCCTTTTTGGGGAGGGGCTGGATTTTCTCCTTAAATACCAACTTTGTGTCTAAATTTGGCCTCGTAGGGAGCTAAGTCATTAGGGATTATAGACTAAGCTTTAGAAGAAAAAAAAAATGATTATATTGCAAATTTGTGTGTAATCTCAGAAATAACTTTGATATATCTACGTTGATATGCAGGATAAAAAAATTCAAACCACAACCTAAGTTATTTCGATGTTTGAACCTACTTTTCTTTAAATAGGTTGCAAAGTTCAAAAGATAACTAACTGCCCTATCCCCACAACAGATTTAAAAAATCAGTCAATGTGTGTTTAAGTAATTTCCTTAGTAAATCACATGGTTTTATTAAATACAAGCAAAAAAGTACTCGCCATCCGACGGCTAGCTCTAAGTATTATTTTTAAATGTATAACTTACAGTAAATATTTGTTTTTATCTACATACGAATACGTTTCATCCTTTTGGGAATCGTCAGTATAGAGAATATTATTCATACTAGTCGCCAGACTCGAATCCCGGAACACAAGTCATGTTTTAAACTCAAATTCCGACGTCTTAGCCCACACTGCTGTTAGCAACAATCCGGTAAATCAGCGAGAGATTAAACCTATTTAAAGGCAGCTGTCATCAGAGTGTTTTACTACTGAAAGGAACATGCATTGAAGCCACAATAACGGCTGTGTTAATACTACTCACTACAGAGCCCAACCTAAATTTGGGGGTCGACAAATAATTATAAATATTTGGTTTTATTTACATACGTATACGTTTCATTCTTTTGCGAATCATCAGTGTAAAGAAGATTATTCATCACAGTTGCCGGTCTATCGGTCGGTCTCTCTCTCTCTCCATATATCTATATCAATATTATTTGTCACCCCCAATCTAGGCTGAGCATTAATCATAAGTTGGACACTCTTAACGTCAGCTGCTTACAATACATTTAAAACACTCACTGTTTATGTAGTTTTTCATGGTGGTTGTGAGGGTTAAGACGTCGGAATTTGAGTTATAAACAGGACTTGTTCCAAGGTTTCGAATCTTGCAACCGGCTTAAATAATTATGTCTACAATGATGATTCCGGAAGGATCAAACGTATACGTATGTAGATAAACAAATATTTATAATTATTTATTTATATATATATATATATATATATATATATATATATATATATATATATATATATAGCTCAGTCTAGAAAAAACAAATAAAATAAAAAATAAAAACAAAATAAAAAATAGATTTGATTAACTTATCTGCTACATCATAAGTGACCTTCCGTTCGACACAATATCCTTACACGTAGTTCTAATTCTAAGCTTTTCATTTTTAATGGAATATTTCACTACTCTAACCGTATATGGAAAATTCCATTGAAAGTTGTTGCTCAGTGGATAGTGACGTCTGTTACTTTCTCTCTTGTTGCAGTTGTCTCATTAATAACAACTGTTTAAAAGCTAATAAAAATGACAGCACAAAATCATTGCAATTTAAGCAAGCTTTCAGGTTTTTTCTCTTTTAGTATACCGTATACATGCATAATATCCCCAACCCATCCCTCATCAGGAAAAGGATCACCTGTCCCAAAGCACAACTGCTTTTTCTCTGTTCAAAAAAAAAGAAAGTTTTTTTTAAATAAAAATGATTTGATCAGCTTATCTGCTATGTATCACTAGTGACTTCTTGAAAATATCCTGACACACAGGATCAATTCTACATTTTTCCCTTTTATTGGAATTTTCCATTACTATAACCTTATGTGGAAGATACTGTTAACATTATTTTCATCCACCCACATAATTTTGCGACAACAGGAATGCATAAAGCATACTACAGCTCAACAAGATCCGACATACGCGTGTACAGTGAGATTTCGGAACCCTTCGAAATACAGTCTGGTGTTCAGCAAGGGTGTGTTTTTTCGCCAACGGTTTTCAATTACGCTATTGACTGGGTTATCTCAAATGCCTTAAAAAAAGTTTCCTCCGGTGTCACTGTTAGTCGTAACTTTTCAGTCAAGGACTTGGACTACCCAGATGATATTGTGTTACTCGGTGAAACATTTGCTGATGTCCAGTCTGCTATTAATGAGCTTCAGCATGTTGTATCGCAGATTACGATGAAAATAAATGCCTCAAATACAAAAATACTCGCTGCCAGCTTCGCCCCAACAGACAAAACACCCATCGTCCTCAATGGTGGTGTTCTTTAAGACGTTGAGAGTTTCAAATATCTTTGCGCCATCATCACAGCCACGGGTCAAGATGGAGCTAACATCAAAGCGCGACTAGATTTTACACATTATGCCCTCTGCTGACTCAATTCCTGGCTCTGGTCAAGATCCGAGATGAGGCGCAGCACCAAAGTAAGGATCTACCGTGCACTGGTGCGAACGATTCTTCTTTATGGCAGTGTGTTCTGGCCAATTATAATAGAAGACATTTCGATCACCACTGCCTGTATTGCATCCTCCATGTCCGATGGCAGCATTTCCTCACAAACATGTTTATAGAGGTTTCCACTGCAAAATTAACTCTAACCTCCGACAAGTCATTCTCACAAGACATCTGTGTTGCCCTTCGCTGTCAACCGAGAGAATTCATCTACTAAGCAATTACCCCAGTTCCCCTACAGGGTTGGAAAAAGCGATGCAGTACACAAAGAAAAACCTGGTTGACCTTCGTGAGGGACACAGTTGCAAGGATAGATGGAGTCGGCTCAACCCACTCTGGGTGAATGCTGTTTGAAGTACAAACTAAGTAGTACAACTGGACGACCAAATCCAACATGAATCAATAAAGCTATAAATGATATAAAGACAAATACAGACATTACACTAGTGCGGGATAAACCTACAAAAAATAAATAATAAAAAATAGAAAACAAGAAAAGAAAAGACAGATTCGAAACCATCTGTTCCCACTTTCTTTATTCAATTAATATTGATCATGAATAAATGTGAAAATCTAAGAAAATGATCAAAAGTAAAATTTTTGTTTCGAACAACACGGGTCAATATGTGCCCTATTGGACTAACAAAACAGATTTTTTATGAATCTTTTGTAAAGAAAGCTATCACTTCATGTAAAGAAGGAACATTGACTTTTAGAGCCTTAGATAAAAAAAAAAGTTTACACTAAGGTTTAGTCATTGAAAGCTCGACAATCTTTGTTATCGCCATCCAATGAAAAGCACACCTGCAAAAAAAAGACATGCAAAATTGTCAATAATTGGCACTCCCCTCTTGGCACTGCCCTAATTTTGGCCGTGATAGCCCTCTTCAATTTAGAAATAGTTTTTATAGAAATTATCTTTGCGATAACCCCAGAAATAAAAATCGTATAGTCCAATGACGATGAAACTCATCCAGGATCAAAACTACTGATAAGATGATCACCAAAGTGTCCCTGCATATCATTGAACGGCAATAAAAAAAAGACTGTTGGACATTTATGACTGAAACCTGGTTGACAAGTCGGGCATAGATTGATGATTATTTGTATCAAATATGGTTGGATTGCAGAAAGGATTTTATTAACAAATCTATGAGTGGCACTTTGTATGGATCACCCTGTAAATGAGAGCTTATTTGTGACCCAAGTGTTAAAAGCAGCTGCCAGAATAGTGGCAAGGCGAACGAAGGCTGCCATGAACCAACCTAAAAAAATGTTATTACGAAGCACTAAATTACAAGATTAGAAAATAAAGAAAATAAAGAAATTATGCCATTAGCATCATAGACTGAGGTTGTTTTTTTTTGTTTTAATAAATTATAAATAACATTATAAATGAAAACCAAAAATCATTTAAGCTTCTCCATTCTGAAACAATCTCAGTTTTTAATCCTTTCAGAAAAAAAAAAACATTCTTCAGAAAAAAAGGTTAGTTAACCTTTTTTTCTAATTTTAGTAAAAAGAAGAGAAAGAAAAACAGTTTTATTTTTTGTATGTTGATTTTATTATATCAGTGCTTAATTCCAATTAAAATAAATCAACACCAAAAATAATTTTTAGGGTGAAGAACTTTTTCTTGTCACCTAAAAAACACCTGCTAATTTACATTCGAATTTTTTTTTCTTGAAACAAAAAAAAAAAGAAAAAAGAAAAAAAGAAACGGAAACACTGAAACCACTTAACAGCTCAAATAAAAAAAATTTTTAAAAACGGACGAAAAGTTGGTAGAAATCCCAGATTTAATCTAAAGTTCTGTGAAGAGAAACGATTGAGTATTCATTCCGAGAAAACATTAGACTCTTGCTATTGGATAAAGAGAATAAGTCTGCGATAGTTATAATTCCAAATTTAACTGGGTCCTTATACAGATCAGATTTTGTAACCAGTTTAGGCAAGGGAGATAACTCGTTTTTGTTGGGCTTTTTTTTTTTTTTAGATTGAACAAGACGTTTTTTAGTTTTAATTTAATAAATACTGGATGAATTTGCGTAATTTTTTTACTAGTCTTTTATTAAGCTACCACATAAGTACATCAAGTTTATACATTTCTTTTGCTATTTTTTTAACATGTCACTGTGAAACAGCAGAAGCACCAACACAGATTTATTTACAGTACTTTTTATTTCGTAAATTGTTGCATCTTATTTATTATTTTTTGTAATTGCAGTTATTAATCATAACACTATAAAATAGTGTTATTTTTTGGTTATGATTAATAATAATACTTCCCTTTTTTCTTTGGGGGGGGGGGGTAATGCAGTATCCGTTCTGTTGTCATAATACCATCCTTACAGGCATTAAATCTTCCTTTAGAGGAGGGGTTAGTGTAGTATATATATATATATATATATATATGTATGTATATGTTTGTTCATCATGATACCATCCTCCCAGGTATCATGTGTTTACCTTTCTTCTTTATATACCGATTGATACGTTTTTTCTTTCTATTTTCTTTTGTGTTTACCTTTCTTCTTTATATACCGATTGATACGTTTTTTCTTTCTATTTTCTTTTGTGTTTACCTTTCTTCTTTATATACCGATTGATACGTTTTTTCTTTCTATTTTCTTTTGTGTTTACCTTTCTTCTTTATATACCGATTGATACGTTTTTTCTTTCTATTTTCTTTTGTGTTTACCTTTCTTCTTTATATACCGATTGATACGTTTTTTCTTTCTATTTTCTTTTGTGTTTACCTTTCTTCTTTATATACCGATTGATACGTTTTTTCTTTCTATTTTCTTTTGTGTTTACCTTTCTTCTTTATATACCGATTGATACGTTTTTTTCTCTATTTTCTTTTGTGTTTACCTTTCTTCTTTATATACCGATTGATACGTTTTTTCTTTCTATTTTCTTTTGTGTTTACCTTTCTTCTTTATATACCGATTGATACGTTTTTTCTTTCTATTTTCTTTTGTGTTTACCTTTCTTCTTTATATACCGAATGATACCATCCTCCCAGGAATGACTTCCTATTTTTTTTTGTTTGGTGATAGGGGGGTAGTATCTGTTCTGTTGTCATGAGACCATCCCCCCATCTTTTGGGAGCAATGTAGTATATGTTCGTTCATCATATGTATTAACAAAAGTAGGCGCCTGAAGGAGGATTGTATTGCTCGTAAAAAAAGAAAATGAAACAAAGTGTTGGCAGGTTCGTCATTATAGCATAAAGTGATGACGTATCGCTGTTCTTCACACTCGATTGGTGGTCCCTAAAGATAATCAATTGTTTCCAGAATTTGTGCGAACAAACGATATCGGAGAGATATTCCAATGGTCCCTATAGTATATTTGAACAGAGGCTTTATCGTTTTATAAACAGAGTAAACAGGGCTGATGCTTATTATCCTCGGTTTCTGTAGTGGAATCATCAGAGAACGGATATGGCTGATACCAGCCCATTGAGCGTAACATAACTAGTTCGTCAGGGGTTTTATTTACCCTCAGCTAAACAGGTACAGTGGTACCCATTTATTAATGATCTGGATGTAGTGTTAGTTTACAGCACCTGGTATCCCCCACCACCACCACGGAGTCACCCAGGCTCAGCATTAAATGATTGATAAAGAACCGTCGGCAACCCATGTTTGTGGTTTTGCCGGAAGAGCAAATAGTAAAATAACCCCTCCCCCCAACAAACAAAAAATATTAAAACCTGACCGATTTAGATGTATCATAAAACCGAGCTAAGATATCTTCGTTTTTGAGATTTCAAAAAAAGTCCTTTGATTACTGAAGAGTAAGCCATAAACTACAAAGTTAAAAAAAAATATTTAAGAAAAGTCCCCCCCCCCCACCGCCTAATTTCGAGAAGGGTTTTGTAACTGTCCCAATGTATTTGCTTCTCCACGAGGGCAAAGTTAGGCACAAGGTCGGTTCTTAATGTGGAGAAAATCCAGTTTCTCCAAAAAGGGACACTCTGAATAGGAACACAAATACCTATATATTTCTGTTCACACTCCCTCACGCAAAAGGAGGAGGTAATTCCTGGGAGGATGACCTCCCGGGATCAAACAGTCAGATACTAAACTTTGTTCCTAGCTCAAAAGCAGGATAAAAATGTAAATGTCCCTATTTACTTGCTTACCCAAAAGGGGAAAGTTAGACACAAGGTCAATTTTTAATGTGGGGACAATTCAACTCTCCAAGAAATATTCTGGATTGAGGGGAAAATAAAAATTGTCTTATCCAAGAAAGATATCTCCTACTTTGAATAAGGACAGAACAGATCCTACACTTTCATCCTGGCCCGAATATTGATTGATTAAATAATATTAAAGTTACAGCGTGTTACTGAACGGTGTAGATTGAAATTAAGGTGCCCTGAAAATTGGGCAATTTGGGCAAGGTAGGAAAATTAGGCAATTATGGAATACATATCGATTGAAAATAGGATCGTTCTTGAGGAAGTATAGTTTTAAAAAGTGGCTACCCCGGCAAACCATTGGCTCGTGTTACTGTTCCCACACAGAATAAGAGAAAAAAATGTATATAGGTATTAAGAATGATATTATGTTGTTTCTGTTAAATATTATTAACTGAGGAATCATTTCGAGTAAGAATCCAGTTAGTATTACGCATGTAAACATGCAAAAATCACGGTTGAAATCTGAGGAAATATGGAAGAAATTTGTAAATAAGCCCCATATAATCCAAAATGGCTGACAAATGTGACGTGATGTAGGGTTTATTTAAAAATAGAACGGGTTGAACGAAAGACAAACCCTTCACAGAAAGCAAGTTTACAAGAATAAGTGTTAATAAAAAAATATCTAATAATGAGATGAGTGTTACTACAGTTAGAAACGTCGTTGAAATGATAAACTTTGAAAATTGAGAAACCAGACAACTTGACGTGTGATTTTGTCAAATAAATGAAATATTTATTAAATCCCTTTTTCTTTTTTAATCCAAATTTTCGGTTTTATAAAACCCGACTCATAGTAATACAGACAATATTTTCCTTTTTTCCTCAAAGTTTTACAGCGTAGCCGAAGATCGACGATCTCTTCTGGTGTTATCGAAGAGACTTTTTTTCTTCTTTTTTTAAATGTCCGATCTGTAGTGAAGCGCGCTGGTTCATTTATTTGACAAAATCACACGTCAAGTTGTCTAGTTTCTCAATTTTCAAAGTTTATCATTTTAACGACGTTTCTCACTGTAGTAACACCCATCTCATTATTATACACACGCATGCCTATGATATACACACACACGAGGGGGGGGGGCAAAAAACTGGTTAGGAAGACCCTTCAAACCTTTTGTAAAGAATAGACATTCCACTGTTTTATGATTTGTTTAGAACCGAAACAAAACGTCCATATCTAAATGGGAGTGGGGCATTAGTGGGAGGAAATGAGAGATGAAGTTTGAGAGTGGATGGAGGCCAAAGTCAAATAAAAATGGAGAGTTGGCATCTTGGAGGAATTCTAGTACTTAAAAAACAACAAAAAAAACTACACTTTGATCCTAGCCCCGAAGGCCAAGGTTGTGTCAACAGTCTGGTGTCAGCTAGAAAGTCTCGTTTCTTATTAAACAATCTGTATTTTACCGAAATCTTCAGGCTCTCAGACAGCGGGAATTGTTAGGATTGGTTAATCAACATTATTTTACCTTTTAATTGTGATTTGGTCATATGACCACGTTTTGCGGACGTAGTTGTAAACAGCAGTTCTAAATGCATTCTATTTCCTTATAATATATATATATATATATATATATATATATATATCTTTTATAAGTGAAAGAAGGGAAGAAAAATAAAAGTGAAACTATAGAGTAGAGCCGGGAAGGGAGAGGCTTAACATGTCAGTAACATATCTTACTCTTACTCGACAAGCATGCTACAATTACATTAAAAAGGAATTGCCGCCAGCTTTGATTCACTGAGTGCAGTGGTTTGGAATCTTTTTAGTCTCCGTGTAATATCAACGATAAGAGATAGTGGCTCCTCCTTTGTACTAAATGTCGAGTTTCAAACTCACTAAAAAGCTATTTTTTTTAGAATTTACTTTTAGCTTTATAGATTTAAAGAACCCAGAAATTCCATCGTTTAATTAGAAATGCCAACTAACGATTAACAGATAAAGATTTTAATTTTCGCTTTAAAAAATGGGGGGGGGGGGTAATAGATACAAAGAAAAGCCGACACAGCTGGAAGAGAAACGTGCTGAATGTGTGTGAGTGACTCAGAGAGAACGTCGTGTATCATATATTTATAGAGAACTAGCTGTACCGATCCGGCGTTGTCCGGGATCGATTACATTCAAATTTCTTTTGTAAATGTTTCTATGTTCTATAACCCTAACCTTTTTTGTTATGTTCAGTATTTAAGCTGAAAGTGAACCTAGTTTCTTTATTTAATAAGAACGAAGCTAGATCCAAGTAAGAAAAAAAAAGCAAGAAGGAACGCTAACTCTTATTAAAAGAATAAGAGTTATTCTCCTTGGCTGTTTTTTTTTCTTTTAAAATAACTATTTAAGAATTTTTACATATTAGAAAACTGCAAGATCAGATTAAGTGTGTTTTTATATAATTTTTTTAGCGAAGTATGTTATTGTATTGCCAATAACATGGTACAACAATAACAAATGAAAGTTGTCTAGTCATGAGCAAAGTCTGATTCGTCAGTTTAAATGCTATTAGATTTTTTTTTAAATAGTGAATTTGTGTGTCCTTTAAACCTCTTAGAATAGGATAATATGCATTTTGATGTGAAATTAATTTTAATAAAAAATTTTACCAATGTATTTGACAATGAATCTATTCTGATTTTTGTTTTGTTTTTGGTGAAATTTGTAACTCTTTTGGACATTGCTGTTGATTTGTAATTTTTGCTGGGCACCTACAGAAATTTTGTTTTGAAGATAATCCATAAAATGTTATGGTTCATCGTATGACTTAAAATAAACACTGCCTTGAAACAGCTGTAAACGACTGTTCATGCTCTTTATTTGGAATAACATGTGAAAAATTATTTAAATCGTCAAAATACATACATACAGAGGTGCTGATAGCTATGCGTCCTGCGTCAGAGACTCATAAAAATCTAAAACGACGCAGTAAAATTAAAAAAGGACGCAAGTTAATTTTTTCATTAAGAAAATATAAATAAATAAAATAGGATACAACGCAATACACATGGAAACCCCGTCAGGGGGTGTGAGTTCTCTTTTACCACCCATTTTGTTCTTTTTTTTTCTTCTTACTTTCCTTTTTATTTCTCATTATTTCAAGTTAACTATAATAGCAGTCGACACAACCTACCCACAGTTTTCTTTGTAACTGAACGATTTAATTTTGTGACACGGATCCGGGAAATACATTTCTTGTTGTACATACAGCTGGCTGTGAACAAGGATTTTCAGCTCAAAACCTCATTATCACCGGAACAGGATGCCATCGAGTATCAAAAGTAGCTTATTAGTGATCAACCATTCTTTGAAATGTACATTTTTGAATTCTGGACATGTGAGCCTTTCCGCAAGAGGAGGAGGGGGGGGGGGGAATAATTCACATTCATACTGTTATTCAATTTATGTAGGAGACCGCAAAAAAAAAAATCATCACTATTTTCTTTATTAGATTTTTAAATTTTCTTTTATCCTATCTTATTCCGGGATCGAATGGTAACAAATTTCCGGGGGGGGGGGGGTAAATCAGATTCGTGAGTCCCAGGACTCACTACATTATAAAGCTATCAGCATCACTGTATATAATTTATATATATATATATATATATATATATATATATTATATATATATTTAGATTAGAAGATGTAGTTACTACTATAGTAGTAATAAATTCTAATATAATATGCGTTGTTTCAATATGTGTATTTGCAAATAACATTAAGGGAGATAATTCAGTATATATTCAAGCGAACGTAAGCATCAGCAGAAGCTGACTAGTGACTGATGTATTTGTATTGTTCGTAATGCAAACACGACGACTGCTTGTTGTTTTTTAAGTGCATTTATTATAAAAGTTGGAAGTTGGGAACTAAAATTTGTAGATGAAACGAGTTTGATTTTGTTTTCCAAACGATATGTTTATGTACAAGTTCTCTATTTAAATATCTGTGGTGGCAAAATATGTTTGTTTACATTGCTATGTGTATGTTTGCAATGCGCCATCATACCAAGCACTAGCAGCAGCTAACTTGAAGTATTAGTGTTTTTGTAAATAAAACTGCAACTGTTTCTTCCAAGTAAGTTTAATTATAAAAGTTATAAGTTGGAATGCAATTAAAAAAAAAAAGTATACCGTCATTGGCATAGACGCGTTAGTGATAATATTAATATTTATTTACACAGTAAATACTAATAATTCCAAATTTTTTTAATTTTTTTTTTTTAATCCGTTCTAATACAAGTAATAGTCAATGTAATATTTTGACTAGCTATGACACACCTAGCGTACTAAACGTGGTGCAATTCTCCACAGTAGTTTTGTAGAGAGTATAAGTAATACACACACATTCAGGAAATAAATACTTATTTATTTTAATAGACGTTTTGTTGTTGTTCGTCCATAACAGTGACTCTTGAAATAAACCCAGCCCTTGTCCTAAAGAAGCAATGCACCAAAGACCGTAGTTTGATTTGACTGGGAGCCGCCTTCACTAATGCTGCTGATGAAGAGACTGCGGTTAATTTTTGTAACTGGACCTAAGCGTTACAGCAAGCCACTGGGTTCCTACCAGCAAGGTTACCCGCCATTGCTCGGGGGAGGGGCATGGATAAGCGCACATGACGAGTTATAAAAGATAATAAATAAATCAGTAAAAATAAATTAAATGCAATGTAAATAAATAATCTAGTGGGTAAAATTGAGCTTTAAGTGTGTGTGTGTGGGGGGGGGGCTCTGGTAATAGCACGGTACCAAATTGCTGGTCGTTTTGAAAGGTGAATTTGTGACGCTGAAAACTTACGCAATCCAAAAATGGTCTCAAATCCACGGTCTACTTTTTCTTCATGTACATTAATTATAATTAATTTTTAAGGCATTTTTCTTAATTTTCATTTATTTAAAATCAACTCAAGTGGAAAACAGTTTTTTGTTAATGTTCAACTCCTTAACATTAAAAGACTTAAGCTAAAAGGTGATTATATTGTTACAATGAAATAATATTAATTACTGCAATGCACAGATTAAAAAATAAATAAAAAGAAAGATTAGTCTAGTCGAATTTAAATGCCATTTTAATTCATTTTTTTTTATGGAAATCGCTCCAGAAAAGGCGTGAAGCCACTTGATTAAAGGAGTTTTTTTTTTAAATACCACTTTAATGTAAAAAACTAACCAACGTGTTAGATGGATAGATTCCGACCCAGAAAATAGCAATTCTTCCCCCTTTGTCAGAAACATCACTCATGAAATTTGAGGACTAAAGGACAAAGTAAGGGGAGCGAGAGTTACGAGGTTGCCGGAAGTAAACCAAAGGTCCACTTTCTACTCTCCAAAACAAAACTGAGCACTTAATTAATGTACATGAAGAAAGAAAAGGTAAACCATGATTTGATTGTATAGCTTTACGGTGGTAGGACAAAAGCCCACCAAAATAATTTAAACATTGGCAAAATCCCACCAACGTAAAAATCCATTAATTTTTTTTTAAATAAAAAAAAAAATCTTTTTATATTTAATTTTTTTACATTTATAAACAACTTTTTTTTTCTTGACAAATTTTTTAAATTTCATTTTTAAACAGTTTTCCGGTACTTTGTAAATACTGCATTCTTTTAAATATTACATCATAACAAAACACGCACTCTTTTTACTACTAACCCTAAGTCTGGGTGGTAAAACGAAAAATACATTTAAAATAATTTATGTATTGTATTACTCATCTTTCGCAGAAAGAAAAAAACAATTATTTTAGAAATGCAGATTGGGGAATCAGTTTTGCATATAATTTTAACATAAAATGATCCACTATTTCCGGACCATTCTAGCTTTTTAGGGTCGTTAACCAATTTTGCGATGGGAGAAAAATTCTATGCATTTTTTTTCTACCTTTTAAAGCGATTACGTGTGATTTTACGACTTTGATCAGTTTTGAATATAATTTTAACATAAAATAAGCCACCATTTATTTAATTAATTTCAAAGATTTTTTTCGGTTTGAAATTCTTTAAACCTAATGCTTAAGCATTCTTCTTTTTTCTTTTTTTAAATATAAACAAACATTAATTATTTCAGAAGATATATACGCGGTGACCGGACAAACAGCCAGGGTACGGCGGTGCCAGAGAAATAAAAAAAAAAAACTTGTCCTTGAGAGGCGTAATAAAAAAGAAATTTCATCGATTGACAAAAGATTATTTGTGGCGTCTTTCCGTTAAAAAAAAAATTTTAATAAAATATAAGCACATTAAGTTACCGTAAATATTGGTTGTGAGTAAAGTAACAAGCGTCATACATGTTATATAGGTCACGTAATCGCTTTAAAAGGTAGAAAAAAAAACAATGCATAGAATTTATCTCCCATCGCAAAAGAAAATTGGTTAACGGTCCTAAAAAGTTAGAACGGCCCGGAAATAGTGGACCTTGTTATGTTAAAATGATATGCAAAACTGATCCCCCAATTAGAATTCTAAAATAATTGGGTTTTTTTTTTCTTTCTTTCCGCTAAAGATGAGTAATACAATACGGGTATCTTTTACAATAATCCGCAGAGTGAAAACGCTCAAAAAACAAATATACAACAGATAAAAGTAACTGTAGTCGACAAAATATTTTTTTGATTTTTAATTTTTAAAAATTAATTGATTTTTACGTTGGTGGGCTTTTGTCCGCACACCGTAGCTTTACAGCGTCCCAAATTCACCTGTCACTATTGACAGCGATTTGATAGAAGAGCCTATTTAAGTGTCCCGTAGACTATAAATTGATTTTTAACGGCGCTGTCATACTTACGTCGCGCACACTTTTTTAAAATTTCATATTTATTATTATTTATTTTCTGCATTGTCACCCAAATTTAGGGTTAGTTGTAAGGTTAATGAAAGGAGAGTGTTTGACTTAAATTAACATTTTATTTTTGTTTAAATCGATTTCAAAATCAGATTTTAGCTCCCCATGTTGAACTACTGAACTTTCTCAGCACAGTAACGTTAATAAAACCAAAATCTTTCAAAACTGTCCAAGAGCACGACAAAAGACAAACGTAAAAGTCTTTAAAAAAAAATAATAAATTTTTTTTTAATTTCTTAATTTTAAGTTCGAGGGGCAATACGACGAACTGTCTGCCTTGTTTGTTTGAGTGTGTGTTGTGGGTCGGACATTTTGTTAAGGACCGTTCAACTTTTAGGGACCCATAAAGATCAATTTCACCAATCAAGGTCTTTTTTTTAGTTTCAAGAACCCGAATTTTATTTTGTGTAGTCACCTTTCGGCTGTTACAGGATTTTACCCAGCCAATATGGCAGCCATGGGGGCTGCTTGCTCTACATAAGCATAAAAATGGTAAATTTGAAGATTTCGTAAGTAGTAAGTTATAAACCCATCAGAAACTGTTTGTTTTTTAAATAAAAAGCATTGCGATAAAAAAAAAATTTAATGTTTAACTTAAATAAAAAAACGAATTCCAGTTTTAGTAAGATTCCAAATATTTCTACCAAAAAACTACGACATAAAAGAATTTTTTAAATAAAACTTTTACTTTTTTTATTTGTTTTAAAAATGGTTAAACCAACTTAAAAACTTTAGAAGCAAGTTTGTATATCAAAATTAAAAATATATAAAAGTTTCTTCCTTTTCAGTTAAAAAAATGCTTGACCAATTCTTAAACACTTGTTACATCTACTTCCTTTATGTTTAAGTAATATTTTTTTTGTTTTGTTTTTAATTAAAAAATAAGTAAATTGTTGATTTTAAGAAAATCGAGCCAACATTGGAATAAATACTTATTTCCGATTATATTTAAATATTATTATTTGTTTTTAAATAACTAAAATATGTTTTGGTCACTCTTGGATTAAACGATATGCAAGTGTTTTGTTATGGTCCTTTTTTCTCTTTTTGTAAATTTGTAGATTAACAACTTCAGCGAAATCAGCCACCCCCAAAAAAGAGATTATACTTTTTTGAACACACTGAAGAACTTGAAGGAAAGAAAAAAAACAAGTATTTTAGAATCTAGAGTTGGGAATCAGTTTAGTAAATAAATTTAATTTTGGGGCCATTTTTTTATTTTTTTTACTACTAAGAGGATAAGGTCGTAAAATGACACATAATCGCCCAAAAAAGTATACCCATCTCCCTGCTCCCCACCCAAAAAAAAAGAAAACGCACAAAATTTATATCCTATAGCAAAACAATATATATATTAGTTAACTACCCTATAACGTTAGAATGGCTCGGAAACGCGGATCATTTCACGTTAAATTTATGAGAATTCTAATTATTGTTGTTTTTTTCTTTATAAAGTTTTTCAGGGTGTTCACACGTAATCGCCTAAAAAAGTAGGATCTCTTTTTTAGGAGGATGGCTAAGGATGTTAATTAATCTACAATAGTACAAAAAAGGGCGATTTAGTCGTTTCGCAGCCAAAACAGCGAACCGTCTAATTTCTGATTTTTTTTCCGCCCTCACAAATGTGTAAGTAAACCCAAATAAATTGTTTTGGACTAATTTCTCAATTGTGTTTCCTTCAAAATAATTTAAGGTAAATTTGAAATTAGTCCAAAACAATTTATTTGGATTTACTTACTCATTTATGAATTCTGAAATTGGCTGCGAAACGACTAAATCGCCAAACAAAACACTGATTTATTTACATCGCATTTTATTTATATTTGTTATATTTAGTGTTGCATTGTATTTTTATAACTAAGTTCTAATGTATTTTTTTAAGAAAAAAAGTCACGCGAACAAGTTTGTTTTTATAAATTGTTGCATTAAGACACTAGAAAACAAAAATAAATAAATAGCAACAATTTACAACAAAAAAAAAACTACAATGCAACAATGTAAATATATCAATAAAAAAATAAAAAATAAAATTCAATGTAAATAAATTAGGGTAAAGTTTCACTATCACACCCATCGTATTTTAGTTAAAAATAAAAATGAAATTTTCCTTTAAGCGATTACGTGCAAACAGTCTGAAAAAATATCCGCAAAAAAGGAATTCAAAAATATATATTCCTTTAAGACCTAAGGTGGGAGGGAGATCACTTTCCTATATAAATTGAATGTAAAATGAGCACCCACTCCCAGACCAGTTAGCGGTAAAGGGACGGGTACCCTTTTTTTTTTTTTTTTCAAGTTTCATTTTGTGGAGTCGGCTTTCAGCTGTTGTATTTACAGAATTTTACCAAGCAAATATTTGTCGTAATGAAGGTTGATCTATAAACACCCAATTCTTAAACACTTGTCAAATTTCCTTGTTTTGTTTTTCTGTTGTTCAAAAATGAATTAAATCGTTTATTTTAAGATCTAGCCGACATTAGAATATTTATTTAAATACTATGACATTTTTTGGTAAAATTGTCGTTTCCCAACCAAAACGTCTGCTGTTTTCTGACTTTTTCCGACCTCACAAACCCAAATAAATTGCTTTGGACTAATTTCCCCAACTGTATCTCCTTTAAAATAATTTACGGTAAATTTTAAATTAGTCAAAAACAATTTATTTGGATAACGACAATTTTACCCATTTTTTACTGGAATAAAATATAATCTGGTCGTATCTTGGATTAAAAGTTCTGTAAATGTTCCGTTAGTGTTCAGTTATAGTCTTAATTTTTTGTTTAATTTTAGATAGAAATTATTTTTTGCTTTTAAAGTAAAATCAGAATTAAAAACAAAAAAATATGAAAACTTCAACAATAAACAAACTTTTAAATAAGTAATTTTAGAATTCTTTTTCTTAAAAATTAAGGGGGAAAAGTGGGGGCATTTGTCTGCTGAGAATAAGGAAGTTTTAAGAAACTTTAGCAAAAAATGCGCAACAAGTAGCCTATAGAATTTTATATTTTAAACCCTGAAAATAAAATGAATAAAAAATAATTAAAAAGGTAAGAATATAAGTAAATTAAAAAAGAATTAAAAAGAGATATTGGAAGGTTTTTATCACTGTTATTTACCTTGGATTTCACGTGGAATATTGCAAGCCATTTCTGAAGATTTTCAGGGCGCTGCCTTCTCAAAGACGCGCGGGTATCTCGCCGTCAGGAAAACTCCTCCCGTATATAAATCCGTTTTTGTTTTATGAATGAACACAAAAATATAGAAAAGTAATAGATATAAGAAAGTGCATACAAACGCCACAATCTACCGTGGGAGAGAGAAAGACAACAATTAAATACTCTCACCAAACAGACAAACTCTGAAGAGACCGACAGAGAGAAAATTCCATTAAGAAAATAGCGCCATGTTGGCTCTTTACGACTATGACGTCAGGCCGGACTGATAGTCTCACGGACACCGCTATTCGAACGATGGCCGTATCATAAGTCCTATTAAATAAATTCAACAAACAAAATATATCCAGGCAGTAACTAGATAATATAAATATTTTATTTTAAATATATTCTTTTATATAACTAAAATTATCATCGCTATAATAATAATAATATATAAAGTACTATATACCCGTCTTACTTGTTATACACACGGCTGTTTACTCACCCGTACAATGTTTACTTCAGATATTAAAGAGTCTATTTGCACGGTCTGTTTATTTATTATATAATTTACTTGTCGAATTACTATTTACACGGATGAAAAGTTCACAATTCAGTATCGTGTTTCTTCTTTAAGTCCATACTAATGATCTCTGTTCGAAATAACTTTATTAGTTTAATCTTAATTTTATATTTGGTAAAAATATGAAGTAGGGAGATCCACCAACTCGCAATATTAAAATAAATCCAGTTATTTAACTGTAGTTTTTCTTTGTTTTTGTCCTACATGATATAATAAACAGACCGTGCCAATAGCCTTTAATCTTTCCATAAAGAAAGAAAAAAAAAAGTCTAAGTCATTTTTCTTATTTATTAGTCTTTTTTATTTATTTAAGTTAACCTCATTTTAAATAAATTAATAAGTCTGAGTTTATTTTCAAATACTGCGTTTATTTTGTTTTAGCCTCATTTTTTTTTTTGTAATATTAAAAGTAAAATTTGAAGCTATTTAAAAAAAAAAAATTTTAGCACCAAAACTTAAACTATTTTTAGCAGAACTTAAAAGAAGGTCGCATATTTAGATTAATATACTCAACTCAGTTATTCAAATTAAATTACTTACTTTAAATTTATGCATATGAATAGATTTATTAATATTGAAAATATTGATGTCAATCTTCTTGAAACTACTTGAAAGAAAGTTAATTTCGTCTTAGAAATAGGAAGTGGGCGCGTCTAGTCACGTGACCTTCTCAAATAATAAAAAAAAAACACACACATACTTTTAAAACTGATTTTCTACGAAAGTCAAGAATAGCATTTTTATTTTTATAGGCCATTCATCCCATCGGATGCTGTGTGTGACCTTAAAGTGCACTCTATGTGTGACCTTAAAGTCGACTCTGATCCAGAGTGGTAGTACCTGTCAGAGTCACATCTCTTGGTTTTGTCCCGGGCACGACACTAAACTGCTTCGGACAGTTGGACACCATTGGGCAAGGTGTTTTGCCCATATCTCACGGTTTCTCATCTAACACCGTGAAACCCACGTTTCCCAGCCCAATCTACTTTCTTTCGATATTATTGTAGATGAGCACTCTCAGCTAAATACCCCCCCCCCTCGAGAAAATGGGATTTTACTTTTTTTAAGGCGATTACATGTGAAACCCTAAAAAACTTGGCGGAAATTTTTTTTTTTAAAGAAAAACAATCATCACCCATTCTCGAACCGGGTAGCGTTTTAGGGCATTAACCAGAATGTGTTGGGGTTTTTTTTGGGGGGGGGGGGCTCACCTGGATTTGGGGAGGGGTAGGATGTGGACCTTGCCACTCGGACTTAGGATTAGTGGTATGGTTAAGATAGAGTTTTTTAGGGGTGGCTTGCTTCTTGGACTTAGGGTGAAAAAAAACAGAATTTATCTCCCTTAGAAAAAAAATTTCGTTAACTGCCCAAACATGCTGGAAAAGGGGGTATCATTTTATGTTAAAATTATATGCAAAACTGATCCCTCACTCTAAATTCTAAAATATTTTTTGTTGTTTGCTTTTTTGCCAAGGTTTTCAGGGTGTTCCCACGTAATTGCCTAAAATGTAGAATTTCATTTGGTGGGTGGTAGCTGAGGCACGACCGTCGTAATAACCCAGGCCAGTCCACTGAGTCCAGTTTTTCTGATGGTGTCATTGATAGTGGTGAGTAAGAAGAATTATCAAGAGGACCGGAAGTGCTGAAGGCAATGAGGCGCATGCGTGAAAGCCCCTCTTTTTTTCAGCAAGTCATCAGGGCAAGCAGATTGCTCTCTAAAGATTATTCATTCACTTGGAAATCATTGTTAACTTGTTCCTGCTTTTGTGAAGCCAAAACTATATTCTTAGTTCTATTAATTGTATCGGTTTATTATACTACTTCAAACTAATGTACTATCTTTCAATGCTCAATTCAGTGGGGGAGTAGTGTAGTATCTGTTCTGTTGTCATGAGTCCATCTTCCCGGGCATCATCTCCTTTTATAAATGAAATAAAATTAAAGTACCTTATTTATGGATGTCAAGCACGAACGCAGACCTCACAATATTTTTACAAATAAAATAAAGTAAAACCTATTTCCTTTTTATATATGTCACTGACTGATCCAGACCACAGACCAATGATGCTATGACAATTATTTGTTAACTTTCCGGGTGGCCAGATAGAAAGTTAACTGAAAAAAGACGTATGTGGCCAGTTTCTGTTGGTAAGCTGAGAAAAAATTGAATGTATCTGTTTTCCGGTTTAATGTAGATATATTTGGGGGACACTGTTGTTGAGGGGTAGATTGTTGAGAGTCTGACAGTGAATAATGGGAGAAGGATCTTGGTGTGGGACAAAGAAGGTTGTCAATCGGGTTGACAGGACCGCACAACGATCAACAGATAGCATTTGGGTCCATAGCCACAACGGTATCACACAAACATCCCGAGCACAACTTACTTATCACTACGATTTGTCCTGTGTTGTTTTAATCGTAGCGTGACCACTGAGACGATCATAGGCCCACAATGGCGTATCCACTTCAAAGCAGTTTGGACTTCAAAAATTTTATTGCCCTTTTAAAAATTTTGGCTTTATTTTTATTATTTTATATAATATCTTTTTGACATTAATTATAAAAGATAACGTTATAATTAAGTGATTTTTACTTTAAATTATTTTTTAATTCAAATAATTACAGGGTGGGCAAAAATAAGGGTCCTATTTTTAAAAATTCATAACTTTTTTATTTATTGATTTTTTTTTTTTTTTTTAGAATAAGTAAAGGACCCCTTCCGAAGCAAGCATGAGCCGTATTAGCCCTAAGGAACGTACCCTCATTTAGAAAACATTATTTTTGCTTAAAAAACTCAAAACAGTGTAAAAAACAATACTTTAGTTTTTGTAAGTTTTAAGAAGTGTTTTTCGGCTAAAATTTGTTTTGTTTATTTCAAAAAATCTCGGAAGGGTCAGTCTACACACACATAAAGTTTGGTGAGTTTAACTTTCATTTTGTGGAAGTTATTCAAATTTAAAGATAGGACCCTTATTTTGGCCCACCCAGTATTACATGAAATTGTGATGGTTAAACTATGATGATGTGTGCATGATGGATGATGCATTAGTTTTTATTTAACAATAAAAATGAAAAGAAAATCTGGGCTAAACTTTCTGAGTTATTTTTTTATTATATCTGTGGTAAATGTATACATGAGATAAAAGACACACAAAAACAATCTGACTCATGTTCAAAATTTTGTTTGTAAAACGTTGTTAATGCCTATCCATATTCCAAAGCTAAAAGTTTTGGAAGA
Source organism: Sepiola atlantica (assembly GCA_963556195.1). NCBI lineage: Eukaryota > Metazoa > Mollusca > Cephalopoda > Sepiida > Sepiolidae > Sepiola > Sepiola atlantica. The sequence goes on from OY744534.1 coordinate 28,549,297, forward strand.
TAAGAATTCATCAAAAAACAAAAAAAAAACAAAGTCTATGCATACAAAATAATACATTTTTATTGACAACTTTGTTAACACAATGAGAAATAAAGATTTCAATGAATCTGAGAATATTCTGGTGAAAATAAGATGTTTTGTCTGTAAAGAAAAATTTAGTACTCATGTTTGTTTCGGCTAGTGCCGTGTGCGATTACATGTGTGCAAATGAGATAGGCATAAAAGTATGTGTGTGCATATTTAAGTGCCTGTTTTGTTAGTGAGAGAGTGTATGTATGGCCGGGGCTAGTTCTTGGACAAAGGGGTAAACCCATGTGGGGTGCCCCAACCAAAGGTTGTGGAGGTGATGCCTTTATAGCGGCATGTCATTCCCACTGTTCGAAGTGGCCCGACCACGTGTGGATAAAATTAACAGAATGAAACAAGGGAAGAAAGAAAACATTATTATAATATCTGAAATTATATTAGAAAGAAAGCGAAAGAATAATAAAGCTACACACAAGAATGATATTTTGTAAAATCAATAATTAGAGTAAAACATTTATATTAAAACAAAACAATTTATTTGGCTAAAACATTTTATAAAGTTACCAGTTACAAAGAATAGTTGAGTTCATTTTTAAGTAGTGAAAAGTTCCGTTTGTACGAACGTGTACGAGTGAAATGTTCGGTTTGTTTAAGTTCATGTTTGTATGAATGCGTATATGCGAGCGTGTTTGATGTATTTTTTTTTGTGGCAATTATAATGTGTCTGCTTGAAAGAATAGTTCGTTATTCGTAGTAGGAATTAAAAGATTACCTACTTTTTGACTTTTGCCTCCTCAATCGAGACGGTAGGGGGGGGGGGGGTCGACGATCTCCTCTGTGTGCGTTCAGCCGGAAAGCGGAAGGAAAAGAGAGTGTGTGACTTGTTTTATAGGGAGTCAAATCACGCGTGGTAAAGCTGACCTGTTGGTCCATGATTGGCCGGAATCTTCGGCCAACGTGCTTTCACAAAGTCACCCCTTCTTCTCTTTCTCAGAGACGAAGAAGGGTTAAGCAAACAAAGAAAGAAAATAAGTCGCAACAAATATCCCTTGGCTGGTAGTAGCGTCTGCTACATATGTACGATCTGTTTTTAGTTTTTATAGTGTGCGCAAAATCTGGGAACTGAATATTTCTTAACACATCGCTCAATAAGTTCAAAGCCTGATATATGGATGGAGCCATTAATAAAAGAAATCCATGTTATTTTTATAAAGTACTAACCTTCAAATAGCATGTGTAAAAATCTGAGCCTAATCAGGTTATTAGTTTACAAATCACAGTTATTTAACTGAAGCTATAGCTGAAAGTGTCTAAACAATGGAAAAATCTGAAGTTCGTGTGTTGATAAAGCATTGCTTTATCATCATCATCATCATCATCATCATCATCATCATCATCATCGGTTTAACGTCCGGCGGATTTTAGAAATTGACGTCCAAACTAACCTATGTAACCTAACTTTCTGATGGGAAAAAATATTGTTCTAGCACAGCAATGGCTTGATAAGTGTTATTTAACTCAACAGTTAAGAGATGGTATACGTGGTCGTACAGAGACAATACTGAATACTCAGGTCGACCAAATTCGGCAGTTGTCCCAGAAAACATCAAAAAAGTCCACAAACACGTTTTGTCCGATCATAAATTGAAAGTGCATGAGATAGAAGAGGAGTTAAAGATATCAGAAGGTAGTGTTTACCATTTTACATGCACATTTGTTAATTAGGAAACTGTTTGCTCAAAGTTGATTAAAAACAACAACGCATTGACAGTTCAAAACGTTGTTTGCAACGGTTTCAATGCAACAAAAAGTATCTTTTGTTTTTTTGCGTCAATATGTGACAATGGATGAAACATGGAGCCAGCACTAAGCTTATGAAAGCCGACCAAAGACGAAAACATCAATCAGCAGGCAAGGTTTTGGCCTCTTCATTTTGGGATGTGCAATTGATTAGCTTGAAAAAGGAAGAACCATCAATAGTGAATATTATATAGCATTATTGTTACGTTTGAAGGAAGAAATCGCCAAAAACGAAGACGGAGAAAGTGCAATGCACGTTGTCGCAAGTTGATCTCAACAATGGCAAAACTACATGAATTGTGCTTTGAATTGCTTCTGCACCCACCCTATTTTCCAGATCTGGCTGTTTACAGACTTCAAAAGAATGCTCCAGGGAAAGAGACTTGGCTCAAATGAAGAAATGATATCGGAAACTGAGCGTATTTTGAGGCTAAAGACAAATCGTTTTACAAAATAAGGCATCGAATCGTTAGAAAAGCGTTGGAATCAGTGTATCACCCGGCAGCACTTTTACCCCCCGGCACACCCCGGCACCCCCCGGCACCTCCCGGAACCCCCCGGCACACCCCGCCGCCAGCATTTTGGCTCACGTGACACAATCGCCGTCATTTATAAACAGAATAGTCTTCATTATGAACAGTTAGCATATATCCCCCCCCCCTCAATACACATTTTTTGTTGTTTATTATTTTGTTACATTACGAGGATAGAACGAAGGTTGATGGATTTTCCCTTCTGAGTATATCCCCACTGAAAAAATAAATGTTTCAAATTCTTTAAACTCAGTGCTCTGAAAGTAATTGAACCAATTTTCAATTAAAAAAATTTTTAATACTGCACTTTGTTCAAAGCGAAGAAGCTAAGAAATATTGTTTAGACTTTTCATATTTGTGCCGGGGGGTAAAAGTGTAAATCGATTCTCAGCAAACCGCCGCCACAAACAAGCGCCATCGCTGCCGCCAGCATTTTGTGCTCACGAGTGACACAATCGCCGTCATTTATAAACAGAATAGTCTTCATTATGAACAGTTAGCATATATCCCCCCCCCCCTCAATACACATTTTTTGTTGTTTATTATTTTGTTACCTTACGAGGATAGAACGAAGGTTGATGGATTTTCCCTTCTGAGTATATCCCCACTGAAAAAATAAATGTTTCAAATTCTTTAAACTCAGTGCTCTGAAAGTAATTGAACCAATTTTCAATTAAAAATTTTTTTAATACTGCACTTTGTTCCAAACGAAGAAGCTAAGAAATGTTGTTTAGACCTTTCATATTTGTTTTACGAACGTTTTAGATAAAACACACGCAAATTCAATTTGCACGAACGCGGTAAACATCGTCGTTCGAAATAACCTGCATAATTATATATATATATATATATATATATATATATATATATATATATATATATATATATATATATATGTCTCAACTTCGTTCTTAGACTTTCTACATTCTATTCTTAACCAAATTGAAAGCGACAATTCCAGGTGCAAAGTCTTATTTCAATATATATAGTAATATATATATATATATATATATATAATATATATATATATATATATATATATATAGTAATATATATATATAGTAATTTATATATATATATAGTAATTTATATATATATATATATAGTAATATATATATATAGTAATATATATATATATATAGTAATATATATATATATAGTAATATATATATATAGTAATATATATATATAGTAATATATATATATATAGTAATATAGTAATATATATATATATAGTAATATATATATATATAGTAATATATATATATATATATATATATATATATATATATATATATATATAGTAATATATATATATATATATATATAGTAATATATAGTAATATATATATATAGTAATAGATATATAGTAATATATATATATAGTAATAGATATATAGTAATATATATATATATATATATATATAGTAATATATATATATATATATAGTAATATATATATATATATAGTAATATATATATATATATATATAGTAATATATATATATATATATATATAGTAATATATATATACATATATATATAGTAATATATATATATATATATATATATATAGTAATATATATGTATATATATATATATATATATATATATATATATATAATCAAATTGATATTGTTGAGAAACTTGTCATAAAAGTAGATCCCACATGGTAAGTAGAAATAGGGGAAATCAATTTTACAACCAGATAGGTGTGAAATCATAAATTCTTAACCAATGAGAATGGCCCTCTGGGGCCAATATAAACCACCTAAATTTGACCAAATATCACAGTTCACAAGGATACCATCAGACTCAGAGAAACTACTGCCCACTACTATCAACAACACAGGTTAGTGCTAAACATTTGCACACACACACCAAGGAGATTTTTCTTTATAATACACCATTTTCAATTTGGCTCTTTTTAGCATTCTTTCCTCAGAAAAGTGTAGCTTCCCCGCCGGAAACTCTTGGATTCAAATATTTACTATAGTCTGGAACCCTTTGTTTCAGTATGAATTACTTTTGCCCAATTTGCTTGCAAACGGCACTCTCTACAATACGGTTGAGTGTCACTCATGCGAACATTGGATACACTTTGACTGTTTAGAGCTATCAGCTCCTGAAAGAAGTTTTATCAATGGATCGATCTTTGATTCACATTTTTATTGTCCCACATGCATCAAGCAAAATAATTTTTTTCGTTTAGTTTTATCTAAATTATCAGACAAAATCCGAAAGCACAGCTTTGACGAGTTTCTAGAATTTTGCAGAATGATTGATATATCATTAAAAAAAAAAAAATTCAAAATTTTGTTACAGAACAATTTGATTATACGTACTTGCCATGTCATAATGAAAGTAATCAAATTTTAAGTAAATTTAATACGAAAGGCTTTAAAGCTTTAGAGACATTATCCGATGGAAATTGTTTCTTTTCAGCAATATCTTTAGCCTTATATGGCTCTAACGAATTTTACGAGGAAATACGGACGAGGACATGTCTGTGCATGGCATTGAATTGGGAAGAAATTGCTGAAACAGTTAGCAGCCCAATTAAAAATTTATCAAGAGATTACAAAATATCTCTAGCAAATTGTGCTGCAGCATCAGGTTGGTCAGATGCATTAACAATGGCATCTGCCGCCCATGCATATGCAATATGTATCAGAAGTATCTATCCTCCAATTAATGGATTATTGGATTTTGCATTTTTACATTTAAATGCTGAATTTAAGAAACAAAATAGCTATAAAAGCATCACAATAATGTGGACTAGCTGTATGCTATCTGAGACATGTTGGGAAAATTTTTGGCAACCAAACCATTTTGTTGCAATTGTTGAATGTACAGATCGAAATGTAAGCATCAATATTTGTAAGGAGGAATCAGAAAGTTTTTCGCCAACAACAAACTTACAACTAGAGACTGAGGAGAATTCTGTGAACAATAGTAGCAGTGATGATGCAACGAAAAAAAATAATCAGCCAATGGATGATCAACTAGAAAGGGCCATATCTATTGATGGTGTGGAAGAATCAAATCAATTGTTTGATATTGTTCAAATTTATAAACTGTTTGAAAAATCCACTATTGTTCTTCAATCTCCCCCTATTCTTGATAAATCAAACTGCTATTTCTTTTGCGATAATCATTCAAATTTGGAAAGGATTCGTAAGAATCTAACATCAAGATTTGTGGACAATGTTGGAGACTGGAATTGCAAGACATATAACTGTCATAATGGTTACTATCTTGAAGAAACGTTTAAATTTATTTATAAGCGTGATGAAGGATTTTGCATTCGAAAACAAGTTGATGGCATCCGAAAATTCATAAAACTTACTTCTCAGCCTACAGAAAAGGAAGTGTTCATCTTCAAAAAGTCTACAGTCAAAAATGTTCATAATGCTTTCTGCAGATGTATATATTCAATAATTTCTACAAAAAATCCTGAATTTTCTAACAAAATTCTTTATCAATATATTGGCGTTCAACCAATGAATAGCAAATTTTTTTCTACAACTCAAAAGACACTGGCCAGAATAAAATCGACTATGGAATTACCAAATAAGAAGATTTTAGCCAACGATGAAGACATTCGAAATTTAAAACAAATTGAAAACTTGAAATACAGAGAAAAAATCAAACAATCTAAACATCATGTGACAAATATTTCTGATGATATTCTTGAGTGCATGAATAAACTCGGAGATGGATTTGTGAGATCAGTCATGAATATTGCAGACGATTTGCCACCA